>CM057150.1:31675795-32215844 GCA_029964075.1 Patiria pectinifera
AAACTTTAAAAAACTAGTTGATAATTAATATCCATTGCTTTTATTTAGAAAACTTGAAATTCAACGACGATTTTGCACTCGGATCGTTTACGAGGGGCGAACTTTTTGCTGCGTCAGGCACGAGTTTGAATTTGACGACCGTTACCGGCATTTTTTAAAACGCGGCGTGGTCTCAATTCGCCTCCGCCTGCTAACAGTGCTGTTTGGGTGTCCAACTTTGAAGATTCCAGGTTAAAATTAGTCAATGTTTTTTTTTTACATAAGTATTAAACTGTATATCATAACTGTATGATATAAATTATGAAGCAAGTGATTTATTTTAAAAAAAAATATCGGAACATTAAAAGCTTTATGTGATAAAGCGAATTCGGAAACGAAGTCGAGCTTTGAAAAAGGGCCGTCAATGTCGTCATGTTTATTTTTAGCCACGGAGGCTGCCTGACCTACAATTTAGACGTGTAGACGTCGGGGGAAATTGTCAGGTCGGGGAACCAGACTACCACATGAGTACTCATTTACGCTAGCACATTGGTACCCGCGAAACGTGTCGATTCCGTAAACTCGCCACTAGTCCAGTCATTATTTTTCCTGGGCTGTTGCTCTTATTAAAAAAAAATAATAATAATGATCTGGGAATTATTTTTTTGGTTAAAATACTGCAAGTTCAAAATTGTATTTAGCACCGACAATAAAGTCATTTGTTTAACAATGGGCCCAGGATAAGTAGTGGAGATGGTGTACGTTTGTTTACCGGAGGAGAGGGGGGGGGGTCAGACATGACTTAATTAATTAGCCCAATAATTTTAATTGGTTGTTTTGGCGATTCACCTCTCCCCCAAAATGAATAAATAATAAATAAATCCGCTAGGAATATTGTCTATTCTTTTGAATACACAAAACAGGGGAGGATCTAGCTTTCAGGTATATGTGGGGGCGGGTAACGGGGAAGGGGGAGGCGGTGATAAAATTAGGCATTCCTATGCAGCGTGCGTTCATAAATTGGCATTTTTTTTTAAATTCAACTTCTGGCATATTTTTGCGTATATAACAATTGTTCTCAATTTTAATGTGTTAAAAATAATGTTTTACATAATTATAATTTTTTATTGTAAACACCTGTAATTCAGCTTCAGCTGCGAAGCAGTGCTAATAAATTTGAGTTTGAATTTGAATTTAAAAAGGGCAACAATAGGAACAATGGTACCCCGCCAGTGAGTCTTTAGAAACTGCAGTAGGCCCCCGTACCCCATAGCCGTATTTTTTTAAGGGGACAAAGGAGAACAAAAGAAGGGAATTAGGGTCGACCAATAGAGGTACCCCACAAGCAATAGCGTGCACAGTATGCGCGTGCGTGCCAGATGCACGCCTGCTAGGATGGGATCCAGAGCAAGCACTGCCAATCCACCCCCACCCCCACCCCACCCCCACACCACGCCCCCTGAACATTATAAAAACATCACTTTTCTCCTGCATTCTAAGGAAATTTCAGAATACATTTCATTCTATTTTCTGGTATCATAACATTATTTAGCGGCTGAATGAGGGGCTCCCCCATCCCAAGATGCACTTAAAGAATCTTGCAGGTTCCTTTAAATTTATTTAAAGCACTGCACGACAAATCCGGCTTCTTAATTCCCCCAGCAAAGTGTCTTCAGTGCATGACACGCGCGAATAGGCCTGCATTAAAACCCCCAATCAGACCCACCCCCCCCACCCCCCGTAGTTGAGGTCTGTGCACCCCCCCCCATTGAATTGCACAAAACAATATATCAGTTGCCTTCAATGTGTCCCCCCCCCCCCGCCTTAAAAAAAGGTGCACCCACGGTGCCGCCCCACCATCAGAAGTTTAAAAGCCGCTCTGTATAGGCCTCCAATATTCTCGTTAAGTTTTTCGCGACTCGGGTTAATTAACGCCCGTTTGAGGTTTCCCATCCCACATTATCTTACTCGGGTAATTAACAGACGAAAGGCTGCCCTAATTAAAACGTTCCCGATTCGAATCCATTTATTTTTTTAGAAAATAGATCCACAAAACTAGAACAATTGGACGGCCTTTCTAGTTCTACATTGTTACTTCCTCATAGTAATTACCGCAAGGCAACGAGATAATTGTTATTTTGTATGTCTTTCCTTGTTTATCATCATTATTTTTGCAGGTCATTTCCTGTTTATACTAATATCAAAACATTGGAACACACTCGCCTTGTTTTAAAGAAAATATCGCATTAGGCTATAAAATATTAGTGCAACAGGCTTCGTATATTGCTTTATTATTATTAGGCTCACTGTAATGACAGAAGATTGATTCGTAACTTGTGCTGAGTTTTAAACGTAGTCTAATTAAAGGCCTTTACATAAACATTTGCTCTTCAATCCTCGAATATACCCATGGGCGTCGCAAAGACTGGGGGGGGGGGGGGAACAAATTTTCCGCCCAAATTTCTTAACTTTTTCACCATAATCTCAATGTATCATTTTCCGAGCGTGGGCAGGGGAATATTTGCCCCCCCCCCACCCCCATCAAATTCACAGCAATGTGGCTTCGCACCTGGTTTTCCTCTTTTTTCTCTCTCTCTCTCTCTCTTTTTTCGTTTTTTTTTTCTTTTCTTTTTTTCTTTTGGGGGGGGGGGGGGAAGCCCCCCCTCGCGACTCCCATAAATATATTTATCACATTGCCCAACCTGCAGATGGATCAATCTCACTTTTCATCTAAAAAAAAATAAAACACACAAGCTGAGCATTTTGTAAGGAAAACAAATGTGTTCGAAAAACCCGGATCACATCTAGCTCAGAATAATTTTTATCGGGCGGAAAGAAAAGAAAATAGTTTTTTTTTTTTACAAAGGAAAACTTCATGCTATTTTCGATATTTGATATTTTTTCTAAAGGGAAGTAAATTGTATTATTTATCAGTAAAAGTCAGATGCATGAGTTGCGGGAGTTTTGTTTGTTTTGTTGTGTGTTTTTTTCCTTATTGAGCACAAATAAACAAAGGAAACATTAATTATTCCGTATACAAGGAAGTTGAAATATTTATTTTCATAAACCTGGATTTATGTTTATCGAAGCTGTCTGCAAAATATTGAATAAAAGGGTACTGTGTCGCAGTAACTTATTAGAAACGTCTTTGTGCCACTGCAATGAATAGCATTTATTGAACGATGGCGTCTCTCAACTTCATGATCATTGTGGTGTGGCTGGCTTTATCTGTACAAGGTAAGACCATTTTTGCTTT
The DNA here is from genome assembly GCA_029964075.1 of Patiria pectinifera. Taxonomy (NCBI): domain Eukaryota; kingdom Metazoa; phylum Echinodermata; class Asteroidea; order Valvatida; family Asterinidae; genus Patiria; species Patiria pectinifera. The sequence goes on from CM057150.1 coordinate 31,679,031, forward strand.
TGTGTTGACTTTTGGGTTATCATTGCCGATTACTATCCACAAAAGTTTCCTCAGCTGAGGCCAACCAGATTTTTTTTATCTTACGATACTTTCTGATAAAAAGTAATTAATTTCCCGCACACTTGAATAAGCCTATGTTTAAAAAGTGACATTCACAAAACTTTTATAAAATTTATCACGGTTTTGCGTTTTTAAACATACCTGTAATACGTAATAGCTCTTGAATCATGAAGACGAGATTCGGATGAAACAAATATTTGGTAGTTTTTGTTCATCAGTGGAACTCGATACCTTAATTAAGGAATCGTGTCTTACGTTAAACTATATACTCCATGCTCACGTTTCATTGGCGTAACGAACTAATTTTCAGGGGAGAGGTACCAAGGGGCATGAAAGGGAGGGGGACGGTTAGACAATGGTATTTCTTTTACGAAGCTTGCTAACTATTATACATATACGAGTGTTGGGATCCTTGAGACTGCGATGAACTTATACATCTTTTCACAGGCCCGTCGATCGAAAAGATAATAGCAGTTGTAGTCAAGTCAACCACACATCAATCACATGCCAATTACATCCCGTTTGAACAGTATCATTTCTTCAATTAAACACTATACTGTGGAAAAAAATCTTTAATACTTGTAAACTCCAATTTGACTTGTGATGGACTTTTGACCTTTAATTTTATTAGCTCTCTCTTTTTGTAATTGACATGCCAACAACACAAGATTTCTCGCTTTTTACAAGCGCTGCTCAAGTGTTGCCTTTGCGTTACATTTGCGTTTGTTTTTGTATGCGGTGTCTGGGGTAAAAACAGAATCAATCCGTCGCAGCGCGAGCATGGCGTGAGTTACGAAAACATGATTTTATTTTAATTAAATTGTTACGATCTTAACGAGACAACATGCAGTATTACATTTCACATTAATATTAACAAATTGGAAAAGAAATGAATATATTCGAGAAGGCGAGGACGAATGATCGCGAAAGCACGTACTGCACGTTGTGAATAACAACACCAAGTACACGATATAAATCCATTTCTAGCCAATTGCGGTATCGAATCAGGATGCAGGAAATTAGTTTCCTGTCCAGGGTTTACTATTGGAAACATGGTTGGAAATAAAGTAAGCACAAAAATGCAAAACTTTCTCAGTCCCAAATTCATGTCTCATGATCATCATTTTTGCAATGAATGACATTCATTGAGATGATATATGAAAAAAAGGGCATCAGGTTGCAACATTCCCCCACCCCTTCCAGGAAAAGCAAAAAACAAAAACAAAAAAAAAGTGGAAAAAAGAAGAGAAAAGAGGCGAGAAGTCATTTTGGTGTAAATTTAATTGGTGTGTGGGGGGGGGGGGGGCCAAATGTCCCTACCCCCACTTTAAATCGAAAATATGTTGAGAAAAACAGGACTTTTGGGGGAAAATATGTTTGCCCCCTCTAGAACAAATCCTGGCGACGCCCATGTTTCCAGCTCTTGCACGAAATTTTACCCGAAACCGTTCGTTTATCTAGTTCCACTGCGCATGTCTTTCATTACGCGAGGAGCCAGGCGCGAGTAAGCCGGGGGAAGTAATCGAACGCACCTAGGACACACTGATGACGACCAATCTTTTGATCTTGAAATTTAGGCTCGCAGTCAATAAAGGTTGATGTTCTCCAAAGTGGCACATTTGAACAAAATCGTAAATCGGTTTCATTTCCCCTTATCTCTTTTAACAATTGACCTGTAACTGATTAACCAACTGATCCCCATTGGCAGACCAAAACCATCTTTTTTTGGAGGGGGTAGGGTTTCAAAATATTGAATGCTTGGGCAATGACCGTACGACTGACTAAATATTCAAGCATCAAATGTCATTAAGGCAATCATGGCATTCAGGAACCCCTACCAGTGGGCCAACAACCCTCTGTTCATTATGGAACAATCCACTAAGCGCCACAAGTGAGTCCCTTCGAATACTTCCCCCCACTAGCTCACTAGCGCCTGGCTTCTCATGTACAGTGGAGCTAAATAAACGAACGGTTTCGGGTAAATTTTCGCGCAAGAGCTGGAAACATGGGCGTCACCAGGATTTGTTTCCAAAATAAATTCTGTTTTTCTCAATATACTCTCCATTTATCAGTTGAAGGGGATCAGGAACATTTTGCCCCTCCCCCACCCCCACCTATTAAATTTACACCAATATGTCGTTGCATGGCCTAATGGGATACTTACCCCAAGTAACCTGCTCGGCGAGTCGGTTACTTGTAAATTGAACGCTGTCGCGCTTGCACGAGTAAACGCGGGGGAAGTAATCAAACGCACTGCCCGTGATAGCTCTTATAAAGGTTTTTGTCGTAGAAATTCTTAAAAAAATAATGCGGAAACACCCCCTGCTCCGAACCCCCCCCCCCCCAAAAAAAAACCTCGCCTATTTTACTGGTAATAGTGTCCGCGTGTTCACAAAATACGTACAGAGACAGCTTGGTTTGGGGGGTATTTGTATACTATTCCGTAATATAGAGTTAATAATCGTCCCCATTGAAAGTATGGTGTGAGGCCCCCCTCCCCAGCACTTGGCCCACCCCCGCCTATTGATCTTCGGAGCCAAGTGTCCGGAGAAAAAAAAAACCTGTCTACAATTTAAACATTTTTGCTGATGACCCCCCCCCCCCCTTCAAAAATTAAATTCCTGGATCCGCCCCTGGAAGGGGTCTTCTGTCAACATTGTTCTGTTATTCTACAATAAAAATCAAAAGATTTGGGACGGATCTCCCTTAAAATAACGTGACTCAATTACAGAGGAAAAAAAGAAAGACAAAGTAAACTTCTGCTGGTCAAGTTGGGATTCGTTAACACAAGCTGGACATGCATAGAATACAATTTAGTACCCTTGCCTTTAAAAGTTCCCTCACACTGGACAAATATTTTCAGTGCCTTTGCATCATTAGGGTTTATGATATAATGCGTCCATAGTAAAACTGAAAAAAGTCAAAACGTACAATCTCTGGAGGATCATATTTCTGTAAATAACGTCACGGAAACTCAAATTAAAGTTTGCAACACATTAGTACAAGATAAAACATGTAAGAAAATGATAAAATATAATTAAAAAGGATTTTGTGTATTGTGTATGATTTGCTGTAGCAAACCCGTCATTCAACTGCACCTTTGAAGACGGTATGTGCGGATGGATGCAATCGACTGATGACGATTCATCTTGGACGATTTATTCAGGAGGGACACCATCGTCCAATACTGGACCTTTGACTGACAAAACAAAAGGCAGTATGTTTTGATTATTCTTTGTTTTCCTTTTAATATGCCATATGCGGCATGTACGCTATATTCATAAAAACGTGCAAAATTAATTTGCATACTTGACGATTTCAATAACACATATATTTTGTTTATATTGTTATTATTATTAACACTTATATTATTAGTATATTATTGAAAAAGACAAGACTGTTTTCTTTTGTTAACTTCAATGTCCTATGCATTTTCACAGACTCGACCGGTAATTACTGCTACTATGAAGCATCAAGTGGGGATGAGAATGACACAGCTCTCCTCGTCAGTCCAGTCGTTCACACCACTGGTTTACACTTCTGCTTCAACTTCTGGTACAACATGTATGGAGACACGATGGGTATGCTTGACTCTTCTTATTATATAATACATGTATACGTGTATATATATAATGTAATTTGTGAGGAAAAGGAGCTAATGAGGTATAGGTATCATGTATTCCGACAATGCGAGATTGTTAAGAACGCTTTTTTGGCCTTGTTAAACTGTTAAAATGAATTCGTTTCACTGTGTATTTAAACTATCAAAAGTGCAGGTCTTTGCAACTTTTTTCTGTTACAGGGTTTCTCTTGCAAAGATTTTAGAAACAATAAATATCACTGCAAATGAACTTTGGGATTTGTTTCTGGAATGATGAACGCAGAATCATTTAAAAACCAAGGTATAAGTCTGAGATTTTTCTGATTTTTTTCTCAGATTCTTTTTGTTTGCATTTAGTAACGTGTTTTTCTAACAAAGCTATAGAGTCGATGTCATTTTAAGCCAACTTTTGCAGCCAACTGCAATTAACATAGTTGCACGTATCTTCACAGGTACTCTGAATGTGTTCCGGATTCCGAGTCACGGAAGCATCAACGAAGGCGATATTATCCTCACCAGAACTGGACAACAAACGAACGGAACAACGTGGCTTTCTGAAGAGATCTGTTTACCAAATATTATTTCAAGCTTTCACATAGCCTTCCAGGCAGTGCGTGGAAGTGGCTTCAGGTCCGACATTGCAATCGATGATTTGAGTGCGACAGGTAAGCAATAACGCTTCTGTTTAGTTGTAAATCGAAGTGCAAGTATTCCAACTTTGCCCTTCGATTTCAGATATTGCAGCGTGAAAGTTAGTCAGAAAAGGCAAAAAAAAAAGTCTCCGGTTTGTGGTCTGCGCGCGCGTCGCCGTAGCTAGCCATCGCTTCGGCAAAATTATTTTTTTCCAATGAAGGCTAATTAAGATGTCTAAAAACGCCAAACTTACTGGTTTGATTAGAATCCTACTGCTGTACAATTTTAACGTGTTTTTAGATGGGGATACGATCGAGTATAAACTTTATGTGGCCACTCTGGGCTCCCATATAATTTTGCACTAAATTATTGTCTTGATTATCCAAAATTGCCAAAGAATGTTCGTGTCGGTGGAGATCGGAAGTGGGTGCAGAATTCTCAAGGGTTATGGCCTTCCTGCGGTCACCTGAAGCTCCACTTCGTACGATATTTTTGAGATTTTTACGGGGATCAAAGCGTCAACTGCAACATAAGCCGACATTTGAAGAAGAAAAAAAAGTTGGGGGACCACTTTTGGGGCAAGCTTAATAACAGAAGCCGCAGACTGTTTTATTTTGGCCTAACAAAGTGTTATCGAACATTTTTGACATCTTTAATGATGTAGCTTGTGAAAATCTTTCTATTCGTAATCATGTGAATGTTTATACTACGCGTTTGGAGGCTCCGTTCATATTCTGTAAAAGACTCTCTACAGTCTCAACAGAAAGCAAATAAAGTGCATCTCACACGAAGGCTATATATTAGAACATTCGCAACGTTGGCGTTGTGCGTGGCTAGATACATTCCTGATAAATTATCCTATTGTTCGCTTTAATTTGATACCGCATTTGAGGTTGTGATGCATGTAGTTCTGAAGAAATAATTAACTTTTCAGCCCACTTTCTCATGGCATACTTTCTCATACCAAGTTTCAAATTGTCCCTGAAATTACTTCAAGTATGATAAAGTCACCATTCAGAAAGTTATCAATCAGTTTGTTACTGTGCTAAAGCTGTTTTTCGTGGAAGTTAGCAGAAATGCCCTGGTCAGTAGTTACTTTGATTATTTTAAACATCAACTTAACAATAAATCGTGTATTTTGTATAATTGTGGTAGCAACCCTGTCGTTCAACTGCACCTTTGAAGACGGTATGTGCGGATGGACGCAATCAACCGATGGCGATTCATATTGGAGGCTTGATTCAGGAGGGACACCGTCGTCCGATACTGGACCCTCAATTGACAAAACAAGAGGCGGTATGTTTGGTTTGTTTAATTGTTTCTTTCATTCTCATAAGCTACTGAAATCATGCGGTATGCACATTATATATTATTCATAAATACCTTAGACAGTTTACGCATTCCTATTGGTCGAGAGCCCGTCACGTGGCCGGTCTTAAACGGATGATAGAGACATGGCTAGCTGCAGCTGGGGCCAATTTCATAGAGCTGCTTAAGCACAAAATTTGCTTAAGCACAAAAACGTCTTGCTTAATAAAATCAGTTTACCGGCCAAAACTCCATGCGATTGTTATGCTAAGTAAACAACAGCTAATTACCAGTCACAAGCAATGAACATCACGTGGAGTTTTGGCCGGTAACCTTATTTTACTAAGCAATGTTTTTTCGTGCTTAAGCAAATTTTCTGCTTAAGCAGCTCTATGAAATTGGGCCAAACACTTTTCCACTGTCACATGAAATTTGAACTCCCATGAAATCCGGTGCCTTTTAACGTTTCACTGGTCGAACGTTCACATTCCTAACACATGCATGCGCAATACAACCAGTGAATCAGTATTTCATAGTCAGAAATTCACACGACACCAGCCCAGCTGCGTTTTGCGTAACATCGCGCAGTACGCGCGACGCGCACGCCGATGTCATTATAAGGCAACGAGTTGTGAAGGGGCATTCGATATTATAGTCAGAGGGGTGTTTCGTAACACGTGAAGTAAAATTGGTGAACTAAATGGTTGGCAACGTCTAGTTTTTGCCTTTCTATTTTTGGACAGAAAAGTTTTGGGTTTGTTTTGACCGAAGGAATAAATATGTGTTCGGTCGGTATTAAAAACTCTGTTTAAAGTTTTGGGTTTGTTTTGACCGAAGGAATAAATATGTGTTCGGTCGGTATTAAACACTCTGTTTAAGACCGGTTTGTGTCTGGATGGATGATATATCCTCGGCTGTGCCTCGGGTGATTATCACCCATCCAGACTCCCACCGGTCTTAAACAGAGTGTTATAATACCTCCCGTACACACATTTCTACCCTTAATAAATGCCGAGGTATAGAACAACCCTTCGATGTGTTTCTGCGCTCAAAATGTGATACTCACAAGAGGGTGGAAATCTGTTTGCATTAAGGATTACCGTTTAATAATAATTAAACGTTTAGTTCATCGTCTTTGAACAAATCGAGACTTACCATGCGTTTTCACAGACTCAACTGGTTTTTACTGCTACTATGAAGCAACCGGAGGTGATGAAAATGACACAGCTCTCCTCCTCAGTCCCGTCGTTCACACCACTGGTTTACAGTTCTGCTTCAGCTTCTGGTACAACATGTATGGAGACTCAATGGGTAAGCTTGACTTTGTGCTTATTATATAATACAGGTTAATTCTCAGATTGATATAATACATACAACACAGTCATTTTTGTTTGCATGTAATTTGCCACAGCTATTTATTCAATACAACATGTGCTTATTATATAGTACATGTATAGCTCTAGTGTGTGGGGGAGAGTGACAGATTTTTGAATCCATTTCCCAATGAATGTGGATATTTGGGTACTGGCGTTGTAGTCCTCGTACTCGTACTCATAATCGTACTCGAGTACTTTTTTATGTACTCGTACTCGTCCTCATATTCGTACTTATGGCAAAGTAGCTCTCGTACTCGCACTCATGGCAAAGTACTCGTCCTCGTACTCATGGAAAATTACTCGTATATACTCATATCCTCTTTAAAAATACAGTGTAATAAAAATTGCAAAACAAGTGGACTTGAATGGAGGCATGTCTCATATGTGCACAGCTATATAGCTAATAGCTCCATGCTGAATACAATTATATACAGCCTACAGTGATTGAATTCTACCATCATCATCATCATCATCATCAAGTCCGCCACAGCCGGGCTAAACAAAACAAAACAAAATTTCCATAGCTCTTGCCTCTTCTCTCACTGTATCTGCATTGAAAGTAGCCGTTATCAACGGCTTCTCGCAACGCAAGAGTGCTTTGGAAAGAGTACCTCTCAGTCAGTTCCCCCCGGTTAAGGGTTACAGAGACGCCGTCATTCTGACATCCCTGGATTGCTGTCCGCCGCATGAGCCCTGTGGACTTCCGCCACTGGACCCCGCATATAGGATTTGGAGTAGGCCTAAGTTGTTCAGTCATATCAAAAGCCTTATACGAATCGACATTAAGAGCTCAGCGGTAAAATCATTTAATGAGTTGTTTGGAAAAAATAAGGACTCATTGAAATCATAAACTGTCAGAGAGCGAATCTAACCACCATTATTAAACCATATTATTAATTTGATATTAACAATTCTTATCTCACTCTTTCATGGGCGTCGACAGGATTTTTTTAATAGAGGCCGGGCCAAAGCACATTATTTCCAAAAAATATTGTACTTTCTTTATCATATTCTCAATTTAGCATTGTTTTCGAGGGTGGGGGGGGGGGGGCATTTGCCCAGCTCACCCCGATTGACCCCTGCGGATGCCAATGATGTTAAATGTGCATTAAATTAATAACAATATGACTTCGCACCTCGTCTTCTATTTTTCTTCTTTTTTTTTCTTCTCCTTTTTTTGTGTTGCTTTTCCGGGGGAGGGTGGGGGATGGGGGTGCCCCCCTTGCCAAATATCCTGTCAACGCCCATGCACTCTTGTCCTGAAACGTTTGCTATTAAATGCGTGACTCCAGTCATGCTTGTCTTCAAGTAAAAAAAAATATCAAACTGTTCCATGGCTCCCACTTGTTCCAGTTTTACTTCATGGTTTAATTAGATTTAATTATTCTAATTCATCCCAAACATGCTCTATCAGAGACATGTCAGGACTGAAGATAGACCACGGTAATGTATCCACCTGTTGGTCGTGAAGGTCCTGCACGATCCTGACAATATGGAATGTCCTGCTGGGTGTTGCCTCATAAAAGGCGCAAGATGTCGCTGCAGAATTTAATCCCTGTATCCCTGCCCTGTAAGATTCTGTTCTCGGTCTGAATGGCAGTTCTTCCCAACTATGATGCTTGGTCCTCCCTGTCTGTCCTGAAGCATCCGAAAGTGGTTTGTATGTCCTGTACACGCAATGTTCATCGGAATTGGAGAGACTAAAACGTGATTCATCAGTAAAGAAGACCTGGTTCAATATTGTTGTGTCCTGTCGTGAGGTTGGTAGGCCCATTGAAGTCGCAGTTGTCTTCTCTCCTGTGTGAGGCAAAGACCTCGGTAGGGCCTGTGACATCTGGGCCCGGCACTCCAAAGTCTGTTTCTGACCGTCTTGTCGTGATCCCGTTGTTATTGGTACAGGGTATCTCTTTGGCCGTGTGTCTGGCATTCCGCTGTCGATCCCTCATGTGCTCTGGGACCTTATGGTAATCCTGACGACCGTCGGGTTGTCACTCCAGGTCGCCCACTTCTTGGAAGGTCACTAACGTTGCCTGTGGTGCGGGAACGAACAACTCTGGAAATTGTGCTTGGATGCACCTGCAGCTGTCGTGCAACTTCTGCAGCTGGGTCGCGACAGCTTAATTTTGTTAGATTTAAGGTTAGGTTTAACCCAGTTCCGTTTCTTTTTATTAGACGTCTGCACTATAGTAAGCAGGAGGTCGTGGGTTCGAATCTCACCCGGGTCACTTGTCTTCTCACTATACTTGGGACAACACTGAGTCTTAACGTCGGTGAAGGGCAAAACCCAATACTGAGTTTACATCTAACCGACGCAAATTCCATCTTATTTTGGGCTATTATCATCATTCCAGATGAACTTGTTGGGATTTTCTTCAGAACGATGAACGCAAAATGATTTAGAAACAAAAGACAGGTTATTATGTAATACGTCTGAGACGTAATTTTAAATTTTTGAGTTTTGCGTTTTCCTTGACAAAGTACGAGCTGATGTCATTTTATGCCACCTTTGGCGACCATCTACAATTTCAATATTTGGACATGTTTTTACAGGTACTCTGAATGTGTACCAGATACCGAGTTACGGAAGCAATAACGACAGCAAAATGATCTTCTCAAGAACTGGACAGCAAACAATCCAAACATCTTGGATTTCTGAAGAAATATGTTTCCCAAACATTATTTCAAGCTTTCAAATAGCATTCCAGGCAGTGCGAGGAAGTGACTACAAGTCTGACATTGCAATCGATGATGTGGGTGCAACAGGTAATCAAGATTTTTTTTCGTTGTAAATCGAAGTGCAAGTCTCTTAATTTTTTATCTATTATTTATCAATTAAATGTGAATGAGAAGTTTTCTGTTTCTGTTTCTATCCTCAATTTCGAATTGGCCTTATCATTTCTACCAGTCTTTCTTAGTTGAAAAACATCGTGTGACATCAACTTAATAAGGATAACAAGATAACATCGAAAGTATATGACGTTACATTGAGATGTAGTTCGCGATTTAGTTTTACTTATTACGTAGGTGCCTGATAATGTTACGTGCGTACATAAATTATTGTTATTTCGTTCGTACGCAATATTATCACGTACGTACGTGATTTTATCACGCACGTATATCATCACGTATACGTACGTAATATTTCCACGTATGTACGTAACAACAGTGAGTTTCGGCATTTCGGAAAAGGTTACGTATCCGTACACGTTTGCGTATCAGCTTCGGCATCGCGCAGCTACGTACGCGTATTGTTAAGGAATAACCTGTAAAAGGGTCACTCAATAAATTTTGAGTCTACTGTTTTCCCCAGTGTCTGCAGCTATGTTGCCTCTGAAAAGAAAAACAATTTTGTGAATCTCAAATGCCTTCTTCAAAGACAACAATAGTTTGAACTCAGAATGGTAACTTTTACAATAAAAAAGGTCGTCTTCATAACCATTGCCTGTTAGCCAAATTTGACTTGCTTTGTATTGTTCTAGTTTTCTCTCAAAATTGCAGAAAGAAACCCTGAAAGAGCTGTACCTCTTCTTTTGGGGTTATACACAATCTAATTTTTATCTTTATTTTATATGGTTTAAATTTGTTTCTGAGAGGACTTTACAAAACAAAACAAAAACAGGCTGGTAAAGGACTTTCATGTATAACCTCACGCTTCGCTAGCCCAGTGCTTTTATGTGCACAGCACACATACGATATGCAACTAGACAAAACTGTTTTGCTTCGAAAATCACTCAACGTCCCAACAGGCGGCCTTTACAGGTTGTTTTCGTACGAGAAGAACACCTAAAATGATGACGTGATACGCAAAACCGATACGGATACGTGATACGGGCGCGAATTTCAATCCTGCCGAAACTCTCTGATATTACGTATACGTATGTACGGTGTATCACCACGTACGCGGGTACGTACGTGGAATTTAATGTCATCTTTGCATTTAACAGTGACATACGGAATCACAGAGAGGACATGGAGACATAAAGATATATTATCACTTGCGTACGTACATTACCTACTACCTTTTTTTAATTACTGCTTACATATGCCTGCTTAAATTTGGCTAATATCTTTAGAACCATTATTGCTCTGGGACTCGGCTGGAACCTTCCCAACTGCCGGCGGAACAACTAATACTGTTGATGGAGCAGACCATTCTTTCCACTGTCAAACACGAGATGTGCAGCACGAGACAGTTTTCAGTTGGAAAGTTAATTATCAGGAAACAGCACCTGACAGCAGCAGCACACGAGAAGAGCAAGGAGTTATCACAAGCACCAGCGTACTTTCGCTACCAGGGACGATCATCAAGCACGGCGACTTAGTACAGTGCTGGGCCTTCACGAAATATCATTTTGCTCGAAGCATCACCATTACGATTCACGTTAAAGGTAATAATTTGTATCGATGGACATACTTTTTTACGTGAGGCTATTTTAGGAGGGGATTTTCAGTAAATCTGGACCGCATTCCAAGTACTAGTGTGCCATATTGGATCCTTACGTTCGCTTTCAGCAGCATCCAACAGATGACAGTTAACAAATATCATAATTTTGCTATTAGTTTTTAAACAACCATTTGGAATTAGTCGTGTGCACCCACGCAAACCAATGCGCGCGATATATCTTTCTCTGGCTCTTACGAGTTGGCAACACTCTTCCATCAACTACCATCCCCCCCCCCATGAAAACCATTTGGACTGCCCTGAGTTTATACAATTAAAGTACACATTCCAGGAGCTTCTTTGACACGAGCTATTCCGTTTTCCCCTTGCCAGCTCCACCAAAGGATTCCAGTTTATCTCTGTATGATTCCGGTGGGAGCGTCAAAGGTGGGAGGACAAACGTGGTGGAAGGGGCGCGCTACTCTTTCTTGTGCACGGTACGTCAGACAAGGCCAGCCGCTACCATACAATGGTTCCTGAATAACGCTTTGCAAACAACTGTAGATCCTCCGTCTGGAGAAAGTGATGGTTTAGTGGACACCACGAGCAGCTGGACGTTCGTCCCAAGCAGAGCCAATCACGGGCAGATGGTGAAGTGTGCGGCGAGAACGGCGGAGTCGCAGCTCCCTCTACCTTTTGCGATGGTTACAGTGGATGTCACAGGTAGGAGTTCCTTGCGCGTATTTGAGTTAATTGTAATAGGTCAGAATAGGCATCCTACCACTGGTAGGCAGTTTTTCACAATTGCTGAGGGAAGCTCAGACTGAAATGGCTGGCCCAGAGACTATTTATCGGTTAGGCAGTGTGCCTGCTTACCTATGTGGTCTTGGTACGCTATGAAACAGTTTAATAGTGAAGTGCGCTCCTTATTTTTGCCCATAGGGTTGGAAAATGGTTTGGTATATTTGTTGATTTGTGATGAATCAAAAGGGAAAGACTACAGCATACAAACCGAAACTTCGAGGCAAGGACTATACTTCTCCTTGGATGATTATGCCTTTAATACTCAGTGTTGTATCCCTTTGTCATGATTTCAGGTCCGCCGGACACTCCTGTTATAACAGGCAACCCATCGGTGACTGCAAATGAGACCGTTCAACTAACATGCCGAGCCAGAAATGGATATCCTGACGACTGGGAGCTGGTTTGGACAAATGGGGGCCAACCTATTGCCGGCACTCATACCGCCCATAGGTCAATATCGGGCAGCCGTTACAGGTTCAGCAGCACGCTTAACTTCATACCAACCATAGAGTATAATGGAAACATGATCACATGCTCTGCCAGAAGAGGATCTCAAGAGCTGACAGGATCGCTGGGTCCCATCGACGTCCGATGTAAGAATCTTCCTTTTTTCATTTGCTGTTCCGAGGGGTCCTCTGTACCTATCTGACCGTCCAACGTTCCGACCGACCCACTGACTGTCTTTTGTGTGCCTGGTAGTCTTATTCTTAAAGGATTACCTCTGGGCTGAACTTAAGCTGGCTTCCAAAGATGTAGTCGAGTCCATCACAAGTACATAATATGTCCAGTCACAAGTAGTCATTCACAAGTCTCGTCACAAGAAATAGTGGATGGACAATACCAAATGCATGCCTTTGTCACAGCTCATTTAAATAGCTTGTGAGTTGAGCTGGGAGCTGGAGGACTGGTAATGGACTTGCAGAGACTTGAGATAGGCTCGACCACATCCCTTCCGGCTTCCAATGAATAGCTATCTTGATTCGGTGGTGTAGACATGTTTGTCCGCTTGCACCCAAGGCTTATCTTGTTTTGTTTTCAGATCTTGTTTTCCTTTTTATATCCTTTGATCAGTTCCTCCAAAGGAATCCAGTTTATCCCTTTATGACGCCGGTGGGAACGTGACTAGTCGAAGAGCAAGCGTCATGGAGGGGGCGCGCCAATCTTTGTTTTGCACAGTGCGACAGACAAGGCCAGCTGCTACCATAAAGTGGTTCCTGAATGACGCCTTGCAAAGAACCGTTGACCCTCCTTCTGGAGAAAGCGATGGTTTGGTAGACACCACGAGCAGCTGGACGTTTGTCCCAAGCAGAGCCAATCACAGACAGAGGGTGAAGTGTGTCGCGAGAACGTTGGAGTCTCAGCGCCCTTTACCATTTGCGATGGTCACACTGGATGTTACAGGTAAGAGTTCTGTGTTATATTGAACGTTTGAGGTGACACCACGTGGAAAAGCTCTTTGAGAAGTGTGATTCTAAGAAGAACCGGTTGGTTGTGTTCTTTTCAGAACTACACTTCTTTCTCGAAGACATTTTCTGCATGGTGTCACAGTAAACATTCACTAGTTTACAACACCACCATACAAAGTTTCAAAACTAACTTAATCCTGGCAATGGTCAGCAAATTGTTTTCATGATCGCCGAGGGAAGCTAAGAGTAACATGGCTTGCCCAAGGACTATTGATCAGTTAGGTAGTACGCCTGTTTTCCTACATGGACTACGTCGGTCGTAGTGTGTATAGTGTGCCCCTAAATTTTTGCACCAAGGGTTGTGAAATTATTTGGTATATTGTGTCCATCCCTTGGTTCATTTGGGATGCAAGAAGGGAAACAGCATACAAATCAATACGTTGAGGTAAGGACTCTGCCTCTTCTCGAATGATGGTTCCTCTGGTAGTATGTTTTGTATCCCTTTGTCATGATTTTTAGGTCCTCCGGACACTCCAGTTATAACAGGCAACTCAACGATGACTGCAAATGAGACCGTCCAACTAACATGCCGAGCCAGGCACGGATATCCTGATGACTGGGAGCTGGTTTGGACTAATGGCGGCCTACCTCTTGCTGGTACTCATACCACCGCCGTGTCAACATCGGGCAACCGTTACAGGTTCAGCAGCACTTTAAACTTCACGCCTACCAGAGAAGATAATTGGAAAATGATAAAATGCTCTGCCAAAAGAGGATCTGGGACCAAAGACCTGACAGGATCGCTGGGTCCAATCGACGTCCAATGTAAGACTAATTAATTAAAAATCGATTTCTTTTTTTCTACAACCTCGAACACAACAAAACCTTGAAGGCCAAACAGGTTTCACATGAACATCCCCAAAAATGAATACTGTTCAGCTTTGCACCGTCACTTACAATGTAAACCCTGGGTCTCCTAGCTCATTGACTATGCAACATTTGTTGCCTGAGAAGGAACCAATTTGCAGAGGGGTACTAGCTGCGGGACCCTAATGTTCTTCAGGAGCAACGCAATGGTTTTTGCCATAGTTTGCAAGAGAACGAAACGATATCCCTCAAATTCCTCTCCGTATGAGGTAAAAGCCTCAAACAGGGGGAATGATCACCCCTGCCCCTCGACGTACTGCATGGATAGTGTTGTCAGGGTACGTAATGTCACATGGGAAACAACACATGGCAATGTTGGGAAGCATTAAATCATGATAAATCCACAGAGGGAACTAACTGAAACTAGTGACATTTTTTATGTTTTCTTTTGCTCTAGACTGGCCTGAATTTTCCGAGCCATCTGTAACTCCATCTAATCATGTTGAGGAGGGAGATGACGTCATTCTATCCTGTAGTGCGGACGCCAATCCCAAGCCGGCTGACTTCATCACGTGGGAGAAGGTCGGGTCTCCTGGCTCCCTACCCTCCGTCTACAGCGATGGAACAAGCACGCTGACGCTAAGCAGCATCAGCAGGGATCAGGCCGGGACGTACAGGTGCCGCGGAGACAACGGTGTACCACCGGTGGTGTATTCCAGCCTGATCGTTGTCATCGTGCGTTGTAAGATCTTGCAATATGTAGCTATCAAAAAAATGTCTTGGTACTAAGCACTTTCTAGTCTTGTGACGGGCTCGTTAGTTTAGTGCCTAATATACACGGTAATGTGGGGCGTGTACAGTATCTAGCTGTGAAGCCGATCGTCTTCCAATATTTTCAATAACTATCCTGACATATAAAAAGAGAAGTAAACCTTCACATCAGTGGCTCCTTTTGTTGATTCCACGTAATGGGAAACAACCAAAATATTTCTAAAACCTTTGAGTCAATGACAACAAAGAAATACAGAACTGGATTTTGAGGATCACTCTAAAATACATTAAATGTTAACAAAACTCACATACCTCTTCGCTATGCATGCATAATGATGTCACTGTTTTAGCCAAATGTTTGCCCGAAAGATCAGACCCTCTTTATACAGCCAAAAACAAGATGTGTCAAAGATACACTGAAAGTATATAAATGACATTTAAACGATACTCCTGATATTTTGATTTGGTTTTATTAGCACCTGTTAGTCCCTCAGTCGTCGATATACTGACAAGCTGGCCGTTTCTTACTGCCATCAGTGTGCTGGGAATACTGTTGCTCATCAGTATCACGATACAGTTGGTCGGCTGCTTCTACCGTAAACGAAAGAAGCCAAGCCAAAAGAAGGGTAAGACCTCAACTATGCTCATTTTATTCGGAACAATAGCATTCATATGTGTTCAATGCCGTGTGCGCCCAAAACACTAAGTAGTTGGTATCATGTAATACACATGGAGTAATTTTCTTGAGCACTACAATGGAGACTTTTTCTGCCACCCCCCCCCCCCAAAAAAAAGGTTTCTTCTATGGGCCCAATTTCATAGAGCTGCTTAAGCATAAAATTTGCTTAAGCACAAAAAAAACCTTGTTTAATATAATCATGTTACCGGCCAGAACTCCATTCGATGTTGCTTGTGACTAATATTTAACTGTTGTTTACTTAGCATAACAATCGCATGGAGTTTCGGTGGGTAACCTGATTATATTAAGCAAACTTTTTTGAGCTGAAGCAAATTTTTGGCTTAAGCAGCTCTTTGAAATTGGGCCATGATGAGAGATAACCCGACTTTCGCAGACCTTTACAATTATGTTTCTGAAAATATATCAAACCAAATTCAACATACGTGTCTCATATTTTTATTATCCTAAGAAATTGTCATCAGCTTTGATAATCCTGCAATCAAAATTATGTGGCAAAGTAGAGTTTCAAGTATTTGTAAAAAAATATAAAGAGTATTAAAATTAGGTAAATTGTTGCGTACAAAACAAAGGATCCGCCTATCGTATTATACTGTGTCATCGTTAAACGTATTCAACATGAACTTTTCTACTTCCTCAACAGAGCAACAAAATGTTCCACAAAGGTAAGAACACAATTAGTCAGAAACACAGAATACCTTTAATTAAAGCCTTGTTGAATGTGTTACTAAAGCCTACATTTTGAAAGAAAAGAACCACAATGGATTTCGCCTGATTGTAACAAAGCCATTTGTACTTGATGCAAACGGTACAAATATCACTTTTTCTGAAGCAAGTGAGCAATGTCACCTTAATTCTAAAATTCAAAGATTGTAAACAAACAGTTTATTTGTTTAAAACAACCTAAGATATTACTGAGAGTTAGTACTTAAATAAAAGTAATTTACAGAGTCTACAATGACTTCAAATTTATTGTTATCCAAATGGCACTCTGCGTTTTGAATAATGCCTGCATTTTCAAGCTTATACCTGATGTACTAAGCTGCTTGACAAAACATGATTTAAAGGGCCAGTAGCCGTCTTTAGTGAAGATTATTTAGGGCAAAGCTTGACCCAGCTCACATCCTTCGAAATACCAAAACCCCATCTTGTTTTCTTACCTGCAGTGGGGCTGGGACCCGAGGGCCAGGCCGGGTCATTGCAGATACGGAATGCTACGAAAATATGGGTAGGTAAAGGATAATGAACAATGAACTAATAATGTCAATTGTGGTCCCAAGACCTGAATTAATTTGAAAGTATCTGCATGCCGATTATAAGTCGGTGAGGTAATCTTATCTGGTTAAGTGTCTTCCTCTATGACCAGATTGCCTTGATTGAAGTGCATACATCAATTGAAAAAAAGTGTTGAGTGCAGGAACATTGGTACAGTGCTGCCCAAAATGAATATACATGTACCATACCAAACTCGATAAATTACTCGCGATGTCCTCGCATATTATAACTGTAAAATCAAGTTCTGTCCCTGTCGTTTTTTGGGTGGTATTTTCGCGACCCTGTAAACAACGAGGATCTAAAAATCGAAGGCAATTTTTTTCCTTGATCACGTTCTTAATACAGATCCAAAAAAATAGATAACGCGCGCATGTTGTTATTATCGAAACTTTAATTTCAAGCCAAACTTTAGAGGGATTTCAGCCACAGTCGGGTTTATTTACTTGTTATACATGTATAACAAGGAGTGCTTTTGGATAACGTCACTCATGTGAAATTCTAATTTGCAGGGATCCCTATGCAAACCATTCGCGCAGTCGAAAGTGATCCGGTTGAGTCCACCTATGCTGACATCCCGGACTGCCGCGCAGCTATCTCGCGAGATCAGCTGACTTTCCTGCAAGAACTCACCCAGGGCACCTTCGGGAAGGTGCTACTTGCAAGAGCCGTGGGCATCGAGCAGCGAGGCCTCGTCACCCACGTGGTTGTCAAAACTGTAAAAGGTGAGAGTCCCGTTAATACGGTTAGGAATCCGTGCGTTAGTGGAGTGCCGTGGCCTTGTTGTCTAGAGTATTGAATTCATGGTCTGCGGGTTATACTGTGGGTTATGGGTTCGAGTCCAGCCTGGAGTTATGGTGCGTGTGCCCTAGGGCAAGGAACTTTGTCACTCATTGCTTCCTCTCACCCAGGAGTAAAATAGGTACCTGTAAGGGCAGAGATGTAATTGATTTTAGCTGCCTTACGCCGAACTGGTGGCATCGAGCTGTATACTCCCCAGGGAGCTGAGATGGTATTTGTAATGTTTCATTGGCCCAATCAGCATCGATATTATGTTGAAGCACAGATACTGGTGGTTATGTGCACTTTATAAATACACATTATTACCCAAAAAGTGACAAACGCTAGCTTGAGGCCCATGAGTTGCTACGTAGGTGTGCATCGGTTGGTGCCTATTGAGTCTCCCAATAAATGGTCGTGAATACTTCACCTGTTCGCACGCGAATCAGTGCGAACTCACGGTATGTCCATCTGGACCTCTCGTGAGTTGTCACAAAGTGCCATCTAATAATATTCTTACAAAAAGCTTGTATACATATTTCATCACCCTACAAGAATTGAGAAGTCCCTCCGAATGTTGTTGTTCTTCAGATGAATGTTCTTGCTAAAATTTACGTATCATATAGATGAAAGCGACCCGAAGGAGAAAGAGAACCTGACTCGAGAGTTGAATTCGATGAAACCTCTCAGTGGTCACGCTAATATCGTAAAGCTCCTTGGATACTGCATCAACGAAGGTAACAACACGGAAAGTTGATAATCAACTGTTAGCCTAAGATGAGTGACTACATTTGCTAGTAATGTCCTTTTCCCGAAAAAAAGTAGCCTTTTATTAAAGAAAATGTGCTAAAATCATCAGTCAGTAAGCCACTATGCAATTTGCCACTTCTTGCGCACTAATTGATTTGACTTGTAATCATCTTTTTATTTTCCATTAAGTCCAGAAGTTGTTTTCAATTATGTTTGCACATTGTTTTTCGGGCATTATGTTTAAATAATGGTTTACCTCAGTAAAATATAATAATCATGCGCGCACGCAAATATGGAACTGGCTTGATGGACATTTCTTGAATGGCTTAACATAGGTTTATAATATGGTCCCCGTAGCCCTTTTTGGTGAAACAATTATGTTGCTGTTTAACTGTTCATACTTTGGCAATCGTATGCACAGACCCGATCTATGTCATCATGGAACACGTGGTGAATGGGAACCTGAAGGAGATTCTGACTGATAGCCGATCCCAACACGTGTATGACAACCTGCGAGGGGCTGTGTGTGCATCCCTCTCACCCAAGACTCTGCTGAGTCTGGCCAGGGGCGTGGCCGAAGGCATGGCTTACTTGGCTTCACAAGGGGTGAGTCTAGCTATTATGCCCCGACTATTGCAATGGCGCCAATTATATCAAATTAGGTTTTGCCCCTCACCGACGTATCAACACTGTATACTCAGTGTGTGTCACCTCCCCAGTGAAAGTTGGAAAAAAACCACTCGGGTGGGACTCGAACCCATGACCTCCTGCTTTCTAGTGCAGATGTCTTACCACTCGACCACCGAGCTAACGGGATCGGTTGGCTGGTTCGAATCTGATCGGTAAAGGGCAAAACCTAATTTGATTTACATCACCCGACGCAAAATTCCATCTTATTTTTAGCGCTAATTACAATTGGGACGGCCCGTAGTATAGTTGGGACTAGATTGTGGTCAAAAACACACGCAAATATAATATAATTGATGCCAACAAGGGTTTGGGCAGTGGCCTTAATTTCTGTCTCACTGACTGACTGACTGAAGAACAGAATGTCATCTGTGAGCTGGGCAGTGCTATCGTGTAGGATTACTCCTTAACCCCAATGAATGGGATAAATCCGACCGATTGTGTATACACGTGATTAAAAATATTTCAAGTTAATGGCCAATCTGGATTAATGGATATAATGGTGTGCACTGCGATGTCAGCTTTAACAGGCTTGCCCTTTTTGTTTAATTTGCACCAGTGTCTTCATCAAGACCTTGCCGCCCGCAACGTCCTCGTCAGCGAGGAAATGGTGAGCAAGATATCCGATTTTGGATTCGCCAGTGACGTCGCCGAAATGAGAACATACCAACGCAAAAGCACGGTAACGATGTTTGCTTATTCGCGAATGAGCAATATTTGACTCTATTTTGACATTAAAAAACAAGTATCGAGAGGCTCTCCAACTACAACTACCAGACACATAATCAATAGCATCAACGACAATATCTCAACACAAATTAATAATCAGGGTTTATTTTCAAAGTAATAACACGTCATGCAATTGAGTTTTGTGTCTGTGTTTTTCGTTTAATGTTCTTCAATGTGCATTCTATCATGACGTCTGTAACACAAATGTATCGGTAACAATTGATTTACTTTTGATGTCCAGGGATTTTCCCCTCTGCGCTGGATGGCGTTGGAGTCCGTTCTTGATGACGTGTACACAACAGAGAGTGACGTGTGGTCTTTTGGGGTTCTGCTGTGGGAAATTGTTACTCTCGGTAAGACCAATGACCCCCATGTTTTAAACTCTGGAAAGGTCGCTGACCATTGCCCGTTGTGCACACATTTGACGCTGGCTCCGAACCTTTCAATTCGACTATTACACGGGAAATAGTGTATGTCTATACAAACACTCCCATCGTTAGGCTAATATGTGATTACACTTGTGATTTGACTTGCGATTTGCCTTGTGATTTGCCTTGTGATATGCTTTGTGATATGACTTGTGATTTGACTTGTGATTTGACTTATGATCCATCTTGGGATTGACTTGGGATTGACTGGATTACAAAGTTCGTTTTTCAACTCCACCTTTCATCACAGGTGGCCACCCCTACCCGACCCTGAGTGCCAAGAAAGTGGTTTCCAAAGTGAAGACAGGGTACCGGATGCCCCGTCCCGACCACTGTCGATTGCAATTGTGAGTTAAAAATCGAAGTCCAATTATTGCTTCGACCATTTAATATGAAAAGGGGGTTTCAATCTTCCTACTTTTTTTCAGAGTCAAAGAAACCAGCTAAATTACCGGTAATTATTTTTTGGCGCTTTATTCTGTCTTATCTGATAATTGTTTGCCCACTGCGGAACTGATCAAAGGATACGACCGTCACATTTAATGCACATAATCAAACAAGATGTCTGACCTTATCCCTTCCCGTGTCTATTTTGGTCAAAGTATGTTTTCACTGTGGGGAAAAAAGAGTGGAACTCTAGCTGTTGGTCAGTGTGTTATTTGTCAATAAAGACGTTACCACGTTGTTGGTCAATTTGGGTAAATGTTGATCAACTATTGATTAAGAATGTGTGCATGATTGAGTTTGTTTTATATATTGGGCAAAATACCAACCCATTAATGCCTCTTTCGCATCCAGTGCGTATTTTCTCTAAACAACTGCTTTGCACTTCGCACAGGTACCAGGTGATGCGTGCTTGCTGGTCTAAGAACCGTGAAGCACGACCGACATTTGCAACAATCACCGAGAAACTTGGAGGACTGTTGGGCAAAGCTAACGTGAGTAGGCTTGTCAAAAAGTCCAGTGATTATTTCAAGAGGGTCCTGGCTTGACTGTAACAGATCATTAACAGGTTGAATTAACAGGTTGACATTATTTGTTTTAATATCAATTATATTAATGCCTAATGAAACTAATGCAAGTGAACCTATTTTTAAAAAAAACACGACTCATTCTGATGAGGCGGCCTTGGCTTTGATTTTACCTCTCAATTATACATTTAGAATTGGGTCCGTGTGGCTGCAAACTTGAGGTTTTTAATTTGTTGGTTTTTATTGGCTATTTACATTTCTTTCATGTGTCCATGGAAGCGGCGTGTTACATTTTCACTGCTGAGAGCTTGACGAACATGTGATTGGTGGATGGAGTTTTAAAACCTCACATTGCTTACTCTTTCTTTTTGGATTTTAGGAATGCATATTGTTGGAAAGCTGCCAGGAGAGCATTTACAAAATGTCGGTCACAGGTGGATCAGACTTTGAAAAGATCTAAGCGAGGAGTCATTGGAGTGATTCCATGAACACAGTCATGTCTAGCTATCTTTTCATAAAATGAATAAGCCCTCATTAGAAAAAGTGCACTTCGTTTTGCCTTTACAATTTGGGAGCTTGGATTAAGACACTGTGTGTTTTGCTGAAAGTTTCAGTTCTTGGCAAAAAAAGTAACGATATTTCTGGACGCTTTTGTAGGAGATACAGAAATAGTCAAAAGCGACTTGCAATAATGTTAAAATACATTCTTTTAGGAGTATTATTAAAACATCGATTTGCAGTGTATCTCATGCATCAACATGCAGGGAAAAGACAAATTACACATTAAACTGTAAAATGTTTAGTAATACGTTTGTTATACTTTTTTTTTCATATCTATCCAGAAAATGTAGTTATTAAAGGTATTTATAATTAATGTATTATTCAAAAATTAATATCCTCAAACCAGACTGCAGAATTGACAAAATTTAATTTCACACCACATCTAGTTAGTGTTTTCTAATGATCATGTATATACTGTTTTTGCTGGGTCGAGACACTGATATCAAAGTTGAGTTCAGGATGCTGTGACAGGAGTCAAATGTTGTGATCAAAAATCAAATGACAGATTTTACACCATAGGCATTTTCAATTATATCCTGGTCGTGTCAGGTTAACGGATATTGCTGGACATATTATACTCTAAAGTTCACACGAGGAAATGATTTTATATTAGTTTTGTATTCGTAAACGAAATAAAGAGTACAGGAAGTCATTATTTTCTTGGGGGGCCTACGAAGACAGCATCCACATAATACACGTTTTCCAGTTGGTTATTAGAAATATCGAAGTTATGCTGTTCCAAAAGTAATGATTTGTACTTCTTAGTTTATTATATCATCGTAAATATTTTTTATTTTTTTTCAAGTATAAACAGATTTAAATTACAAACTTAGTAAGTAGTTTTATAGACGAGCTTCACAGTAATGTACATTCGTAGATACGTATTGTATTCGCGATTGCCTTCCTTTCGCCTGATAGCGAGTCAGGTGCTATAAACAGAACTTCACCAAAAATACAATTATTTACCACATGTCATGGTCGGAATACGGTAAGTTAATACACGTTCTCAAAGTAGAGTCTTACTTATTCAGGATAGCGAGCCAAAGTATACATGGCAGGGAAAGCTTTCAGAGTCAACCTCGACCCCAGGGACACCCATCACTACCTGCTCTCTCACCCTGGTATTGGATCATTTGCATGTGCACGATTTTTGAACATGTATGCAAATGAGGAATAGTCTGGTGCCTGCATGTGTGTTATATTATCGTTCGTTTTTGTATGCGGTGTCTGGGGGTAAAAACACAGTCAATTCGTCGCAGCGCGAGCACAGCGTGAGTTAAGAAAACGCGATTTATTTAATTAAACTGTTACGATCTTATCGAGACAACATGCAGTATCACATTTCATATCAATATGAACAAATTGGAAAAGGAAAGGAATGTTTTTGAGAAGGCGTGGACGAATGATCGTGAAAACACGTACTGCACGATAAAAATCCATTACTAGCCAATTGCGATATCGAACAGGATACAGGAAGAAAGTTTACTATCCAGGGTTTACTATTGGAAACACGGTTGGAAATAAAGTAAGCACTGGGGACGAGGTTGCTTTCAGAGTGTACATAATTATGTGTGATGTATTGAGTTGTTTGTTGTGGAATTGATTACTCCAGTGGGCACGGCTTCTCTTATACTGACTAATTAGAGCACGCTATCATTGCCTATGTGCACGTTCACCGATGCCCCCTTTAATGGCGAAGGCATTTTGCTAGCTATTGTACCAAGCAACTGTCCAGGGACGATTTATCTGAACAGTAGCTTCAGTGGTTGTTACTAATTTATAGTAATAGTGTGATTGTTCTGTTTAGCCGATTTCCTCAGTAAGAAACTTTGTAAGTTTATAGCTTGTCCAGTTTGAATTAGCTGTAAAACACGAACACACAATCATTTTTTAAGTTGTGCTACATTATTATTGAAATTAAAATTTGTTACAGTGTGTGGTATAATTAGGCCATGAAGAAAACTAAACATGTTGTATCATGAGTACAAAAATCAGACGGGCAATTCCCAGAGACAGGTTATTGATAGGTTGCTTATAGCCCTTTGCTTGAAGATTGTGTTTACTTGTAAAAATATATTAACCAGGTCTTATAAGTACAGTTTAAAATCCTATATCAAAAATCTCTTAACTTGTAAAAATATATTAACCAGGTCTTATAAGTAAAGTTTGAAATCCTATATAAAAAAACTCGTTAATTTTGAAATAATAATCCATATTGTCGTTTGCCACATTTTATTTTAAATATTTGCCTTTCTCGAATTCACAAAACGTCCGGCAAAGTAGAGATACACGCTGGGCGGTAACATTAGACAAAATATTGACCGTTGCCAACTAATTTTACGCAGGCTACATCATTCATTATTCTTCTCACAAAAGCAACAAATGAAAAAAGGCTGCTTTATCTTCCTGATCAACGAAGAATATCAATCAAACGGAAATTATGAATCAGGATTATTTAACCCATCAGTAAATGTACTACATTGTGTTTTAATTACTGAGAACATCCCCGCCCCACCCAAAACAATCGCCCGGCCCTGATTTTTGTGTTCGCGCTAAACAGCGATATCGGGAAACCCTTGACCCCAGACGCGATCTTTGGTCGTACCTAACACCCTTAGACAATGTGATCGTGCTCAGCGCACGCTGATAATGCAAACAAATGCGTTATTTGATCGCGGACAGCTGCTTTCGAGATCGAGTGCGGCGAAATCGATGTCACGTGATGAATATCGATTTATATATCGATTCTTCATTGGTTGGCACTTGGTCCGTTCATGATTGGTACAGTCAAAATAAGTTGTGGGCGGGACGTAAGGAGTTTTATCTTTATTATTCCCTTACAAAAGGACGTCAGCATGTTATACTTATGTAACAAAGACTGTTCCACTGAAGTTGGAACAAAAAGGCAAGTTTCCCCGGCAAAAGGACGTTGTGGTCAACACGCCGCTTAAGCGCACGTTTAATTCAGGCGGAGTTCCCAGAGTTATGTACATAAAAATGTACATTACTACAAATAGAAGCTATACCTTTAAATTAAAGATGCACACTATTATTTCAATTATTCATGAATTTCATGAGTCAAAATGTCATCCTTGTGTTATTCTAAATTTAGAAATGGGAGCACAGCACCTTTCAACTTCATTATCTCAAAAAGTCGGGGTATCAGATAGTTTTGGGTATAATTCGGGGCCAATTTTGGTCGCGTTGCTGGTAATCAGTGGTAATTGTATCGGGAAATGTTGAACCTGCAGCAACCCTGGGCTTCTCAATAGCTAAACATGCCTCTCTCAAGTGCCCTATAATGTCATCAATGTTTCACAACCAGTCCAACAACATAGTCAAAGCACTGAAATCCAGTTATGTGACCCCCATAGTCTATATTACACATTCTTGTGAATAACACCAAAGAGCCCTACAACACCGCGGTGGCTGAATCGCACTGGCATTTCAAGATTCTCCCCCAGCAGCTAGGGGCGTGTATTGAACCTGATCCAAGCCCCCCCCCCCTTGCCCCCTCCCTCAACCCCCCCTCCCAGCCAAACATTAATTCCTTGCCTGAGTAGGCTCTATCACGATCAAACATCAAGATCTACAGGGGATTGGGACGACTGCGGCTGAGGCCCTCCTATCGGCGCGGACTCTGGAACGCCATTCTAAAACGTATGTGTTTCGGGTTTTCGATCTTAGCAAAAGAAAATCTCTTAATTTGAAAACAGGCGAAGTCCCCTTAACTTTCACGAACTTGAGACGTGATTTTTCTTTGAGGAAAACAGTTGAACAAAACTGGAGCAACGGGCGGCTTTTTATTTTTTTATTTTTACAAACTTACTTCCCCATTTTAATTAACCGCAAAGCAATAGTGGCTCTTTCATAATTCTTTTGATATTCTGTCCTTGCTTAGTTTGTTTCCGTCTTTTCCTTTTCATTGACATGAAACCATTGTGGGAGTTTTTGTTCTATAAACGACACAAAGGGAAGTAAATTTAACTATTTATGAGTGAAAGTCACATGCATGCGTTGCGCGGGCTTTAGTTGTTTAATTTGGTTGTAGGTTTTCCCCCTTTATCAACCCAATTACGAAAGCATTAGACAAACCGTACAAGGAAGTTGTAACATTTATTTTCGCGAACTTTTTTATGTTAAGCCGTTTGTAAAAAGGTTTCTGTTTCATACTCACTAACTTAAACGTCTTTGGGCCACTACACTGAAAAGCATCCATTGGACAATGACGTCTCTCACCTTTATGGCAACAACGGTGGTGCGACTGACTTTCTTTGTACGAGGTAGGTAGAAATATTTGCCTTTCTTTTGAAATTTGGAGTATCATTGCCAAATGGTATTGTTTGCTAACATTTTCTCAGCTGGGATTTCTTTCCAGTAATTTGCAGTTTCCTTAAATCCGCCCTTGCCTAAAACCTTTAAAGTTTAAAACCCTTTAGTCTTAAAGCAATACATTAAGAGTGAAGATCATGTATAGATATTTTTTTTTGGGGGGGGGTCTTTTTTTTGGGGGGGGGGGCAAACTTATACATAATTCCGTTAGTGTTCATAAACGCGCTAATACAAAAACTTTTGTTCGAAGTCAGTTAAAAATAGGGTTAGAGTATTGTTGATGTAAGGCATCATTTATTTCAAAATGAAATTGAATGGGCCGGGTACTAAAAAAACATTTTATTTGGGGGATGAAATTTGCAAGAAAAGTTCCAAATTGTATCACATATAATTATTACTCTTTAAAAAAAAAAGTATAGTTGGTACAGAAGGTCTATGCACGAATTGAAAATGAATGACCGAAAATGTATTATGAAAACGAATTTGCTTTTTCAACACCAAACTCCACATGAAACGAATTTCCTGAAATGGGACGAATCGGAGTACTACATTTTGCGAATTACACAGGACCAAACGATCAGTATAAACTGTCCATAAAACTTGAATGAAACTATAGCTTAAGAAAACGGAGAGAGCCTTTGTTTAAGGGTTCTTTGAAACATAACTATTCGAGAAAGTAACATTTAGTTTTGAATTGATGGAATAGGGGCCAAACGAAAAGAAGAGCCGTCATTAACAATCAATTCATATAGAGTAGAATTTCTCTGAAAAGAAAGCATTGCATAGCGTCGAGTTGTACCATCATCATCCCAGTAGTCGATAAAAAAAAAAAAAAATTGGCAGAAATTGACAAATATACGTCAAACTTCCTGTTGAATTTATACTGGTGTCTGTATTTCCGTATTATTGATAATAATAACAATACAACTTATATCGCGCCGGTATCCGCCAAGTTCTAGTCTCCTGACGCACTTTACAACAATATAACCCCCCCCCCTTTGAAAAGCGTTCTGCCATCCCTGGTTGAGGCTGAACAAAGACTGAACGAAGAAATTGAATTTCCTGTCAATGTAGAACCTTATTATGGAAAAGCACAACGATGCCAATGCAGATTACTAGTGAGACTATTATTACCCGATATGTGCCTTTATTTACACACTTTTACAACTCACAGCCGAATGTCAGACTTTGTCCAAATGGGGGAATGTATTGAATATTCGTGACGGGTGGAAATAACTATGTCATTGAACCTTACAGTTATAGCCATCTCCTTGTAAAAAAAGATGACTTTCTTTCATGTTCATGATACTATTAATAAAGAAGACTTGGGAAAATAGGAGAAATGTCACTTAAAACAATTGAATTTAAATACAATACACTTCTCATTATGTTCGTATAATTCCAAGTTCAATTGTTTTTGCCCTATACAATAATTTGTATCGGTGTTACTTCCCCATTTTAATCAACAGCAGATTCCCTGTGGCTACGCTCAGGGCAAACAAGCTTGTGTCTGTTATACGGGGCTTTTATTCTGTTTGACCCTAAATACCAACTGGGAAGTTCATACTGCTATTCATCGGGGTACAATTTCCTTTTCTGGGGTACAAAAATGTCCATACAGGAAACGATATGCAATAAGGAAATTATTCTGAGCTTCTACAAAAAAGGATAATTGATATTATCAGTAACCATTGTAATGTAATTGTATTTTCACTCCCCACTCATATCGGGGAGTAGATAAAAACTTCAAAAACAATGATGGCGGACTTAGGTCCCTAATATCTTTTAAGCACTCATTCAGCGCATGAGCAGTAATGATTACAAGAATTACACGATGTCACGGCGTGGGCTTGTCTTTGACTAGTTTTAAATGTGGCATTGAAATATTGTTTTCGTAAGTAGCACTTTAAACGCATTTTAAACACACCCGAGATCACTGTTCGCGGGTCGATCGAGAACGGGGTTTCGATATACTCCATAGTGCCCGAGTCCAAGTCCGTCCGAAGCTACGTCCGATTCGCGTCGGAGACCGGTTCCATTCATACAAACACTGTTTTCACATACATTTTAACATTTAACATCTGTGAAGAGTAACACACAACTCTATGTGCACATCAGGCAAAAATACAAGTAACTGTTATGCAGATTACTTAAAATCCCAGATGCTTCCTGAGTTTAGTTTTAATAATGAGATTGCAGTATGACAGAAATCTTCGAATAAACAGTTCACCAAGAAGTGCACAACCCAATAACAAAAGCAAAAGGCACACTGAAATTGACACGACATTGGCGTCCCATTGTTTCACTCTGTACTAAAATACTCTACCAACTGGGGCAAAGCTGGGCGAAAAAAAGTACGCCTGCACGCGGACGAATGGTTGTCAACATACAGTCAAACTCATCAAGCTGAGGCATTCAGTACAATGACTGTTAAATCTAGCTCACATGATGAAGAAACTTTGCGCCAGTTGCAGAAGGCAGAACTTGGAACTTGTAGCCTAAACTGGTTACTCTATAATACAAATGGCTCACCTTGTAGGCCTGGTAGCATAGCACGCTGCATGTAATAATCCATGTAGAATGCACCGAAGGCCCAGACTACATAGCGTTGAATTTCTATATTTCTGTCCGCTGTGAGCCGATCGGGTTTTCATCCAAGACTGATGGTCGTACATATGGGTTAAAATCAAGGAGTGCACATTTGGTGACCTGCAAACGAAGTCAGAGTTGCCTAGCAACCAGCCGGTAAAATCATACCAGAATTTATTCATATTGTGCTTAATATAAAATTGTGCAAAAAAAATGAACAGGTCATAATAAACCGAGAGATTGTATTTTCAAAGTATTCCCTACCCATCAATGAAAAAAAGTGTACAGTAAATATTTCAAAACTAGAGCATTCACTTCCTCTCATTCATATGAAAGCTAAACAAGTTTGAAGTCGGTACTTTCAGTTTTAAGCAAATGTTGTAAAAAATTATCAAAGGGTTTACAACGTTTTTCATACAGATACGAGTTAATGGTTAACAGACGGTACTAAAAGCAAGTGCTTACTTGTATGTTCACGACTATTATATAAACCTACACATCAAATTCAAATGATAGCTGACATTCATTAGTATCGCTATATATGACCTTTTTTCGTGGAGGGGAGGTGTGATTTTGTCATATTTTATCAAGGCGAATTCAACTTTTTGGATACACAATGTTTGTGCGAATTTAGTACCGGGGTATAACTTCATTCGATTGCAATAGCAGTCATGAACATGATAATTGTTCTTGCTATTTCATTGAGCACCCCACCCCCACCACCACCACCAACACCATAAAAACCCAAATATTAATCAATAAATAAATTTACTGATACGGCACACGTCAGTGCGCTTTTACAATCACACAAAATGTATTGCATCTTGGTTGGGCACATCAAAAGGGTAAGCCCTAAGATAAAAAAAAAATCATTGTTTGTTTGTTTTACAATTCAGACGCAGGAACATCTCATTAAAGTGTTTTTTTATTCAAAATGAGTTTCAAGGGAAATTTTGGTCATTAAGCTTTTGCTCCTCATATTAATAAAACCACAACAGTATTCTAGTGGCCACCCTTTATTATTGTACCCACGAGGTCTTCTGTGTCCAATCTAAACCAACGATGATGTGCAATAGTGTTATCCACCGTTAGGTAATAAGTCGAAACTGTAATGATAGCTTCAAACATGAACAATAAATTGTAGGAACTCAATTGATCCCATTCCACAGTAGAACTATGTCCAGTTTCTGTAGATATGAAATCAAACATACTTATGTTTTACCATGAAGTTCATATTCTTTTGATGACCTGTATCAATTTTTGTTTTACTTTTCTGCCAAAGTGCTGTGTTGTTATCAACAAAATATCCTTGTTTTTCAGAAAGGATTTTAAAGAAGTTGATTGCAAATTAAGTGGACTACAGTCTGACTATTCTGCGGACAACTGCAGACAAAGATGATAATGGCGGCCCTACACCTTATTCTCTTCATGGTATGGCTGGCAATATTTCGAACAGGTAAGTCATAGAATTTGCTTCCTGTGGGGCTTGGTGACTAAGCGCCCCTCGCTCTCTTGTCTGCCTTTTTACGGTCTTCTTTTCTACCGAATTACAATCTTGTTGTACTTCATTTGCCACGTACTTAAACCTGCCCCATAAAGTAACGATCTCTGATCCTCTATTCTCGATGAAAGTGTTGATGCAGCAGAACGTATATCGGAAATCGTCTTTTATGGCTAACTGTCACATTTACATTGGGACGCCATTGCATGTTCTCAGTTTGTGTTACTCATTGGGTTTTGAGCAAAGTCACAATACGCAATACAAGCAACGTCTATACAACGCGAATTGTAAACTCAAGACCACCGGAAAGGACGGAAAACATTGATTTGTCTTTGACAGTTGATGGACGTAATGTCCTTTTTTACTGCAAGGTCACCCTTTGTCCAAAAAATATCCTATTGTCACATTTGGAACACCATAGTTACAGTTGACTCGTGACCTGCGTGTCTTAATAAACGATCGACATGTTGATTCCCGTACACTCGTCTCCGTAGTCAGTACTTAACATGGTGTCAGACTTAAGGAGCCCTGAAAATTGTCTCAAAGGGTAAAAGAACCAGACAAGTTCGCCAAAGGAATGCAGAGAAATTCCTGATATCGTCAATAGAAGGACAGTGAGTGAGTAGCCAGAAATAACTGTAAATTTTCGTGCAGAAAATTGATCCTTTTCCTCATGTGCTCGACAACACGTAGCGATAGATCGGCACATGTTCGTGACCAAAGGTGGATAATAACTTGCAGTAAATCACCAAAATGCTGCAACGGACAGCCGTGGGGCTTATTCTGAGTTTAATTTTAGAGTTAATAACTCATAAATGAGCCATAGTCACCGAACTTCAAAAAATCGAATCAAGAAATCGAGTTTCGGCGCAAATAAAATCTACGGAGGCCTGTAAAAAACATCAAGATGTCAAAGACGGACAAGCCTAGCATGAACTGGCTTGCCACTGATCTGTACAAAAAGTGGAAACGTTTCAAGCAACACTGTGAGT
Source organism: Patiria pectinifera (assembly GCA_029964075.1). Taxonomy (NCBI): domain Eukaryota; kingdom Metazoa; phylum Echinodermata; class Asteroidea; order Valvatida; family Asterinidae; genus Patiria; species Patiria pectinifera. Next base: position 31,710,527 of record CM057150.1, read on the forward strand.
TCACCTACAAAGGCCCTCTTGCCACTAAAAAGAAGTAGAGAAAGTCAACTACCTGTTGACATATAATGGAGACAAGGGGAGAGTGATCTATGAGACTTTTACATGGACACCTGCAGTTGGTGACACCCCAGCGAAGAATGACACTCTGCAAGGAGTGTGTGCTAAATACGAGAGCTACGTGGCACCAAAGAGAAATCGGATCAGAGCTAACAGTAAATTTCCATCGCAGAAAACAACAAGACGGTCAGAAATTTGATGCATTCGTCACTGATCTGAAAATTCTGGTCAAAGACTGCGGTTACACAGATGAGGATCGCATGATCCGTGATGCCATTGTATGTCATGCATGGCATTCCAAAGTTCGAGGAGAGACGAACTGTCAGTAGCTGATGGCATTGTCTACAAGGGTATGCGCATTGTTTTACCACCAAGCATGAGAGCTGACATGCTGTTGCAAATCCACGCATCGCACCTTGGCATTGTCAAATGCAAACAGCGAGCTCGAGAAGCCCTCTACTGGCCTGGCATGAGCGAACAGATCACAGACCTGGTTCAAGACTGTCATCTGTGCAACACCAACCAGAAACGTCAACATGCAGAACCACTGAAGCCCACCAAGCTTCCAGACCTACCATGGAGCAAACTAGCCTGCGACATATTTGATTTTGAGCGACAACGGTACATCGTCACGATCGACTACTACTCAAAATTCATAGAGGTAGACAAGTTGCCTGATATGAGCAGCGCAGCCGTCATAGACACGCTGAAGGCACAATTCAGTCGTCATGGTATCCCAGAAAATCTGAGAACGGACAGCGGTCCACAATACTCTTCATCTGAGTTCAGCAAGTTCTGCAAGGACTCGAGATGCAACACATCACTTCCTCACCTTATCATCCGCAGTCAAATGGCGAGGCAGAACGAGCCGTACAAACTGTAAAACGCCTATGGAAGAAATGCCCAGACAGACACTTGGCTCTTCTCGACTATCGCACAACCCCACTAGCTAGCTGCAACTTATCTCCAACCTAACTACTAATGGGACGCCGACCCCGTAATAAGCTACCAACATCGAAGTCACTACTGCAGCCAGAGCTATACAACACCCCAGAAGTGAAGCAACGCTTCGACAACGTCAAAACCAAACAGCAGTTCTACTACAACAAGAATGCTGGCCAAAACCTTACTCCACTCATCTCTGGAGATCAAGTCCGAATGGCCCCACTTCCTGGTACAAACCGCTGGCTCCCAGCTACAGTTGTTGATCATCACTCAACACCTCGCTCTTATGTGGTCGAGCACAATGGCCGAAAATATAGGATGAACAGACGAGATCTTCGTCTTGCCACTCATGGAGCTAACAAGCATCTTCATCGCACTCCTGCAGATTCAGACCACGTAACCTTGCCAGTCACCACACCAGTTGCCACTCCAGCAAACACACCGGCAGCCAAACCCCCAGAAGGATGCCCCACCCCAACTCCAAAGCCAATGCCCAACCCCCTGAGTCCACCAAGGAAACCAGCATTGCAGCCCCACCAATCTATGTGACGAGAGGCGGACGCCTCAGCAAACCACCAAAACGCCTGGACTTATAAAGGATCTACTTCAAAAGTTCTCCTTCAGACAGATTCTTCTTCAGACAGATTCTTCTTCAGAATACTTAATGCACAGTTCGGTTCAGTGATTAAAAAAAAATGTCACATATGGAACACCGTAGTTACAGTTGACTCGTGACCTGCGTGTCTTAATAAACGACATGTTGATTCCCGTACACTCGTCTCCGTGGTCAGTACCTAACAGCTATCAGTTAACGAGGATGCACTCTATTGTTGTTATTTGTCACAGCAAGCGCAGACTTCAACTGCACATTCGAGGAAGGGCTTTGTGGCTGGAGACAATCAAACCAGGACAGGTCCAACTGGCTTATGCAGCAGGGGCGAACTTACTTTGGGCCCAATTTTGACAGAACATTTGGAAGTAAGTGTTTTTGAACACAAAGTATTTTGTAAAACTATATGTTCGTGTCTTTAAAGAAACATTTTCCTGAATGGGAACACCGAGTGCTTAATTTATGTATAATGACGTAACTATTTTGACCATGTTTTAATGACTGCAGCAAGTTTGACTGTGGCTATTATGCTATAAATTGTTGTTTTGATTCAAATTGGCTTTGACTGAACCAAATGCATCTATATTGAAGAGTACCAGGTAAATGTATCTCTTCTGCATTTTACGGAAAATCTGTAAAAATTACTCATTTTTAAAATATCATCAAATAAATTCTTTCATGGTAATTGGTTTTTGTTTCTGTAAAAAAATGTCCTGTACAGATAGGAGTGGCCACTACATCTGCTATAGAGACTCGTATGGATATAGAGGCACCAACGCCATACTTGTCAGCCCTGTAGTTTCGCCAAGTAGAGAACAGCCCAGAAACAAGTGGTGTTTCAGTTTCTGGTACAATATGTATGGACGAGACATGGGTAAGAATTCCAAACTATGTTTACAGTTGTATGTACAAGTAAAACAACTCCTTTACATTATGATTATAAGGCCCGACGGAGATGTAGTCTTTTTATTCATATATATAATTCTGCAACTTTGTATCCCTTTCAAGTTTGTAATCCACGTATTGAAACTCAAAGATTTTGGGTTTTTTGCTTTTGCAAGTTTCAATATTTGTGAGCAAAACTTTGATGTTATCATATTCATAAACTATCCAAGTGAGTTATTGAAGTATTGCCTAGATACGAGTGTGTGGAGTTTAATCATATTGTCATTTCGTTTAGGTTGATCAGACGTTTTACATCAACGTCTATCTGTATTTTCTTATGATTGTACAATAAAGTGTTTATCATCACTCTGTAAGGCTTATGAAGTCAGAAACCAAACGCAAAGTTTCATCCTACATCATGACCGGAGGACTCAATCCAAATTTGAAATTCATATAGTAGCTGGCCGGCCAGGCTGTCAAATGGTCGTGACGCCATTGTATTCGTTAGGGATGATTTTGCCTCTTCTTGCATCAAGAGTCATGTGTCCAATTCAGTGAAGTACAACTAATTGAAGCTTAACTGACCTAACACATGGAATTGTTCTTGTTGGCAATTAGTCAATTCTGTAACCAACCGAAAACCGCGTATATCCGCATTCCACCTCTGGAAATTGGCAATTGATTTATTAACGATCCGAGTGAGAGAACTGATTGTTTGTTTTAACTCATTGTTCGACATCAATTCAGTTGTGAACGATCCTGATCGTAGCAGTCCAGTGGATGACAAACCTGTTAGTCAGCGTCCATTGAGTATGCCACTTTCCGTCCAAAAGCTATTAAGAAGAACTTCTCAACCTTGAACTATCCAAAGCAACCGCATCTGAGCAAATGCCAGTAGTACGAAGTCATCAAGCCTTGCGCATCTGAACTGGCTTCTCTTCTTTCCCGGCTATTCCAACGCTGCATGGACGAGGTGTCTTTGCAAGATAAATGAATACTATCTGATGTGACAGATAGTGGAACCAACCAAAACAACTAACGGCCAGTTAGCTTGCTATCATGGAGTCCATCATCAACGACAGCCTACGTTCTCATCTGCGAACTCTCCACCTTTGAAACTATGAACAGTATGGCTTTCGCGAGCATCACTTTTCAATCCATCCTCTTATTATTTTTTTTTCACAGAAATGTGCTGACGCTTTAGATCATCGTGATAGACAGGAATTCAGGCTTTAATTGTTACTCTAGATATCTCTCCTGCGTTTTGATCATGCTGTCTGGCACAATGGACTGATTTCAAAGTTAGACATCCAGTTTGGTATTTATGGTGAACTAATGACGTGGATCTCTAATTACCTGTCTCATATGTTTCAACGAACTGTTATTGAAGGGAAACATCTGCCGAGTCCCCCGTTATTGCTGGTTTACCTCAAGCTTCCATCTGAGGTTAAACTCTCTTTCTTGCCTACATCCATGACATAGTGAAGGAGGTACAGTCGTGTCAGGGCTTAATATATGCAGATGACACAACTCTTTTTCAGTCAATCCCATCTCCTGTTGTGAGAGAGGATAAGTGAATTAGATGAAGACTTGGTTTGCATTTCTTTGTGGGCTCGACGCTGTCGAGTATCTTTTAGTGAATCCAATACAAACTCTACGGTTGTTTCCCGTAAACAAGATTTAGAGCGTCGATCCCATTCTAAGCTGTACTTCATGAACGCACCCATTCAAGAGGTCAGTAGTTAACCTACTCGGAGCCACATTAAACTATCCTGGTCCCACACGTCACTGATAAGGTCAAGTCCATCGCCAGGCTACAAAGGATGCTTCCCGGTCTCGGAAGGTTTTATTCCATCTTGTTTTGTAAAGTTTATAAAACCTGTGAGAGAAGCAACATGCAAGATGACTGAGTAGGTGTCACATATGCGGAATGGTGCCCGTATGCCTCCCAGCGTTATACGCATTGCAAAAGAAATGCCAGAGGATGTTCCCAAACATCTTCCTACATCCAATTCAACTGGGCCGGGACGTAGATGGCTTACCAAACATTAATCAGACAGTACGTGGGACGTTCCATGTAGTCGATTAGCCACACCATTCTGGAACAAACGCTCCTGACAGAGCGCGTTTGCCTATCTATAGGCAGGAACGAAAATTCTACCGTACAACATAGAGTTTACAGGTTGGTCAGCGGGTTACAAAAGATAAACAAGAATGAGAAATATGCATTCGGCAGATATAAGTAGACCAAGACCAAGCGAAATGGGTCAAAGGGCCCTATAGGTTGAGGGTTCAGGCTTGAGGTCTTGGGATATAGCGACTGCAGCCAGGCAGCCTGTGGTGGGGGCGACAACGCAGGCCCTAATCTAAAGTTGGATGGAACCTTGACGACTGATATTATGACAGCCTAGTAACCAGTAGGAGGTATAAGGAAGTCCAATCAATATATCGGAGAGCCACTGCACTATGATGGAGGTTGGCGTACGGGAACTGAGCTTTAGCCATACGGGTGATGGCCGCTGTCAGCGACGAGCGTGTATCATACCTCATGTTCCATGCCTTTTAAGAATTGGGATTTTTCTGTCTCTTCCGCTCAAATAAGTGACGGACGAAGACGTTCCAACACATGACTTAACTTGCTGAGTCGATTGTGAGTGTGAGTCCTCATCCGCGATGGATCGTGGGGTGATGTAACAATGGTGTGGTGATTGTGATGATTCTCCAGTTGGCAGAAACTACGGACACCGAATAGAAAACAGCCGAACAATCTAAATGACAAATCGCAGTATGAGAAAAGTTAGCTTTAGTGAGGCTTGGAAGAGCCTTGACGCGAGATCATCATATGGCAGACGCGGGTTAGGGCGAGAGCTCATTGTTGAAGGCTGAATAGCTTTGACTATCCTTGGGTTATAGGCTTGCCCTCGGCCAGAGGGAACAGAACAGCAGAAGAACGTTTGCATTTCTTCTATCTCTGAGGGATGGGGGCAATTGCGGACCTAGTTGGTAGAGAGGGAGTGCGAGTCCAGCCATGCGCTCCAACACTGAGGAACCACTCGGAGTATATCCAGAGTCTTAACACGTCTAGGCAGTTGGGGCCGATGGACCCAGTTGGTAGGCAGCTTGAGCTACCAGGCAAGGGTACGTAGGCACAACTGTTCCGCTGTCAAGCCAACTGCCAGTATAGTTAGGGTGAGCCTTGGAAGCTCGCTGAGCTTGGCATTTGCCAAGAGCTTTATATATCTTTTTCAGTGAGAAATTGGCTCGGTCCGGTACGAGTAGAATAATGCAAGAACCAGATAGACGCAGAGCAATGCCCTGCGGGGCACTGGTGCGGAGCTGTGTTTAAGTAATGCACATCGGTCGTACAGTCCGACAAAAAAAGGCTGTGATGAGCACCGACCGCCGATATAACGCATTCTAACGGGGCAAAAATTAGTTTGGAGCATGTGTTCAAGAGCATAATCGAAAAGCACGGATCATAGCAATAATGCAACCCCAACAAACGGCTTGCCTGGCAACCGTTTGCTCTTAATAGTGCGCCGGTATAAACGCGCCCCAAAGGGGAAACATACGCGCTGTAAAAATGCACATTTGAAATACACCACGAAATGTAGCAATTAGATATTGTGTATGCATTGCCTATGTCGGTGATGGTGATGACCAGTTGCGGTACGTAAGCAGCACAGCGAGGCTATACAGAGAAGGAAATCAAATAAGGGCTGGGTGCCCGTAGGCGGCTGTAAAGAAATACGGCATTTATAAAACGGCCGTACCAACGATCGACAGCTCATGATGGAGCTGAGGATATGTATCCTCGGAACAAGCGAAACTATCATCTGGTAGAGGCAAGCAAGGTGAAAAGCATATTAATATAAAGAAAACCGGTTACTGACTGGAGTCTGTGGCCTCAGTCTCAGATACATTTTAAAACCACTCCCAAAACATTCTGGCCACCTTTAAACACATCTATACATACAGCCTTATGGTTGCGAAGGCTTTGTGTCGTGCGTTGATAAGCAAAGTTAATACGATTACGTACATGGACGCCACAGACAGAGCAGTGAACTGATTTCACCCCCAGTATCCTAAACTTCATGTCAGTGAAACAAAATCGCCATAATTGATGCAGAAACGTTAATAATTGTCACTGGTAAACCTGACCAGAAAGGCGTGGAAAAATCGTTCCAAAAGGTACCCAAATTTATATTCTTATCTCAATTTCTATAGAAATCCTGACAAGTTATTTCACGAGCAGTTAAACACAGATATCACAAATGTCATAAGTATGCTCTGAATTTCAGCTTAATCTGTTGTTGCAAACGCTGGTGTTACACCTTGAACTATCTCCAAGGTAAATTTCAATAAGGATGTTTGCCGAGCAAATCAACTCGTGGTCTTCAGGTTGGCCTAGTTTGCCGCAACTTTGACGAAGCGCATTATTAGCATATACGCGTGAATACGGCTTTAGCGTGAATACGGCATGACTTCGCGTGGGTCTCAGTATCCACCAATGGAAGCCCGCCAAAAAGTGATATTTATGAATTAATAATTCGTGAAGGAGGCGATCGTACAAATTGTTACTGCACACCATATGGATAGCAACCTTACAAATATTCGTGAGGCTTGAAAAAGATTGACAGATATTGGAAACACCATTTATAACAGCTTTGAAAAATTGACATGCCCAAGCCTATTTTTCCAATTTTAATTAGAAAAAAAATGAACATATCGAAACGAATTTTAGCGAATTTGGATCAGGAAAACAAACTCAAAAAGTGGCATGGAGATACGTTCTGCAAAATGGGAGAAATTATGTTCAAAGATTTTGCCCGCGAACATCAAAATGTCTGTGTAACGGTAATTTCAGCCTTTTTTATTCAAAATAAGTATTGCGTAAGCATTACAAATCGCCCTTCGCAACATAAGGCTGTATAGTTAAGCCAAACATTGTAGGCCAACATTCCTTACCATTAGCAGTTGTTGAAATAAGCAAAATTTGACCTTGACCTTTGATATTTGGGGAAGATCTCGACCCCCAGAGCCTCTCCACCATGTTAAGAATGCAGGCATCTTCAAAAACACATGAAGGTACATGCATTTTGTTAAATCGGCCAAGATGTTGAACAGTTATGACAGTTTGTATGTCTGATTTGCTAATTACCCATGACTGATGGACCATTTTAGTGATTTAGGGGTGGAGTTAGCTTATAACTGCTTAAGTAAGAACAACGTTAAAATAGAGAACTCGTCTTAAGATTAATCACATACATTTGCAAATAAATGGCCTTATCCTAGGGACTTTATCAAGTACTCTGACATCGGAGTTTATGGTCACGTGATATGCAGCTTACAATAAGGTAAAGCATTATATTGCAAAAAACATACATTTGCAAATAAATGGCCTTATCCTAGGGACTTTATCAAGTACTCTGACATCGGAGTATATGGTCACGTGATATGCAGCTTACAATAAGGTAAAGCATTATATTGCAAAAACCAATCATTTGAGCGGATTTTGTTTGGAAATTTGAATTGTGGGGTAAATTATAAAAGTCATATTGCCCTTAACCCATTTCCTACCAGTGGGTACATCGCTCTGTAGTGGTGACGTAGGATGCCAAATGATATTGGATTGACCGACTATTAATCCAACTATTGTCTGTGACAGATGTGAAAGCTATTAAATAAAAAAGATTAAATATTTTTTTTGCCAAATACTGTAGGTTCTTTCAATGAAAATGGATACAAATACAGAATACATTTGCTGAACCCTGATGATAAAACCACTTTACCGTCATAACCAATTCCTTTCTGAAATGCATCATGCCAGAAAGAAATGTTCTATAAAAAAAGGACATTACATTTATCAAGAGTAAAGTTAAACAATTATTTTACCTAAGAAAACTAGTAAATAGAAAACCTCATTCATTTCGTCGCGGTTTTGCTTTGATTTTTTTCACAGGGACTCTCAATGTGTACCAGCTCCCGGTAAATCAGACAATCAGTGAGGGTGAAATCATCTTCACGAGAAGTGGTCAATATGCGAATACAATGGTTTGGCTAAAAGCCCGGATCTGCTTGAGAAATGCTACTTCAGAATTTCAAATTGCTTTTGAGGCAGTCCATGGTTACGGCTGGAGGTCGTACATTGCAATCGATGACATTAGTACTGGTATATTGTTTTCGTTCCTTTTATGCAAACCTATACAACAAATTATTGCTACCCCAGATCATGACTTTTTTTTCTCATTTCATTATTCAACATAATATATATTCTATACCGATTGAATATGATTTAATTTGCCCCTTTCGATGCAAAAAAGAATAATAAATCATCAAGATGTAACTTTCTGTCGAGAGGGTGAAAAAGCTCAGTAAAAATAAGTTGGTTAAACACCTCTATTCCTCTCTCACGTTAATTTCCATCGTTTAATTGTCCTTCTTTCTTTGGGTTACTTTTACCCTAGTCATCCCCCGAATGTTACTCTTCGATTCAACTGAAGACTTTCCTTCAAATGCTGGTATAGCAGTCCTTGTTGAGGGAGAAGATCATGCATTTACTTGCATGGTGCCAGACACAATCCACGAAGTAGAACTTGTCTGGACCTTAGCTGGCCAGGGAGTAAAACAAGTTACTAACAGACGTATCGACACCATCAACGGATTGAGCGTTAGCACTAGCATCGTTGTGTCACCTAACAGGGACATCCATGGAAAGACATTACAATGCGAAGCGTTCGACGCAGACGGTGAGCTGATCGACTGTATGACTGTAATAATCGCTGTAATTGGTAAGATGCAATTTTAAATATGTATTTTTGAATTGGATTCGAAAATAAGTAATGCCGCTTATCTATAAACTTCTTGTTATAATTTGTTCTATTTCTTTATTTAGTTTTTATCATTAAATTTGATTCAACACTTTCAATTGTGATAAATAACAATAATAAATTAAATATAAAACTAGAAGGCACTCAGAGAGCGCAAACCTCCGACAAGGCTGAACAATTCCCCGCCACATTGTAAGTACACCCAAAATCCTGGATCCAGGCCCAGATCCAGATCACTTCAAAAATCTAATCGATTTGTACTTGTAACGAGGACCAGCCCTGAGTTTTGGGGGTTTGGGTTTTTTTCTTTCATTTAGGACTAAATCCCTACATACGTATTGAGTTATCTTGTTCACAGACAAACCAATCAACCAACCAACAAAATAACCAATCCGGTGAAAACATCACCTCCCTGGCAGAGGTAACTATCAAAAGGGAAGAATATAAATTTCCCTGAGTACATGTTCGGAACTTTTATTGTATGTTTATGATCTGATGGGCAAGGCATATAGCCACATGTCTGAAGTACCAGTGGGTAACTGGTGATAGTTGAGTCCATAAAATTGGTAACTGAAACCTGGGCTACCTAGAAGTTTGCCCAAAAATGAACATGTATATAACTAGTTTGTCAACTAGTTTTTCACTGCGATTTGTTGACTCCATAAGACTGACCAGTTGGTAACTGGTTTATTCAACTGATTTCTGTTGAAATCAGCCGATGAAAGTTGGAACCAAAAGCTACCAGCTGAACACCAGTTAATTCCAAGGGATAGCTGTTTAAATCAGTTTACATTTTAACTGGCTTCACCTGCAATTAGTCAGATGAGTGCGTTTTGTTTTTGTCACAGCAACCGGAGTTTTCAATTGCACTTTCGAGGAAGGGCTTTGTGGCTGGAGACAATCCAACGACGACAGGCACAACTGGCTGTTGCAGCAGGGGCCAACTCCTTATACATTTTTCACCGGGCCAGATTTCGACAGGTCGTTAGCCAGTAAGTGTTTTGCTCATTTTTAAAGCTCTCTGAATTGGAGTCTGTCTTAAAATTAATTTCTTTTAATTGCCTGTTTCGGCAACTTGCCGAAACAGCCTTTGTTTTCGTTAAGATTTTTTCCAAGCCATTTTGCCCGTAGCATTTGTACACTTTTTTTAATCAATCCCATTCCCTTTATACTTGGCAAACACTTAGACCAGCAGCTGCAGATGTGTGCCGAACATTGACGTCATCATTACTTGTGTAATAGATGAAGTGACGTCATGACGACGCTATCATGGGTCACGTGACGTCACTTCAAAGATTACTAGATAAAATCTTTGGTATCAATATAAAATCAACTGTGACAGACCTGAACATGACTTTTGCGGGAATTGACGTCATCACATGACATGTGACGTCACATTATATGTGCTTTTTCTACGGCCTACATGTATATCTGCATAACTATTTGTCCTCATCACTGCAAGTTTCTACTGCACATATATGTATTACCACTTTAAAACATGACATACAAATAAAATAACAAATTGCCAAAACAGCCACACGTCTTTCCACAAACATACATCTAATATGATATGTTTATGTTTTTTAAACGTGACCAGAGTCGATTATAGAAATTAGACTGCTTTGTTTCGCCACATCTTAAGCTTAACTCACCCAAACGAATCTGCATCAGAGATAACAAGCTAACACATATCACTGCTACATTTTAAAGAAAAAATGCTGACATAATTATATAGTCAACGCTAAAAAGTTATTGGGTTTTGTTTGCTCTATGAAAACCACTCTGTACAGATGCAAGTGGGCACTACAGCTACTATGAAGGGACTTCAAGGAGGAACGCTATACTTGTCAGCCCTGCAGTTTTGCCAAATAGAGAACAGCTGGACAAGTGGTGTTTCAGTTTCTGGTACAATATGTTTGGAGAAGATATGGGTAAGGATTTTAAAACGTTCTAACAATACGTTTTAAACGCGGCCCTTTTTTTTTAATTAATGATTTAATAATTATCATTCTGGATATGCACCAAAGTATCATGTTTAACTGTTCAATCCACGTTCAAATACGTTAGTCATTCGGACAATTCAAATTAGTCCTACACGATGTCTCACATGACTAATTTTGTTAGTCATGTAACTAAATCTTCCGATATCAAACATATGCAATAATCAAAGTCATTCAAAGCGATGAAAGTCTGTTTCGATCCACTTAGGCCGTACAGACCGGCAGGTTTCCCCAACTAATGGCTTGCCCAAGGACACAACATTATAGTTATCAGCTGGACTCAAACCCCTGATCTTCTGGTTATGAGTCACAAACCCTCACTAGGCCTCTCACCCCCAACAGACGATAGGTGAAACATCTATACAATGCGCAATGACATCTGAAGTTACAATGAAAACCATTGCATGAAATGTGACGCCACATTAAAGGTGCATTTTTATAAGTCTAGTGCACATATATGTTCCATCAGTCTATAACATGACATAAAAGTTCAACAACCAATTGCCGAAGCAGCAATGTGTTTGTCCACAAACATAAATCTAGTTATTTTTATAACAAGTGCACAAACTACAGGCATTGGCAAACTGACAGTGAGTTGTTTTGGCACTTAACAGATCCTTGAGGAACACCAATTAGAAAACCCAGGATTGTTTTGTCCAATTTCAGGGTTATCATTTCAAATAACATGTAGGAGATTTAGGCCACAAAAAAGTATACCTGTTTTTGGTATGGAGCTTGCCCCAAAAGCGGTGCGGCGACGCGCCTTTTTTTAACTTTGTTTTTTTCTTCAAATGTCTTACATTGAAACAAAAACTTTTTTTTATTTTCCCGACGCGCATGGCTACGGCGACGCGCGCGCATACCAGAAACCTGAGACTTTTTTTGGGCCTTATCGTGTGTATAGCCAAATGCAGTGGCTTGAATGGTGATAGTAATCTGGCAGAGCACAGTCACACAAAAAGAAGCGAAGTAGGGTTACCAACCCTGGCGTGGACAGGAGTTGGTTTGTGAGCTAAGTCGTAAAGGAATGATTAATGTTGTCGTGATTTTGTTTTTATTGTTTATACAGGGACTCTCAATGTGTACCAGCTCCCGTTGAATCAGACAATCAGTGAGGGTGAAATCATTTTTACGAGAAGGGGTCAATATACAAATGAAACGGTTTGGTTAAAAGCCAGAATCTGCGTGAGAAATGCTACATCGGAATTTCAAATAGCCCTTCAGGGAGTCCGTGGTTACAGCTCTTGGTCGAACATTGCAATTGACGACATTAATATTGGTATGATTGTATTCTTTTTAATTTAACATGGTTAACGCTACTGCTAAGACTTCCTCGCTCTTCCCCGCATCGCACAGTGTCATTGTCAACCTTGAGTTATTATGAAATTGTGGTGCCTATTTACCAGCATATACTTTATTGATTTCAGTAATATGATCTAAGTTCTTCAAAAAAAAAGGGGGGAATGTATTACCTGGATGTCACTTGTGTTAGAAAAAAACATGAAAAAGTGGTAAGTATTAATGATGGACCTTTTTGTGCATCATTCGTCTTCGTGTCATTGTCTTTCCAAAGTTCCCTTATTTGGTGTTTTTCAACCAGTTATCCCTCGAATGTTCCTTTTCGATTCAACTGAAGACTTTCCTTCTGATGCTGGAAAAGCAGTCCTTGTGGAAGGAGAAGATATTGTATTTACATGCATGGTACCTGACATAAAGCAAGAAGTAGAACTTGTCTGGACCTTGGCAGGCCGGCGAGTCAAACAAGTCAGTAACAGAAGCGTCGACACCATCGACGGATTTAGCGTGAGCAGTAGTGTCGTTGTGTCACCCAAGAGAGACATCCATGGAAAGACACTACAATGCGAAGCGTTCGACGCAGATGGTGAGCTGTTCGGCTGTATGACTGTGTTGATCGCTGTAAAGGGTAAGATGCAATTATAAATACGTATTTTGGAGTTCAACCCACACTACATTGTCTTTTATTGTGTTTACGAAAAATATACAGGGCGGTTTCGGGAAAATACGGTCATTACGCAAGTGTCGTTTATTTATACACATCTTAGCCTCAAAATTAATGCGATGTATGCTTTTCTTTTATAGTGAAACCAAGGTCGTCATTAATGTCGCTAACTAGTTCCGGTGGAAAACGATTGAGACCTGGTGGCACAGCGAACGTTGCAACAAGTATACCATACATCTCTGCTTGTGAGACAAGGGATACGTGGCCTGAAGCAAAAATTAGGTGGTACCTTAATGGCAGCCTGAAACATACATATAGACCTAACTTTAGAGGAAGTGATGAGTTAGTCACAACGAGAGGTAGTTGGACATTCACTCCTACCTCTGAGAGCAATGGATTGGAGCTGCGATGTGTGGCAAGTATTGAGGAGCCATTCGACGCTCAGGCATCTTTTGCAGTCAGACTTGTTATCAATTGTAAGTATTCACAAAATTGAAATCGAAATCTACAAATACATAGAGTACTACAAATATCATAATCAGATGGTCGGATATATTTTGATTTATAGATTATGTGATTATTACTTTAGCGACAGTAGGTTTCAACTGTACCTTTGAAGAAGCGTGGTGTGGTTGGAAACAGTCAAAACAAGACCGTACAGACTGGACACTCCAGAGAGGATCAACCGATCCTTCTTCTACTGGCCCCGCCTATGATAGGACTGTAGGAGGTATGAGGAAGTTTTTAGATGTCCTGATAAACGTTTAAGTCAATTCTTCACATTGTATAATGTTTGGAAGCAGTCAAAAGAACAGCGTACAGACCTGACCCTCCAGGTGGGATCAAAATGGCCCTCTTCTAATGGCCCCGCTTTTTGATAAAACCGTAGGAGGTGTGTGCATGTTTCTTGATGTCCTTGATGAACAATTCGCCGCTCGGCTACTGTAAATCACAGTATATGTTTATTCATGTATGTAGTGATTTTTTAATGGGACATTGCGACCTGCAATGCGCCCAATTGGGCTACAAAACGCGTTTGAAACAAAATTATATTATTGGAAAGAGCATTTAAAAGTACGCTATAAACGTCCACGCAACCATCTTTTAAAACCTGGGCGTTTTGCGTGAAACATGCGCCGACGTGGTGTCAATATTTTGATTCTCAGTAATTGAGCTGTTGAGTGCTAGTTTTGAATCCTGCCGCAAAGTTTATCGCATTCTGCGGACGTACAAGAAACAACATTTGTGTATTGGTTCTGTGTACACACACAATGTGTAGCGCACATTACATGGACACGGCTGGAAATACGTATGCCTATGCCTATGCAACAAGATGTCGGCCACATCCAATGTAAACAACCATGGTTTTTTGTTTCGTCTTTTCTCAAGGACAGTTAGCATTAGGTTTGTTTCCTTTCATGCAGAGTTTTGAAATAGTACAAGTAAACAATACAAAATATAACAGTTTCGGGGATTTCTAGCCGTAATGTCCCGTTAAATGGATCACGAAGTGATTTTTACACAGAATCTTTCTTTCGTGCAAACCTCAATGCCTCTGAAATGTATAAGTTTACTTCTAGCTTTTTGGTTGAAGATTTGTGTATAAAAATGCATTTGTTCACATGTCCAACATGAGGTTATTATTTTTGCTGTGATGTCAATGTAGGCACACACTATTCGGTTGAGAGGTTTTTGTTCACGTTGCGAAACCCCAAAAATAACTGATTAAAAATATATGTGCCTAAAGATTGCTTATTGACTTACTGTCATACACTGAAACAATAAGCATTAGCATAAAAACCGAAAGGCACTACCCTAGACATTTTGCAATATGAAGATTGAAAACAAAAAGTTAAATGAAACACAAATGTGCTAATTTAGGGTTGCATAACAAATTCTATTACGTTGTACCTTCAGGGTTAGACTTGACAAATCTAAATACTTATATTGTCAGTTAGACTAAAAAGTCTCTTCTTCATTTTAAAACAACCCTTTTCACTGAGAAACTCTTGACCGATTTATAACACAACCAATCTTTTCAGATTACAGAGGTCGTTATGCCTACTTTCGGCATAGGTATAAAGGCATTGGCAACGCTGTGCTTCTCAGCCCTGCAATTGTTCTGAGAAAACAACAGATCAGCAACTACGTGTGGTGTTTCAGTTTCTGGTACAACATGTACGGAAGAAATTTGGGTACGTATTTTAATATAGACATAGACAAACAATCACGCCATTATTTTAATGCACAAGACCGCTTCACAGCGACTGATATCATCAAAACAGCAGCCTCGGTTGTCAGGAATAAGCACGTACATTAGAAAATACGGGACCATTTCATCTTAAAAATAAATCATACATGTTAAGATTTCCCTGAACGTGCAATTTAATCCATGGCCCAAAAATGTAAAGTTTACAGAAAAAAATCAATTCTTGTTATAATCAGTATTTATATTGTAAAAAAAGTAAATTGTAATCAGTATTTATATTGTATGTAAAATATTAAATTAACAATTAAAATACAAAAAGAAAGCTGAAGTTATGGGTTAGTTGAACACAGAACAGCATTTCAAATATTATCACAAAATTGCGTGATTTTTAAGACCTACTGTGAGTGTTGAAAATAGACATTTTAATATTTTATAAGTGTACGCTTTTTGAAGACTGTTTAAACGAATTATACCTTTTAGGTACTCTAAATGTATTTCGCGTGGCTATTGGCGAATCAGTCACCAGCAGTGAAGTTCTCTTTTCGAGAAGCGGTGAGCAGACGAACAGCACAACCTGGCTAGAGGCTGAGATTTGTGTAACGAATTCATCTTCAAGCTTTTTCATATCGTTTGAAGGTATTCGTGGGAACGGCTCTCATTCGGATATCGCCATCGATGACGTGGGATCCCAAGGTAGTTTATGGAATTATCCAATGACTGAAATATTAAGAAATATGACTCGTTTTTCACGAATACGAGTGAAGTCAACCCGGTCATTTTTGTTCAAAAGATTGTTATTGAAAAACACTATACAACAAAAGAAACCACGTCAAGCCAAACGGACAGCATCCTATCACCAGGATTACAAAATGTATATTGTCACTGAACTGACACCTGGCATCAATTGTGTCAGCATTACAAGTTCTTGAATAAACCGTCTTTAACAAAATAATCCCCTTTCGTTCCACGGGGGATTAGTTTTTATGAATTACATCTTTGATAGACCTATAAGATGGACTGCCACAAATAAATACAAAGATTATAAAATTAACTTGGATGCGACAGGGTCCAAAATTTCAGCATACCAGACGTCTAAATTGTAGTGTTTGATGCTTCAGAAACCAATAAAAAAAATCACTGCGAGTGTTAGTAATACGTCTAGACCATTGTGTCCAGTTTTGCCTACATCTTTTTAATATTTTTTTCTCAGTGCCCAGGACATCTATCATTTTATTTGACTGGTTCGGACATAACTTTTCCATGGGAGACAAAGTGTATTCGTCTGGACGAGTCTTCAATCGATTCACTTGCAGAGTACCTGATATCAGAGCACCCGTCTCGCTCTCGTGGACGTTTGGGGGACTTGAGGTTTCTCCCGACAGTTACAACAATCTCACAGATAGCGACGGTTTCACCACGAGCACCAGTACTGTAACGATACCCATTTCTGAGAGCAACCACGGGGAGCTACTTGAATGCATGGCGTTCGTTGCAGAGACACATCCCGTTGTGAACATATTCGTTATTGTTCATGTGCAAGGTAACATGCGTCCAGTAAATCTCTTCCCTTTCGACTTTCCTTTCCAGATGTGGCAAACGTAAATGTTATAAATCACCGTCCTGGTTCTAAGCACTGTCCAGTTTAGTCACAGACGCCTTTTGTTTCCCCGTGCTTATTGTGCTCAATTATTAGTATTAATAGTTCACACACGCCCGCTTTCTGGTTTACTTTCTGTTGTGGGAACGCCACACGGCGACATCTTTTGTTCTAGCATGTACTCATTGTTCGACTACACAAGTTTAGTGTAATTTGAATATAATTCATACCCCTTTGCAGTTCCACCTGCGGAATCAAGTTTATCTCTGTATGATTCTGCTGGGAACCTAACTGGTGGGAGGACACGTGTTGTGGAAGGAGCTCCCCACTCCTCCCTGTGCTCAGTGCATCAGACAAGGCCAGCCGCTACCATACAATGGTTCCTGAATGACGCTTTGCAAAGATCTGTTGACCCTTCTTCTGGAGGAAGCGTTTGTTTGGTGGACACCACGAGCAGCTGGACGTTCGTCCCCAGCAGAGCCAATCACGGGCAGAGGGTGAAGTGTGCGGCGAGAACTGCTGAGTCGCGGCTCCCTCTACCGTTTGTGACGGTCACAGTGGATGTCACAGGTAAAGTTATGTGTATTCGAGTTAATGGCATCAGAATGGGCATCCTGCCACTGGTTTGAATTGTATCAAAATCGTTAAGGCAAGCTTAGAGTACAATGGCTTGCCAAGTGTGTATCGGCTTCGTAGTACGCCTGCTTACCTACATGGACTAATGCAATATCTGTACGCTATGACGCAATTAACAAGTAAAGGTGTCTCTTAGTCTAGCGAAAAGGGTTGGAAAATGTTTTGGTATATTGCGCTCATCACTTCGTCGCAGAGCTGACAAACCGGCGAATCGACCATTTTGGCAATTTCGAATTTTTGTTATTTTTAGGCTTTATGAAGGTTGCTCTTACAAGTATTTATGCCAAAATTCTTAATTTTTCTCTGGATTTTGAGATTCAGAGCCCCCCTTGTGGCGAATCACTCACAAAAACAAATCCCTAATTTGCCATAGTGACGAATACGAAATTTCGCTGGCAACCAGCTTATGTAAGGTGTGCGTTCCAAGTACCAACGAATGTTATTCGTTAGTTTGTCGGATTGGCCCGCTGTGCAAGCGCGATCCGACAAACTGACGAATATCACACAAACAGAGTGAAGAACAACCGGATATTGCAGATTAATGTAATTTGACAAACTGACGAATGCGTTTACGATCAAATAAAACCGTATCGCACAACTTCTCTGATTAAATAAGTGACCTGGTGGATACTTAGTTTCATATTTTATTCAGAATATATACAAAAAGGTTTTTTATCGATACATTAAGGGTAAAATACGGCGCCCGGAGAAGTGTCCAACTTCAAACGCGAATTAATCCAAACAAGGTTTTCACTTATTCGTCGGTTTGTCAGCTCTGCGACGACTTGGTTGATTGGTATAAGTAAAATGGAGAAGACTGCAGCATGTGCCTCTAGTAACCTGTTTTATCTCATTTTCAGGTCCTCCGGACACTCCATTTATAACTGGCAACCCAGCGATGACTGCAAATGAGACTGTCCAGCTAACTTGCCAAGCCAGCCACGGATACCCTGACGACTGGGAGCTGGTTTGGACTAATGGAGGCTTACCTCTTGCCGGCACTCAAACCGCCGCCATGTTAACATTGGACAACCGCCACAGGTTCAGCAGCACGTTAAACTTCACGCCAAACAGCGAAGATAATGGGAACATGATAACGTGCTCTGCCAGAAGGGGATCCTGGACCCGAGACCCGATAGGGTCGATGGGTCCAATTGACGTCCGGGGTAAGTTTTTTTGCATTTGCTGGTCCCAGAATTTCTTGTACATATCTGACCCTCGACCGACCAACTGACTGACTGTCACAGGTTTGCCTATTTGATAGGGATGAATTTGTGATGGATATGACTATACATCCATGCGGCTTCCAATGAACTGCCATCGGGATTCGATGGTGAAGAAAGTTCTGTCCACTTGTAACAGCTTAACCAGGCTTGCCTTGTTTCGTTTGCAAAACACAGCATTTGTTTGTGGGTGCGATTTCCTTTTCCTTTTTCCGTTTCCTCTTTTCAGTTCCTCCAAAGGAATCCAGTTTATCCCTTTATGATTCCAGTGGGAACGTTACTAGTGGAAGGGCAAGGGTCATGGAGGGTACACCCCACTCTGTCTTTTGCTCGGTGCGTCAGACAAGGCCAGCCGCTACCATACAATGGTTCCTGAATGACGCTTTGCGAAGAACTGTTGACCCTTCTTCTGGAGAAAGCGATGGTTTGGTGGACACCACGAGCAGCTGGACGTTCGTCCCAAGCAGAGCCAATCACGGGCAGATGGTTAAGTGTGTGGCTAGTACAGCGGAGTCACAGCTCCCTCTACCGTTTGTGATGGTCACAGTGGATGTTACAGGTAAAGTTATGTGTATTCGAGTTAATGGCATCAGAATGGGCATCCTGCCACTGGTTTGTATTGTATCAAAATCGTTGAGGGAAGCTCAGAGTACAATGGCTTGCCAAGTGTGTATCGGCTTCGTAGTACGCCTGTTTACCTACATGGACTAATGCTATGTTTGTACGCTATGACACAATTAACAAGAGAATTGTGTCTCTTAGTCTAGCGAGAAGGGTTGGAAAATGTTTTGGTATATTGCGCTCATCACTTGGTTGATTTGGTATGAATAAAATGGAGAAGACCGCAGCATGTGCCTCTAGTAACCTATTTTATCCCATTTTCAGGTCCTCCTGACACTCCATTTATAACAGGCAACCCATCGATGACTGCAAATGAGACCGTCCAGCTTACTTGCCGAGCCAGCCACGGATACCCTGACGACTGGGAGCTGGTTTGGACTAATGGAGGCTTACCTCTTGCCGGCACTCAAACCGCCGCCATGTTAACATTGGACAACCGCCACATATTCAGCAGCATGTTAAACTTCAAGCCAAACAGTGAAGATAACGGGAACGTGATAACGTGCTCTGCCAGAAGAGGAACCTGGAACCAAGACCCGATAGGATCGATGGGTCCAATCGACGTCCGGGGTAAGTTTTTTTTTTCTGCGTTTGCTGCTCCCAGAATTTCTTGTACATATCTGACAATCGACCGACCAACTGACTGACTGTCACAGATTTGCCTATTTGATAGGGATGGATTTGTGAAGGATATGACTACATCCAAGCCGGCTTCCAATGAACTGCCATCGGGATTCGATGGTGTAGAAAGTTCTGTCCACTTATAACAGCTTAACTAGGCTTGCCTTGTTTCGTTTGCAGAACACAGCATTTGTTTGTGGATGCAATTTCCTTTTTCTTTCTCCGTTTCCTGTTTCAGTTCCTCCAAAGGGATCCAGTTTATCCCTTTATGATTCCAGTGGGAACTTGACTAGTGGAAGAGCAAGCGTCATGGAGGGGACACCCCACTCTTTCTTGTGCTCGGTGCGTCAGACAAGGCCAGCCGCTACCATACAATGGTTCCTGAATGACGCTTTGCAAACATCTGTTGACCCTCCTTCTGGAGAAAGCGATGGTTTGGTGGACACCACGAGCAGCTGGACGTTCGTCCCGAGCAGAGCCAATCACGGACAGCGGGTGAAGTGTGTCGCGAGAACGGCGGAGTCGCAGCTCCCTCTACCGTTTGCGATGGTCACAGTGGATGTCACAGGTAGGGGTTCTGTGTGTGTTCTGACTCATTCATTGGGATATTGTGACCCTCAAAGTTTCATGTGAACAAACCTGGACTTCGCGTCAGATCTTACCCGGGACCTTCTAGAGTGTTGCCGTAGGTCGGAAAAAAGGCGTCAATTACCCTATTTTTGTCACATTCACAAAAGCCCAGGTGAAAGTGGCTTGCTAATGGGAATGGAAAATCGTTTTGAATTTGTCTGCCATTGGAGAGCAGATTCAGGTCAACATACCGAAATGAAGAGTAGGCCTAAGCACTTCTGACTTTAAGATATTGATCTTACGTTGTGTATCCGGAAAAAAATTATCCTAGCTGTTATCTCTACAAAACCCAAACACCATTTATTACTTGAACCATATCACAGGGAATCTACTAGAAGAACGTGTATCTTCTTGATTTAGTCTCTTTTATTCTATATGATTGTGCCCCTGCATGGCATGATGTGTAGGTCCCCCGGATACCCCAGCTGTATCAGGCAATCTGTCGATGACTGCGAATGAGACCGTTCAACTAACATGCCGGGCCAGCCACGGATATCCTGATGACTGGGAGCTGGTTTGGACTAATGGAGGCCTACCTCTTGCCGGCACTCATACCACCACCATGTTAAAATCGGGCAACCGCTACAGGTTCAGCAGCACGTTAAACTTCACGCCAACCAGAGAAGATAATGGGAACATGATCACATGCTCTGCCAAACGAGGATCTTGGGATCAAGACCCAACAGGATCGCTGGGTCCAATCGACGTACGGTGTAAGATTCTGTTTGTTTGTTTTTCATTTGCTGATCCTAGTGGTCATTTATAAGGCCCACCTGTCTTGACGTCCGAAGTTCCTACCGACCCACTTACTGTCACTAGTGTGCTGGATAGAGCTATTGTATAGGCTACATCGGATTCCAATGAATGGTCTTTAAATGAATAGCCATTGCGATTCAATTGAATAGAAATACGTGCCCTGTTGGACAAATTTTAAATGACATGCCTTGTTTTGTTTTCAGGTATTTTTTTGAGGGATGCCTTTTCAAGTGATGTTTTGATATCTCAAGTTCATAACCTTATATATCGTTTAATTTAAGTGTTGTGTTGTATATTGTTCTAGACTGTCCAGAATTTTCGGCGCTACCTGACTTCCTATCTAGGACTTTTGAGGAGGGAGATGACGTGATCTTGTCCTGCAGCGCGGACGCCAATCCCAAGCCAACTGACTTCATCACGTGGGAGAAGGTCGGGTCTCCTGGCTCCATACCCTCTGTCTACAGCGATGGAACAAGCACACTGACGCTAATCAACATCAGTAGGGAGCAGGCTGGGACGTACAGGTGCTGCGGAGACAACGGTGTACCACCGGTGGTGTATTCCAGCCTGGTTGATGTCATCGTGCGTTGTAAGAACTTGCAATATCTAGCCATCAATTAATATTGTCTGAATATTCGCGTCTTGATCCGGTGTGCAATATGTATATTACCTATTCGTCTAAAGTAGATTATTTTCTAATAACGTTTCCGATCGTTTTCCATTATTGTCAATAACTCCACTGACAAGGCGGGGGATTACTATTGGGTTATTTGCCCTATAAGGCGAACAAACAACCTAAAGTTTCCATGTGGTAATGGCAAGAACCTCCATATAATACATGTTAGGTTGATGCAATTGCTTACAATGCCAACAGAACAGGAACACTTGCCATATAATCTTGAAAAAATACCTAGTATAGCTGCTAACATTGGGGTTTTAAAAAAAAAGCACGTGGTCTACTAATTCATACAGCTAAGGGACGTTATGTTCACCGATCTGAGATTTGAGAACCTAACAAATTGCAGAAGAAACAATATGTTAGAATTCAATGATAAATCACAGGCGCTATTTTGATTCCACGATATGAAAAAAAAAAGACAAAACATAAAAAGTTTTGATTAAATGACAACAAAATAACAAAAATGTGGCTAGTGTTTAACGGTATTCAATTTAATTTCATTCTGATCTCATATATATCTTGAAATTTAATCCAAACTCACCTGCCTCTTTGCTAAGTCAGGTCAAGTCACGCATTCCGTCCACCATTGTCCAACATTGACCATAACGGAACAGTGACCTGAAACGAGATACAAATACCACATACCTTCACCAAGCTGCATGCAAAGCCTATGTATTGCAATTGCGTTGTGTTCCTATAAATATCATTGCACAATGCACGCGGCCTAGAGCACCCATTATCTGCTGCACAGACAACTGTGCCATACCGTTATGCACTAGACGAAACTGAACCATTATGTAATTCCTGTTGATACAATGTATACATTTAATGTTCATAATGCATGGGACTAGCAACGCACAGAATGTCTGATGCACAAAGCATGGGAGCTATTGTTAAAAGGCCTACAACCATTTGCCAAAAGCAAAATATGACTCATAATTTTCTCGGGGTGGCAGAATAAAAACAAAAACTTGTGCGGAAACAAACAATTCCTGTTCCGTCTTGAAACGTCTAGTTCGTGTTCTTAGAATGCAGTTTATTAGGAAAATAAGATTTTGACCCTCTCGCAGACTGAGTTTGTTGCCATCGTTTAGCATTAACAAACAAATGGCACCGTCACGATTGAAAAGAGGGCGCCTTCGCTCAAATCCATAGTTTTGAGCCGCTAAGAGTAAAAAAAACACAAAAAGGTTTCATTAGCATAATAATGGAGCACTGGGTCCTGAAAACCCCCGAAATGTTATGTTTTGGATTGTTTACTTAGCCTATTTTTGTTGTGTCACGCTCTGATATTCTTGAGGGAAGACCGGTTTGGAGGAAAGCCACCAAGCTCCACAATATCTTTAGCATCGCGGCCATCTTAGAGGGCATCGTTTGTCAGTAGCAATGAAAGCAGAACAAGTTTATTCATGCATATCCCAGCAAAACAAAATTATTGTTGTCTAAGATTGCTGCCATGCATAATGTCTGTAGGAAAGTGTAGATGTAGTAAATTGTGTTGGCATTATGTCTCAGGCCAACTATAAATTAGTGGTTTTATGCGTTTACATGCTTGCATATAGATTTTACTTTTTTTAAGCCAAATGTTTGCCTCAAAGATCAGACCCTCTTCATACTCAGACTGGACAAAAAAGGGTCAAAGATACACTGACAGTTTATGATTTACATTGAAACGATACTCCCAATATGTTGGTTTGTTTTATTAGCACCCGTTGCTCTCTCAGTCGTCGGCAAACTGACAAGCTGGCCGTATCTAACTGCCATCAGTGTGCTGGGAATACTTTTGCTCATCAGTATCGCGATACAGGCGGCCGGCTGTTTTTACCGTAAGCGAAACAGGCCACCGCAAATGAAAGGTAAGACCTTTACTATGCTCATTTTTCGAAACAATAGATAATTTAAAGCTTTCACATTTGTTAATGCATTGTGCACCAAAAACTCTGAGTAGTTGTGCATCATGTAGTACACATGGATTAATTTTCTTGAGCACGCGGGCTTTTTTCTGCCTCCACCTAAAACATATTTTTTGTTCTGATGAGAGATTACCCGACAATTCCCAGATCTTTAAAAAACAATTCTGAACATTTAAAACCACAGTCATCATACATGTCTCATATTTTTATTATCTTAAGAAATCATAATCAGTTCTGATAATGCTGCAATCAATATTATGTTGAATAGGAGAGCTTCAAATATTTGTACTAAATCCAACCTCGCCCAAAAAAAAATGTATTTAAAATTAGGTAAAACTTTTGCGTACAAAACTTCGAATCCTCCTATTGCATAACATGTATATCGTGTCGTCGTTAAACGTATTCAACATTTCTACTTTCTCAACAGAACAACAAAATGTTTCCCAAAGGTAAGTTTTATTAATTGGTTAGAAACAAAATGTTGTTTAATTTAGGCCTTGTTGAAACTTGTTACTAAAGCCTACTTTACATCAAGCGTGTGCCTTGATATTGAATAAAGAAAAGAACGCACAGTGGAATTTGCTTGATTGTAACAAAACAATTTCCTCTTCATTCAAACGATACAGCTATCACGTTTATTGAAGCAATTTAGCAATGTAACCTCAATTTGAAATTTAAAACATTGCAAAGAACAGCCATGCATGTTCCCGAGTGTTAGCATTTAAAAAGTCTTTATAGCATCCAAATTGGCTTCAAAATAATTTTTACTCCAAATGACACTCTACATTTTGAATAAGGCTAAACACACGATGTATTTTCAAACTTATACCTGGTGTACTAAGCTGCTGACAAAACATGTTTTAGCCAATTCTAAAGGACTGGACGAGTTTTAGTCAGTAATCTGTAGGGCGAGGTTTGACCCCGACCCCAATTCTTTGAACTTGTAAAACCCCGATCTAAATTGCTTGTAACCAGCAGTGAAGATGGGACCGGAGGACTAGTCCGAGTCGTCGAAGATACAGAATGCTACGAAAACGTTGGTAAGTAATCTAGGAAACACATTGTGGAAAATAAACCCAACCTCAATTGGTGTCATAACAAAACTAACTTTGAGGTAGACAAGGTTTGAATTTGGTAAACTTTTATGGACTGGTAAAAGTGTCCTCCTAGATGACTTGTCATTAAAAGCGTAACATAAATTACCTGAAAAATCAGCGTCGGTACTTGTTAGTTGTATACGGCCGTGTCAGTCTGCTGGATACAACAGCTACTTCATCAGTCACCGCAGTGACTGCATCTAATGAAGTAGCAGTTGCCACTAAAGCTTATGCCATACTTCTAATTTTAAGTTAGCCTTTAAAGTGCTATCCATATTTTACTTATGACACTTGCTAGGATGAATGGTGCCCTTAGTAAATATGTACGAGGGCAGGCACTTTCCATTTTCTCAGACGTTTCAAGATAAATTCGGTTAAATGCTTGCAGCATGTACTTCTGATGACTTACAAGTGCAGTAGACCTCTACAAACGGTACAGTGCGGCCCAAAATGAAATGACACTGGTTGGAAGACCCTCGATAAATTATTTACACACTCGATAAGGTACTCGCGATGTATTTGCGTTGCGTGTAAACTGCAAGTCACATGAAAGAAATTTCAGCACTAATCTGAATTATTTATTGTGATATATATCTTGGAGTGGTTCTGAAGAAAGCTTCACATATGAAATGCTTCTTTGCAGGGATCCCTATGCAGACCATTCGAGCAGTTGAAAGTGATCCGGTTGAGTCCACCTATGCTGACATCCCTGACTGCCGCGCAGCTATCTCGCGAGATCAGCTGACCTTCCTGCAAGAACTCACCCAGGGCACCTTTGGCAAGGTGCTACTTGCAAGAGCCTTGGACATCAAGCAGCCAGGTCTCGTCACCCGCGTGGCTGTCAAAACTGTAAAAGGTGAGAGGCCCGTCAATACTCTGTTAGGAATCCGTGCGTTAGTGGAGTGCCGAGCGAGTCCAGCCTGGGAATATGGTGCGTTTGCCCCTGGGCAAGGCACTTTGTCACTCATTGCTTCTCCTCACCCAGGAGTAAATCAGGCACATGTGGGGCAAAGATGTGATTGATTTTAGCTGCCTTGCATCGAGCTGGCAGCATCGGGCTGTTTACTCCCCAGGGAGCCGAGATTGTATTTTGAATGTTTCATTGGCAAAAATCAGCATGGATATTATGTTGTAGCACATACTGGTGGATATTTGCGCTTTATAAATACACATACACATTATTACCCATAAGTGACCGACGCTAGCTAGAGGCGCATGTGTTGCTACGCGCGTATGCATCGGTTGGTGCCTACTTCAGTCTCCTAATAATAAATGGCTGTGAATACTTCACCCGTTTGCGCGCGATCTCTGTTCATATGAGTTGTTACAAAGTACCGTGTACTGTTCATGCAAAGAGCTTGTATACATTTCATCACCCTAGAGGTATTAAGAAGTGAAGTCCCTAATGTTCTTGCTAAAATTTACAAATCCTGCAGATGAAAGCGACCCGAAAGAGAAAGAGAACCTGATTCGAGAGTTGAATTCGATGAAACCTCTCAGTGGTCACGCGAATATCGTTAAGCTCCTTGGATACTGCATCAACGAAGGTAACACTACGGACGTGATAATTCGGCTTAATCGTGGGAAAGTTGATTATCAACTGTTGGCCTTAAATTAGAAACTACATTTATTAGTAAAGTCCTTTCCCCAAAAAATAGCCCTTTTAAAAGCAAACATCTTGAAATCATCAATCAGTAAGCCACTGTGCGGGTTTCCCACTGCTTGGGCACTAATTGATTTGACGATTTTTAATTTGGTGAATAACACACCAGCTAAAATCTACACAAGATCTCTGGCAGTATGGGAATCGAATCTCCAATCTGCAATTATATATTATTTTTTCATTATGTCCAAAAGTTGTTTTTAATTATGTTGGCACATTTTTTTCAGGCATTATTTTCAAATAATTGCTAACCTTAAAGTAATAGGCCTAATGATGCGCGTACGCAAAGATAGAATTGGGCAATTGCTTATTGGGCAATTATTCAACTGTTCATACTTTGGCAATCGTATGCACAGACCCGATCTATGTCATCATGGAACACATGGCGAATGGCAACCTGAAGGATATTCTTACCGATAGCCGATCCCAACACGTGTATGACAACCTACGAGGGGCTGTGTGTGCATCCCTCTCACCCAAGACTCTGCTTAGTCTGGCCAGGGGCGTGGCTGAAGGCATGGCTTACTTGGCTTCACAAGGGGTGAGTCTAGCTGTAATGCCCCGACTATTGCATGGCGCCAACCATAGTTGGGACAGTCTGTGCTACAGTTGGGATTAGATTGTGGTCAGAAACACATGGAAATCTAGTCGATGCCAACACGGGGTCACCAGACGAGTTTATGTGGGGCAGGGCCTACTTGGCTTCAATTTTTATCCCACTGACTGACTGACTGACTGACTGACTGACTGACTGACTGACTGACTGGCTGAATAAATTAACGTCACTTGTGAACCGGGCAGTCCTATCGTGTAGTATAACTCCTTAACCCCATTGAATGGGATAAATCCGACCGATTGTGTATACACATGATTTAAAAATATGTTAATGGCCATCCTGGATCAATTGGATAGAATTGTGTGCACTGCGAGGTCAGCTTTAACAGATTTGCCCTTTTCGTTTTATTTGCACTAGTGTCTTCATCAAGACCTTGCCGCCCGCAACGTCCTCGTCAGCGAGGATATGGTGAGCAAGATATCCGATTTTGGATTCGCCAGTGACGTCGCCGAAATGAGAACATACCAACGCAAACGCACGGTAAAGATCTTTGCTCATTCACGAACAAGCAATATTTGACATAAAAAACATAGCGAGAGGCTCTCCAATTACAAATACAAGATACATAATGAACAGCAGCAACGACAATCATGATGTTTGTCGCTCAATTGTATCGGTGACATTTTCTTTTCTTTTGACGTTCAGGGATTTTCCCCTCTGCGCTGGATGGCGCTGGAGTCCGTTCTTGATGACGTGTACACAATAGAGAGTGACGTGTGGTCTTTTGGGGTTCTGCTGTGGGAAATAGTTACTCTCGGTATGACCAATTAGTTATCTCCTTGGTTAAACATCTAAAAAGCTCATTGCCCATTGCACGCCGCTTGTGTTCACACGTTTGAAGCTATGCGTTGGTTAATTCCAAACATTTCAATTCGAATATTGCATAGGAAAAAGTAGGTCTACAACCACCTATCGTTAGGCTAATATGAAGATGGTTCTGGGCATGTTATCAATCCACGTTTGAATCAACCTGTTTTAAATATCTTAAAGTAGGCGTAACTCGTCTTGCAAAGAAGGTATTCAAATAAAACGATCGAAATCGCAATTTGATTTTTTTTATACATTGTTCACAGAGTTGCAATTGAGTAAGTCAATAGTCACTCACATGTCAACCTGTTTCCAGTCAACCCTCAAGCTACAGAGTATGTGCCTGTTACGTCATACAATAGGGCATGACAGGCAACCTAAACACTTCAGCATCTCTTGCATGTTTTTTTGCCCACATTTGTCGCCACTTTAACATCAATCACATTTCAAGAGATACACATGCAGCGCAGAAGAGAACCGTTCGCTGGAAGTTGGCCTCGCGCACAACATCCAATTAGTAAAGAAATGTAACATGGTCTATTGAAACAGTGCCTTTGTTACAGATCATGATTGGTTGTTCGCTGCAAACCTATGATTTGATATGTGATTTGACTTACGATTTGGCTTGTGATTTCACTTGTGATCAGACTTGTTTTCTGGTTTGTGATTCGACTTGTGTTTTGACTTGTGATTTAATCTTTGATTTGACTTGTGATTGACTTGTAACTGATTTGTAATTGACTTGTGATTGGCGGGTGATTTGACTTGTGATTGACTTGTAATTGACTTGTGATTTGACTTGTGATTGGCGTGTGATTTCACTTGTGATTTAATTTATGATCTGACTTGTGGTTTGGCTTGTTATTTGACTTGTGATTGACTTGTGACTTGCCTTGTGATCTGACGTGGGATTGACTTGGAATTGACTGGATTATAAAGCTTGTTTTTCAATTCCAATTTGTATCACAGGTGGCCACCCCTACCCGACCCTGAGTGCCAAGAAAGTGGTTTCCAAAGTGAAGTCAGGGTATCGGATGCCCCGTCCAGATAACTGTCGACTGCAATTGTGAGTTGCATCGCATAAGAAAAAAAATACGATATCAGTTTGAAACAAGCAGAAACACTTTTAGTTATAATTTCGTTAAATCGCAATTATCGGTTGCACCATTTATTATGAAAATGGGTTTCTAATATTAATCACCCTTTTAAAGAGTCAAAAGAAAACAGCTAAATTACCGGTAGCCTTTTCTTGACACTTCATTGTGTCCATTATGTGATTTATGTTGTGACTGTAACTGAGCGGAACTAATCAAAGGATACGACCGTCACATTTGATGACACAAAATAAACCAAAAGCGAAAAAAGAAAGAAAATCTCGCCCGTTTGTCGGGCAAGATGGAAAGGAAATTGTAAATATGAGTGTCAGACCTTATCTCTCCCATGTCTATTCATAGTATGTTTACACTGTGAAAATAAATGGGTGAAACAATGCTGCTCTGTGTTTTTTTTCCCAATCATGGTAAGACGTACGTTACCACATTGTTGGTTAATTTGGCTAAATGTTGAACAAATACTGAGTAAGATTTTGTCCAATATTGAGTTGGTTCGTTGATCAATATTTGGCAAAATACCAATCCATGAACGCCCGTGTTTTTTTTCCAGGCCAGAGTTTATTGTCCTTAAGCACCGAACTTCTTAATACTTGTTTTCTTAGGTACCAGGTAGTGCGTGCTTGCTGGTCTAAGAACCCGGCAGTCCGCCCGACATTTGCAAAGATCACCGAGAAACTTGGAGGATTGTTGGGAAAAGCTAACGTGAGTAGGCCTAATAACAAAAATGAATATTTCCAGGTTGTCCTGGTTTGGATACCATGAAGCATAAATTAACGAATGGGTGACGTGAAGTTGATTAGCGTCAGGTTTGAATTCGCAGATTTACTATTTTTGTTCAGATCAATTATTTGTTACCGTCTGTTATAGTCTTTGCTTCGACTTTACCCATTAATTATACATTTAGAATTGGGTATCTTGAGCGTGACCCACGTGAGGTTTGAATTCGTTGGTTTTTATTGGCTACTTACATTTCATGAGAGTTATTTCGAGCCAGCAAAGTGTCAATTCCAAGCGTCGCTTTACATTTTCATGGCAGAGAGGTTTATACATGTGTACGGAGAATATTAGTCATACCCATCAGACGACATGGAATAGGTGGATGAAGTTTTAAATCTCTACATTGCGTACTCTTTTTTATTTTAGGAATGCATATTGTTGGAAAGCTGCCAGGAGAGCATCTACAAAATGTCGGTCACAGGTGGATCAGACTTTGAAAAGATCTAAGCGAGGACTCTTTGGACTGAATCAATGAGCAAAATCAGTTCTCCACCGTTTGAGAAAAAGTGCTCAATACAGTCCACAAAGAGCATCATTATTTCATTGATTGTGGAGTGCTGATACATGAAAATGCAGGAAAACACAATGTGTATCCTTGTAGAGTCATTTCTATGTTCTGTTGTACTAACATTTTAGAGTTTGAAAGTGTAGTTCAAAAAATGCTCCTATTTAAACCAGAATTAATTTCATGAGCTGAAATTCGGACTACGTACTTAAAAAAAACTTTAATTTGCAACCAATCAAGACACCTTGGAAATGCCCAGTTCAAGTTGTGAGTAAAATTCATGTATCTATTTCGTAATAACCTTGTGGAGGCGTATTCACCTGTACAAATTGCCCAAGTATGGAGACGTATACAATCTCTTGTTCCCTACTACTCACATGTCTCCACAGGGTACCGTGTTACTGTACCAGATCACCATTAATCCAATTACACATGAGCATGTAAAAAAAACTGAAAAAAGGCATACAATTGATTGTAATAATTTTTCCTGTTTCCTCATTTCTATCTAACATATGTAATTATTAATGTACCTGCATGCCTATCCGAGGTAACTCAGAAACCAGATTACAAACTTAGCAAAAATATAAATGTATATATCACAGTAAGTAGGCATTTTCTAGGCATCAAACAAATTGTTTCTTCTGGGATCGAGGAACTGAAATCAAAGCCGAGTTCAAGATTATGTGGCAAAAGTCCAATTGTAAACAAACACGGGAGGCATGATTTTGTTTCAATAACTTTTTTTATATACTCATATCGTATAGATAATATAATATCCATCCTCATCCTTCTGGTGTCGGGATTACGGAACAATTTTAGCTTTTTGGAAAATAATATGGTTTGCATTAAGTGGTCTATATTTATTCAATTATGGGATGTTCATACATTTATACACATCAGTTCATGAAGGAAAACAAGTGGATGGTATTGGAGATTCATAAATGAAATAAGTAATACAAAGTGTCGCTTCATTCCTCTGTGTAGTTACTCCGGAGGCATCAGTCTCATGTCCACTTATTATGTGAGAACAGAACTCACTTAAAAGATTCGTACGTGGTTGTTTAATCTAAACGATATTAAGATGCATGTGATTTCTTAATTTTAATGCTATTTTTTGTTTCAATTGTAACTAGTTAACGGCATGACTCGTTGTTTTCAGAATTTATTAGCAAATGTAAACTAGGCGCTTAAAAAGTATATCCATATCAGTAATACATATCAGTGTACGGGTGCTGCGTGTATAGACCCTGACTTGATGAAGCCAAGCCTTATACACATAAATAAACGAAACAATGATTTACAAGTAGGCCCTATACCATAAATAAATTGCGGTATATCATACTTTTAGATACTTATAGTATTTCACGAAAGCGAGCCTGCGTTATATTTTTCAGAGAAAGATCATAGAGTGTACTTTTGTGTTGTTAATAACGTAATTTGGAATTTACTCCAATTTGTTGTGGAATTTACTCTAGTGGGTAATACTTCTCGTCAAGCTTGTATCTCCAGTAAACACTAATTATGTTTACAGTTTTTGCTTTTTAAACACATAAATAACCTTTTAACATTTTTTTTAACTTTCTGTAATGCATTTTAAAACTGATTTGTTTTGCCTTGTGGGCTATACATGTTTCTTTTTACTATGTGTTTTTTTTTTTTTGGCTAATTGTAACTCGTCCGATAAGCCAGTGTATGAGGCTGTCTGTTTTATCAATTGTAATAGCCGGATCGTGTAAGTCAAGCTTGAAATCGTATGCCAGTATTGAATCATTTTTTATCATGTGGTTTTGTCATATTTATCCAGAATATCCGTTGCCAAGTTTCGTGTTGCATATTCACTTCCTGCTGCCATTCTAATTATCCTTTGAAACACTACACTGCTAACATTTTAGATAAAAAAAGACTTGCCAACTGCTTTTTGCGTGTGTCAAAGTAGGCTCTTGCAAAAATAAGAGTTCAAAAAGTCAAGGGATGTCTATTTCCGGTCCCAGAGCACACATAAGCTGCTCAATCGATTCAGAATGGCTATTCAGTGGAAGGATGTGGCTGATACAACGGGTAGGTTTAACTCATTCGTTGGCGTTATGGGGTAATCCTATTTAATCATAGGCCTATCATCTTAATCAACAGCCGTACAGTGAGTGAGTCAGTCATGTACAAAGAGGACTAAAGGCTGGCCCCTTTGGGACCAGCTCAAAACACTGACCAGTTTTCTTCAGAACTAAATGGATATCTAGTCGATATATGGACTTTTAACCTTTGTATAGGCCTACTGCAGCTTTTTAATGTCAGTTTCTTTTCACACACACACACACACACCCACACACACACACACACAAAGTATCGGCGAATAAACTACCGCTAGATAATTTGGTAAGCCAATCCCATTTATCTGTGTGGGTTATTTTTTGTTGTTGAATCTCATGTTCTTTTGAAAGGGTCATTGGAATATTGCGTGCCATTATCTCCAATGTTACATTTTATTTCCTCATCAGAATCCCTACTCTCATTTTCTTTCCTGTTGAACCGAATTCTGGACTCGTTTGAGTGCGTTACCTCGATAGGCGTACCGCCAGGAAGTTTAGGGGTTTTGTGTAACATCAAAGCTGTCCTTTATTGGTCAGCATTTAAGCCTGCAAGCATCGGTGATTTATGTGTATTGTTTATCAGAGCGCCTAGGTACCACACACAAGTCACGAACTAATTTTGTTGGCCTTTAAAGATGTAGCACATATGTTCTATGGTCGATATGTGCCACGAATGTCGCCTTTTTTCGGCATCGCATTTGGGGTTTTAGGCGTCGCCCAAAAAAATATGGTGTTTCCATTGAAACAAAACCCCTGTAATAATTGTGATACAAACTTGCATGTATCCTTTCATCTCCTTACACGATATTGAATTTCGAGGGGTTGATTTTGCTACGCTGCGGGGGGGGGGGGGGGGTGTCATAAAACTTTACAATTAATCTTATCATGTCAAAAATCAATCTCAGCTCCGAAACAGTCAATCTTAAACCCTTAAATTTACAATAAAACATCTCCGTTTCATAAAGAAAGTTAAAATCGATATCAAAATAAACTTTACTCTGAATAATTTGTAACTGTACACTGTACACTTGATCCGAATCAACTGTAGCAGCAAAACAATCAATCTGAAGTGTCTTTTTTGATGGAGGATATCAACATTGTGTCAGGGTGAGTAACACTGCTGTGAATTACCATGGGTTTTCAGCTGCTTCTGATGCAGAATCCTTGTTCTTTGCGAAGAAAGGGGATCTTAAGGGACATGAAGAAGCCTCTCGATGTATAGGATGACAATAAAGGTGAAAATGATGCTGCTGCAGCACTTCATGGGTCCGCTGCCAGTGACTGATATAATCCATCACTTTTTCGAATCCACAAAACGTCTTACAAAGTAAACTGAGAGATACACGCTGGAAAGTAACAGACAAATACGGACTTTTGCCAACTGATATTGCACTCAGTTAGCTTGATCGCGTATTACAATGTAATCAGTTACTGAAAACTCAATCAAATCACAAAGTGATGATGAGCGGCTTTCGGCGTAACAGGCAGTTACAGGCAGCACGCGAATTTCTTTTCCGTTGGCGGGATGCTCCAAAGTCATGAATAATTTCGATAATAGTTTCGATCGGGCCAGTATGTTTATTCATGAAACAGAACAATGATATCAAGAGCATTGTTGTTATTTAGTCAACCAGTTACATTAAAGCACGTTAAAGTACGGTTGTCGTCGAGCTACCACACAGTAGCCTAGTGGATAACGTGATGAGCTATGGATCCCTGGTTCGAATCCACGTCGTCGATGCTCATTTTCATCGATTATTTTTTGGCTCTGAATTTATCATTGAGATAATTTTATTTTAAGGGAAAAAAGAGAACGGGAACTTAAGCGTCTTGCAACGATTCAAAGGAAAACTGAATTATGCATGCCATTTGAGCAACCCACCTACGGAAAAAAATTCGCAGGCAGCACTGCGATTTGCAGTGGCACCGGGGCTGTTGGCGAATATGATTGCTTTACCATACTATCCCAGATTTCACATGTTTCTTCATCAGCAGTAGAAAAGTCCCTTTCTCGTGTTCCTTCCTGAATACATCGATAAGAACAACCACAGGAAGGACCTGGGTTTTGTATGGCGTCCATTAAACTTCCTTTTTTTTAAGAGCATTCAGCGTGCACGGCTCGTGTATGTACGTTCACTGTTTATGTGGGCGTCCAGGTACTAATTAAGGGCCAACTGGCCTTAACCTTAACTCCCTAGGGGGTAGTGCAAAATTGAATTGTACAGTATGACCCGAAAGTCTGACTATTTTAGAAACAACCTCAAAACCATTAAGTCAACTTTGAAAATGTTTGATTGTGCAGATACTCCTTTCAGTTTCATTTAATTTCAGTCATTCATCACTGCACAATGGTCAATTGATCGCAACAAAATTTTTGGACACTGTGACCAGGTTTCTTGCGTTAACCAATTTCATTGTTGTGTTATGTAAGCTGTGTAAAATGTTGCCTGTTGTGGAAAAAAGACTGGTGTGGTTTGGGAGTCGCCATTGGTCATGCAACTGAGGTCTTACCATGACGACTGATAGCCAGGCAAATGATTCCAATCCCAACCGCAACCCTTTTCACAACATGTAGGATTTTACACAGACCGACTAAATTCTCATACACCCATACATTTATTTCGGTCACTTTTTTCAGTCACTGCTTTTTTTCCGTTTGACTGTTTTCATGCATGTAATTGTTCTTTAGAGACTTTAGAAAGTTTATGAGGTCAGGTTCAATGTTATCCTGTGGAAATGAAGGAAAAAACATACTAGGTCACGTGTTTTAATGGTGGGGTATTTCCTGCTGAGGCAATACACTATAAACTGTTTCTGGTTCAGAAGGAAAATAAAATATATAAAAAACATATTGGGTAACACGAAAGACAGTCGTGCAGCCTACGGTATGAGGAACAGGATGGACTCTGACTCCCGGTTGTGCTGCATTGTGATATGGCTAATTTGTTTACTTCAAGGTAAGAGTGTACACATATTTTTTTAGTATTTCTTAACACTTCACATTATTTTTTTCCAAGGTCAAGTCACAAGCTATTTAAAAATGAAAACTTTAATCTTCATAAATTACAAGTTAGTAATCCCAGGGTGTGTTAAAATGATTGCTGATAAGTGAGAAGAGGAGAAGGATTAAGTGGGGGTAGGAATAGAAGTAAGAATAGGAAAATGGATGGGGGAGTAGGAGTAGGAATAATAATAAAAACGTATTGAGTTTATATTGAGCTTTCTCTAGGAACAGCCTTTCGAGGGGGGCATTACATTAAAAAAATACCTAATTAAAAATGATACACATTAGGAATAGGAGTAGGAATATGAGTAAGAATAAGAACGTACTGGTGCAAGATTAGCAATATGAACAGGAATTGCGGAGCACATGTCGTCCACTGGTTACGGTGTTGGATTCATGTGCCGTGGTACATGGGTTCGAATCCTGGCGGAGAACATGGTGCTTGTATTCTTGGGCAAGACACTTTACTACGATTGCCTCCCTCTACCCCGTAGTAAAAATGGGTAAATATGAAGGTAGAGACCAAATTGCGCTGATCTGGAGCTACTACAGAAAAAAGGTATCTTTCCTGATGAACGAAGATAACGTAAACGCTTTGAAACCCTAGGTTTAAGGCGTGATATAAACGCCAAATTATTAATAGGAGTTGGATTGGGAGTAGAAAAATAAGTAAGAAAAAGAGTAGGTAGAGGAGTGTGAGTAGAAGTAGGAATAAGAGCAGCGGCCGATTTTATGAAACGGGGCGTAGATTACGTCATGTGTAGAATTTTTGCGACAAATTTGTTGGACAGTTGTGCAACAAACTTATGATCGGTTTCGCTATCTTGGACGGAGATTTCACGACGCACGTTTGTGCTTAATCACAAAACGTTATTGAATCACCTCCGCCTGCCAACTTACAAACACATTTGTCGGACTTTCTTTTGAATCGAAACCCGTTACAGTTTTGTCATTGGTAATGTATAGTAAATTTCTTTCAACCATGATATCAGTTGGACAATGACAGTTTCCGTATTACCTCGGTTATTTTCCAAAGTTTTAGTATAACTCGGGTGTTTTCGATATGGGAGAAATTTACAACATTGTATTCATTAATTAGTGTATTCATTAAAAAAAAAATTAATATGGACCTTGGTAAAAATGTAAATGCTACAACTGGCCGGCCGTTTTCCGTAGTATGCCTCTGGACCGCGTTGGGGCAATTGTCATAAATGTGCGTTTCTACAGTTCAGAGGTCGGCGACATCAACAGCGCACTGGATGTATGGTTTGTGGAACACACGTACACAACCACACATTGTAGAGTGAGCATGCTAGAACATTGACTACGACGTTCCGAGACAGCAAGAGTAGAATGCCTAGCGTACAATATAATGATGTACATATACTTGTGATCAGTTGGTTAATTTGCTGTATAAAATAAATACATACAGAAGTCACATCTACAGCTGCAATCCAGGCTTTAAATGATATAGAAATTCATGTTGCTGCAGTACCAGTACACTACATGTACATGTATATTAATTAGGCCCCGACCTTGCTGGGGTTTTTTATTGATGAGAATAAGGTTTTGATTAAGAATTACTGATATTAAAAGGCATTAGTTGTATAAAACCAGACTACATTTGTGTTATTATAGCAGCCTCAGCTTTCAACTGTAACTTTGAAGATGGGATGTGCAGATGGACGCAATCATTCGATGACGATTCAGATTGGAGGCTTTATTCCGGAGGAACTCCATCGTCCGGTACTGGACCTTCGATCGACAAAACAAGAGGCGGTAAGTTTCGTAGTTACGAATTACTTCCCCTTGCATTGCAAATAGTAACATTTCGCAAGTGGTTACACCGTGTAGCACAAAACAAATATGTGGTCGAAGATAAGAAGGGGAGATGGGTAATGTGAAAAATAAATGAAATAAACAACTAAACCCTTACAAATAATGATAGAAATGTAACTTCCCATGAACAAAAGGTGGGACATTTAATGTGGACAATTGTAAGAATGGATATCGCAATTTGATTGCCAAGTATGGCGATGGTTAGTTTTTTGGCTATTGAGTTTTCGAATTTGCGGATCTGCGTATCGAGGTTGTTTCGGTGGTGGGCAAATTGGAGTGGGACAGCAAGGCGACGAATGAAGTTGAAGTCCTCATCGGCTAGGCGTTGTTTTGTGTCGTACTGGGTGTCTTACTCTAGTCCCTATTATACAATGGCAAATAGAAAACCTGACCAAAATGTACTAAAGGCAAATAAAAATAAAGCGAAAACTTAAAGCTATACTCACCACAATTGCGAACTCCACCGAGTAAATAAGACCCAATCCCGAGATTCTTTGGCCTAAACAATGCAACGATTTATAACCAACCAATCATAAGATATCCCTCTCCACATCAGAGAAAAAGCCCTGAGTGAAGGTTTGAACTTTGTGCCCACTCCTGCCAAACCCACTCGACGCCCACTCATTGATAATATTAACCGCTTCCAAAGACAATTGGGAATTGCATACCTCATGCACAATAAACCCCTCACATGTACAAAGACCATTCATACGAAGACCATTCAACCCTCCGTGAGGAACCTTTGTGAGGAAACTTCCAAATTCTCCTTCTCACTGGAAGAACGAAATCCAGTCATTTAAATCATGTGTCTACCATCATGGTTACTTTTATTATCATCATCATCCACGGGTTGACTCCATGCAATTACACCCAACGGTCACACAACGGTTCTTCGGAATCAATGCGGCTGATGAGTCCTTGATTGGACGAAAATGCATTCCCGCTTGCCCCAAAAGAAATGAAATATTTTCCAAATAACCCAACAATGCTTCTCACCCAAGGATCAACCCACTATGCTGGTCCCCGAAAACGTATCCTTAATTTCCCAACCCAATCCTGTCAAACTTGACAGAATGGAAATTAACTCTAAGATAAAAACACTCAAACCCGTACATATTTTACGGATATTGTCAGTCTATACGATACAGCGTCTCTGAATGGGTCTGAGCCACCATTTTTCTTATCCACCGCTCGCCCCAAAGGAAATGAAATATTTTCTAATGTCTAAACAATTATTCACACCCAAAGATCAACCCATTATATTGGTCCCCCAAAAAACATATGTTTAATTTCCCAATCCTGTCAAACTTGACAGAGTGGAAATTAACTCTTAGACGAGAACACCCAAACCCGCCGTACATGTTTTACGGGTAGTGGGCCGAATTCATAAAAACTAGTAATTGCTAATAAGCAGAGGCACCGAGCAAAAGCAAAAGTTCATCAAGCAGAAGCTGAAGCAAAAGCAATTGCTTACATACGTATAAATAACATTTTGCTTTGACTAGTTGCTTTTTCTCAAGCTAACCCAGCAATTGCTTGTAGGTTCTATAAAGCGCTATCATGTGCCAAGAGGCATGCGTAAATGTGAAGCTTTTTTTTATAGAAGCAGCTTTACCCACACAATTTCCAAAATGGCTGCATGATCAAACTGTGTCAAAAGTGATCAACAAATGAGTGCAGTTTTGGTCAAAATTATCCAAAAACACCCTGTGCTATTAGACAAATCTCAACTACCAAGTAGCAAGGGAAAAAAAGGAGGGCTTTTCAGGATGCCAAAGCAACAATGGCTACAAACACCGGGAAAAACGTGGATGACAAAAAATACTGAAGACGGTTGCCAACATGAAAGCACAGGTCAAGAAGAAAACGAATGCAAATTAAACGGGTAAATCGTATCGTCATTCTGTGTTCCTGTCTTCGACGCACTGAAAGGGCAAGAAAACCCTGCCTTAAACAAGATGGCTTCTGCAATTTCAGCAGGAGTTTGTTCCTCCAGTTGCGCTTCTGCCGATGCCCGCTTTGGGTTTTTTTCTTCTGAAGTTGTCTTCTTTTTTTTTAACTGTAATTTTACATTCGTTAGAAATGATTTGATCAAGTACGTACTGTTGCTTTTACCATTCTATCTTACTGAATATTAAAGTCCTACCCAGGTATTTACCCCCAATATTTTGTAAAGACTGCCTTTTCCATTCAAATGCCCTTTTTTTCAACGGGCTTACCCCCAATAATTTGGAAAGAGTGCCCTTTTTTTACGAAGTGCCCTTTTTTCTGAACAAGTGCCCTTTTTAAAAAAAGAAGTGGTGGCCTTTTTTGTGGCATCTGCAATGATGAATTTTCAATACCGTACTCGATTTACATTATATATACAGTTCTAAAGTAAGTTTAGCCACAAAACTCATCATAACGGGCATAAACATGATGAATTCTTCTCTGATGTCTGTATAAAAATTATCACAAACAAGCGAGAGGTCAAGCTACCATGTGGGGATCTTGTAACACTACAAGCAATTGCTGAATAACACAAGCAAAAGGTGGTTGTTATGTATACGCTTTTAGGCAATTGCTAATCCAGGTGGCATTTGCTTGCAAGAACCAAGCTTTTGCTTTTGCTTAAAACTATAAACTTTTGCTTGCTAGCAACTGCTTATTTGTATGTATGAAGATGTAAGCAAAAGCCTAGAAAAAGCAATTGCTAGTTTTTATGAAAAAGAAAAAGAAAAAGCGTCTATGAATAGGTCTTAGCAACCATTTTCCCTATCCTAAATGCCTCTGTCAGTTATCTTATCCAGAATTGAAAGCGAGATCAGAAGAACAGGCAGGCTGCATGAAGGGCAGAGAACGAGAGATCAGTTGTTTATTAAACCTACAGCTACCACTCCAGAAAAAGCTTGCCATGAATACATCCATCTATAATGTTTTTATAGAGTACATAAATGCATTTAATTCTGTTAACCACCAAAATACGACTCACACTCTACTGGAGATGGGCTTTCCACAGTATTGTTGCAATTATTGAAGCCCTCTAGTAAAGTCAAAAAACGGTTGTACAGGTTAAAGGTAATCTTACTGAATTTAACTGTTGAAAACGGGGTTCGCCAAGGATGCTTTCTCTCGCCAGCTCTGTTTAACATCATTCTCTGAATGATCACGACGTTGCAAGCATGGCACCATCTTATTGCAGAAAGATAATAAATGAAAATGACATTTTTTTTCAATGGTATACGCATTTCCATAGACTCAACTGGTGTTTACTGCTACTATGAAGCAAGCGTAGGGGGTACAGGTGACACAGCTCTTCTCCTCAGTCCAGTTTTTCACACCACTGGTTTGCAGTTCTGCTTCAGCTTCTGGTACAACATGTATGGAGGCGCAATGGGTATGCGAAGGACACTTACGTGCTTGTTAACTGTTCATTGCATTTATATCACAGTCTACTCAAATTTACAATGTATTTCAATCAAAAGTGAGCTTTCGTTGCAGCTGTCTCTTTTAACTCGATCCCTACTTGGGAGTTCTTTGGAACGATGAATCATTTAAAAACAGAACAAAAAAAGAACCACCACCACGGCCGCCGCTGCCACTGCCGCCGCCGTGACCAATACTACTCTTTCCATAACCCATGCGTGGTCGTTTGCAGATTATTAAAGCTTTCCTAACAAGCATCCGCCAACTCTCCCTGCCTTCTGCTGCCCTTTTGATATTGCCAATAGACATACCAGTCAACTCTTTGACGTTGTCTTCCCACTTTGACGTTGTCTTCCCACTTCCTTCGCTGTATGCCAATTCCTTCTTCAGTCGAACTCAATTGGCGCAGCTGGTATAAGACTAGTATGTAATCGGGCAGGTTGCGACATTTCAAACGACTTGACGATTACATTCTGGCACCGTTATTCATATATGTAAGCAGTGCAATACATATGCAGTGTATGTCTGCAGTGAAATCAAATGGCGCACCGCTATGCAAATGAGCTACTCATTCATTCCGTTTCATTGGGAGATCTTCTTAATACGTCGGAGACATG
This sequence comes from Patiria pectinifera, assembly GCA_029964075.1. NCBI lineage: Eukaryota > Metazoa > Echinodermata > Asteroidea > Valvatida > Asterinidae > Patiria > Patiria pectinifera. Next base: position 31,752,228 of record CM057150.1, read on the forward strand.
TTTGCAGATATGGCGACGTTTTAACGACCACAACAATCAGCTAGGCCATCTGTGTAATGAAATAAAATGTATCATTGTGATGTACTTGATTTATTTGAGTCGTGTATGCCCTATAGAGATTTCTGTAATGTTACCTTTTTTCAAAGTTCGGCTTCGTTTCCGATTCGCTTTATCACTTATAGCTTTTAATGTTCCTATCCAATTTTTAAATAAATCACTTGTTTTATATACATAATACAGTTATTATATACACTTTGGTATTTTTATAAGAAAACATTGAGTGATGATGACCTGGAATCGTCAAAGTTAGGCACCCAAATAGCACTGTTAGCAGGCGAGGCCGATTAAAGACCACGCCGAGTTTTGGGAAATCCCGGTAACGGTCGTCAAATTCAAAACAGTGCATGACGCAGCGAAAAGTTCGCCCTCGTATACGGTCCGAACGCATACTTAAGTCGTCGTTGAATTTTAAGTTTTCTAAATGCAAGCAATGAATATTAATGATCAACTCGTTCTTTAAAGTTTATAATTAGCAATTAGCAGTCAATAAAACCTACATTACACTCCTTACACTAACCCCTGGCTGTGATGATGACGTAAATGACACTGAATGGCTATTCACAGCGTACTGTGCGGGCATTTCGAAGATTGCACGCCGGGCGCGCCCATAATGCGTTATGTAAAACGTCCGTTATTTACATACATAATACACGTGCCACACACACACACACACACACGTACATACTTACGTTACATACCTTGTGTGGACATTGCTTTGTTTTCGTGTAGTTAAGAAAACTCGGTACAAAAAATAACTTTACTTAAACTGTGAAAACTCTTTTAACCCAATTTTTTTTTCGATGATTCCCTATAGTGTTTCTCTTCATTCTGCTACAGATAAACCTAACCCAAAAATGCCTCTAAACCTGTTTTCCAGAAAGGGCAAAACCTTATGTGGACACGGCTTAGTCCACATAAGGTTAACACAACCTGCATTATGTGGACCTCTTTTGTTCACAAGTCCACATAGGGTATGTAACACAAACTCACGGTTTGTTTACTTTGACCGAGCTTATGGCGATTTGCCCTGCCGTTGCTAAGGTGGGCGGTGCGTTATGACCAAATCCGGATCGGTCCATTGTCAGGAAGTCTTCAAAGGGACCAGTAGCAGTCTCGATCCTGATGCGCATTTCTTCATTGCTGATGTGATCTCTGTAGGAGATATGCAACATATTTTGGTATCATCTCATCTCCATGGTCTGGATCCTTCTTTGTAGATCTGCTGTGAGGATCTATGTCTCGTAAGCGTAGACAATGACTGATGAACAAGAGAGCTCATTGGTCTTGCTTTGGAGTTGCTGTCATTCCAGATGGACTTCAATTTTGGCAGAGATGCTGAAGGTTATGCGATTCTGGACAGGACTTCAGCGGTGACCATTTGTCATTGCGTCTTTAGTCTGTTGAGTATAATATTCAACATGACTCTACCGGGATGGTTGGTGAAACTAATCGCTCGGTAATTCTTGCATAGCTGTAGGTGCCTTTCTTCTCAGTGCAATGACCAGGTAAGGCACTGGGTCCATAGCGTGGACCATTCTTCTGGCTGCCAGATATTTTTGCAGATTTGATGCGAGGACGCTGATGATCATGGCATCTTTCTGTCCTGTACCAGTTCAACTTGTATGTTGTCAACTCCAGCCTGATTCCCTTTTATTATTACAATTATTATTAATTCTGAGCAACACTCTATCCAGCGTTTCAGAATCTCTTACTTTTCAGTGAGGGGTTTCCCGGCGTCGTCTTCAATGGTGTTAACTCGTCCTTGCTTACTGGTTGTCAGTTCTGTTACAGTTTTCTAAGCCTACGTCTGTGCACTACTCTTCAAAATGCTTTTATTGATCTCGTTGTTCACTTTTCTGTATTCCCTTTCCCCTGCTGAGTCATCTTTCTCGTTTTTCAGTTCCCTTCTCTTGTCACACAGATCAACGGTCTCTGCAGTGACTGATCTGAGGGTTTAAATTGAAATATGTCACATGATTTTGCAGGCACCCTAAATGTATACTGGATCCCTGTTTTCGGAAGCATCAACGAGGGCGCGATTGTCTTCACAAGAACCGGGCAGCAAACAAGCCAAACAAACTGGCTTTTTGCGGAGACATGTTCACCAGGCATGACATCTAGCTTCCAAATAGCATTCCAGGCAGTGCGAGGAAATAACTTCCGGTCTGACATTGCAATCGATGATTTGAGTGTAACAGGTAATCACAAACTTTTTGGTTTTAGAAAATAAGAGTGCAAGTCTTCCAAATGGGCTGTTCGTTGAAATGGAATATTGAGGCAAAACACATCAATTAATCTAGTCCTTTATATCAAGTATGTGCCGTTCTCGGGAGTTGAGATATCTTCATAATTGTGTTATCAAATTGTAACTTTATCTTTATGATTCCACTTTTCGACTGAAAAGGAATCACGCAGCGTCAATTACTGGCTCAAGACGTTACTTCATTTCTTCGAAATGGAAATAAGAAACAGACTTAAATTTCTGGGGGGGAATACAAAAGCGAAATGCCAGGCGTTGATATCTTGCGTGCAATGTTCTCGACAATGTTCAAAACAATCGTTGAAAGCATTGGCAATGTCCATGTTGCCGCGAAATCCGTATCTTCATATTTAATGTAATGAAGTTTGCTTAAGATTGTTTTATTCAAAATTGAGTCCATGATTTTCCAAGTACCTTTACTGTTGCATATTTTTTTAAAGTTGAATTGATTACCAAAATACTTTACTTTTGTCGCTCGAATTATTGTATTACGTTGGTTTCTAAATTGCCCACACCATGATCTATCTTGCAAAGAGTTAGTCTTGGGATACTTTTAGTACAAGAGATTCTTTAATTTGATAACATTATAAATTTCATTTGTTAACAAATGCGATTTACCTTTATTAATACAATTATTATTGATTTCGTAAAAAGGGAAATTATGGTTATATACATGCAGAACACATTCCGGGAACAAAGAATACACAACATTAGCGTCTTCAAGGTTTCATAAATAAATATATCAACCATCGCCACAATTGTCGCGACTTTAACTAAAGCTACAAATACTGAACATTGATCACTAATGTCCTTAGTTAAGATCCCCGCAGAATGATCTAAAAGTATTGGAAAACAAAGTAGGTGTAGTTATTGTAGCGTGAAAATAATAGGTTGTTTAAACATTGAGAAAATTGTTCACAGCATTATCGGAATTTTGTTTTAACAAGTTTAACCTGAAGTCTCCAAAATATAACTTTTTTTGTTACTGTTCAGGTAACCTTCAATATCATTTTTTGAAAGATATTTTAATGAACACAAGAGGTATCAAGGGTCTATAGATTTCACCAACAACAGCATAAATTATGTGCACATATTCTGTATCAATAAAATTTAATTCAAAATTTGGGTTATTTATATACATATCGTTACGGACCCCGACTTTTTTTTTGCCCATTATTGGTGAAAACAGTATTTTCGGCATAATCTCTTCATTGATCTTTCAAATGTTTTTTAAGTAATGGTAATAACATTTGTAGGTAAGCCATTGGACAATTCTGCAATAATTCTGACTAAACAGGGTGGCGCATTACACATACTTTGTACACGGCGAGTCTAAAAATGAACATCAGTATTCAACTTCACTAAGTCACTTCTTGCACGCACATCATATGTAATGAACACTCTTCGTTTTCATGGACCTCGTCTATGGAATGGACTCAGTCAGTCTATGAAATCGCAGTCCTCTGTTGGCCGATTTAAAACCACTTTCAAGAACCATCTTATCTCCCAGTATAGTTGTAACTTTTTACAACACAGCGGTATAGGTCTCGTTCAAATGACGTAATTTCCTGCAGACCATCCACGTGCATTGGCATTTTGAGCGTTAACTTGCATAACGCACATCAGCTGCGTCGTATTTCGAACACATTTGTTCCCAACAAGCGCGCGTGTTTGGAACATTTTCAAACTGCGCAATGCGTGCTGAACTGCGTAAAATACGCAGTTGCATTACCCACATGCTATCTGCCGCAATTTCATAATTGTACGTGCTTGAGTGCTTGGTTGCGTAAAATACGCAGTTGCATAAGCCACGTGCTACTTGCAGCAGTTTCTTAATTGTACTTTTATTTGCCTGTAGCGGGTGTGCTACTTGAATGAAAACAATAAAATTATCAGCCTTCATCTTCGTTTGAACCTGAACTGCCTCGTTCTTATGTATCAAAAGTCAACAGGTTTGGGTCGTCTTTGTAGTCGCAGTATTCGTGTCTTTCTAAAAGGTCCGCAAATAAACTTGTTAGTATAAATATTTATTTAGTTTGTTTGCAACATCCCTCAACAAGCAGCAATAACTCTCCCGCACTATGAAAGGAACCGCACAACACAACACAACGCTGTTTCTTGGAGCAGCTGCCGGTTTAGCGTGAATATCTGACTCCATGAAGTACGGACTCGTTGGTAGTATTGCCATTCGTAAGCATGAAATAGGCCTATTTATAGGAGAGTGAACTGTCCCGTGCGAGGGATTTACCAATAATAGGGAAAAGGAGTCCGATTTTCACAGGAGTCGGATTTTTATATGACATCGGCCAAAGGACTGTAAACAAATTACTTTGGTTTGGTACGGGGTCATACAGTTACCAACTGCATTGATTGACCAATCAAAATAACGTTTACAAAATTCACTTTACAGTGCCAATTGAGAATAATTACTACTTGAAGTAACGGCCGGGACGTCATGAATTTGGGAGCTTTCAGTGCAGTACGCACAGTGCATCCGCTGGTTGTACCCCCATCACCCAATTAAAATAAGTCAAGAAGCCATTTTGACGAAAATTGTCTGGTCGTGTGGACTAGTGTTTTATTTTGTTATGAATAAGTAATATTTAACATTGTTGTTGTTTTTCCCAGTACTCCCTAGCACAATTGAGCTGTGGGATTCAAATGGAAACTCAGCTGCTAACAACGTTACATCATACTTGGTGACCGGAGTGGAGGAACAGTTCACCTGCGTGGTTCCCGGTATTTTCCCGGGCGCACAATTCAACTGGACCATTGGCGGCATGGAGCTCACAGCGGACAGCAGCAACGATACTACCGATGCTGACGGGCTCATTACAAGCATCAGTGTTATTACCCTTACCCCTTCCTGGGCCTACCAAGGTGAACACCTCCGATGCTTGGCCTCAAACAACCACGGTTTCCCCGGTGTTAACGTTGGCTCTACCCTAGATGTGAAAGGTATGCATACGCTGAACCTATAGCCTATAAAATAGCCATAACTTGAACAGCAAGCGTTTATGATAGGTGAGCAAATTCGGTGATTAATTATGCAAAACAAATCAAACAGCTTAATCAGATGTTCATGTCCTTGGGGACTCTTGCCCAAGTTCTTCTTGCTCATAACAGTCCATGCTCTCCTCTAAGATACTTCAAATTGTATACGATGTGGCCAAATTTTGGTGTATGTTTCGATGTAATGTTGGATAAGATTGAAGGCTTCTCTGTGATTCTAGAAGCCAAGATGAAGCCGAACAAGAGCCGATGTCGAGCTTTGAACAAAACCGTAGTTAAATATCACAAACAGGTAACAAGTAAAAGGATATGACCCATGACAAAGAGATGATCGGTCACTTAAATGGCTTGTAATTTGACTTTGAGTCTGGACGATTTGTTGCTGACTTATGATTGACTTGCGATTGACTTGTTATTGACCTGTTATTGACTCTTGTAGATTCGGCTATAAATCTCTGTAAACTAAATGCTACTATTATACTCTTCAGAAATTGGCCTTGCTCAACCTGTGCAATTCCTGTCAAAAGAGTATATATGTTCCGTGATGCGCGTTGAAAAGCCTAATAACAATTCGCTTATTTGTGACTTTCAATTCTTCAGTTAAGTTCAGTTCGTCAGAAAAACAGGAGTGTTTATGTCCTGTGCTAAAGAGAGAAAAGTGAGTGTATTTTAAATAGAGTTTCTAATTATCACATCTATTTTTGAAGTCCCGCCCACGCAATCGTCCCTGACAATCTACGATGCCGAAGGAATCAGACTCGGTCCAACCGCAGCTGTTGACCTAGGCACATCATATAACTTCACCTGCGAGGTGCAGGGAACCAGACCGGCCGCAACCATCATGTGGTTCATTGGTGACGCTTTGCAAAGGACCTTCATCCCTCCCTCCGGTGTAGGCGACGATTTGGTGGATACTTTAGACAGTTGGACATTCGCTCCTAACAGATCAATACACGGTCAGCAGTTGAGGTGCATGGCAAGGACGCCAGATTCGCAAGAGCCACTGCCATCTGTGACCACTGCACTCAATGTAAACGGTATGTAATTTAAGGGATGGGAAAGAAAATGCCCGTTTGGCCTGGCCTATAAAGAAATGTGAGAAAAAAAGTTTGTGTTTGAGGTATTGCATATTCTGTGTTTTGTTATTTTATTTAAGCGACAATGAATGCAGAAAAAGTTACTTAAGCCTTCCTAAGCGTTAAGAAAATTGGTGATTGCCCTCTTACTCTGCCTGAACGCATACGGTACATGAAACTCTCCAGTCAAAGCTTCCTGAGCCAGAACTTGCTGTCAACAGTTACTTGATGGAAAACCTAGCGTCCCTACACGCTACACACACTCTAGACTATTTGCACTTCACTCATTTCCCGAGAAACGTGCAGAGAATCCCTGAGAGTTTGGGGTTCCCCTCAGCCATATATCTTGCTTCAAATGTCTCGATCGACTTTTGTATTTTTTTGACAGAGAGTAACATGGGAGAACGGGGTTCACACTCACTCAATTGTCCGTAATAACCAGTAGTGAATGACATTTCAACAAATGCAATCGATACCAGTGACAAGAATTCAACCGGTCGTCTTGGTTTATTTGTTGGTATCCACTCCCTTTTTCGAGAACCTAGCTAGTTGACAATTGAACAGTTTCAGTGCCTAGGCCAAGGCCGAGACGGACTCGTCCGATCACCCTAGTCATCCATCCCCTTAGTCAAAAACCAGGAACGTAAAAAAAAAAAAACCTGAATTGGGAAACTTCTTTTAGTGAATGCATTCTCGGTTAATAATACAGTATCGCTGATTACCAAAGCTTTTTGTTTTCGAATCCTTAGTTCTACCGACGGTTATATCTCTGTACGACTCGGCCGGGAACAGCTCGTTCGTCAACGGGACGTCGTATCTGATCGCTGGAGTGGAGCATGAATTCACATGTGAGGTCCCAGGCATCAACCCAGCAGCATCTATGACATGGACCTTGGGGAGTCAAGGCATCACATCAAATATCACCAGAGACATCGTGGGACCTGACGGACTGACCAACAGCAGCAGTACCGTCACAGTGTCTCCTACTTGGAGCAACCAGGGAGAGTTACTGCATTGTCATGCTTCCAACAAGCCTGGCCACCCCGGGTTGAACGTCAGCGTGACCCTCGATGTTAAAGGTTGGTCATAGAACGCAATACACCTATAGGTGTTTATCACCTGTCGGCTTCATCAGGCTCAATCTTCACCTTCGTTTAGAAGATGTTTTAAAAACCAAGTGTTTGTTTTTGTTTTATTTTGGTTCCGGCTCTTTTTCACCTAAAATTGTGACTTTCAATTTGTAATTTGCGTTCAGAAAAAATAAGGGTTTATGTGCTGTGTTAATAAGAGACAAGAAAGTGTATTTTAGATATAGTTTTAATGATCACATTTCTTTCTCAAGTCCCGCCCACGCAATCGACCCTGTCAATCTACGATGCCGAGGGAACCAGACTCGGCCAAACCGTAGCTGTTGACCAAGGCACATCATATAACTTCACCTGCGACGTGCGGGGAACCAGACCGGCCGCAACCATCATGTGGTTCATTGGTGACGCTTTGCAAAGGACCTTCATCCCTCCCTCCAGTGTAGGCGACGATTTGGTGGATACTTCAGGCAGTTGGACATTCGTTCCTAACAGATCAATACACGATCAGCAGTTGAGGTGCATGGCAAGGACGCCCGAGTCGCAGGGGCCACTGCCATTTGTGACCACTGCACTCAATGTCAACGGTATGTAATTTAATAAGGGATGGAAAAAAAAGATGCCAGTTTGGCCTGGCCTATAAAGAAATGTGAGAACCTCGGGCCTTCTTGAATCTCGGAGAAAAAAAGTTTGTGTTGGAGGTATTGCATATTCTGAGTTTTATTTTATTTAAGCGCCAATGAATGCAGAGTAAGTTACTTAAGTCTTCCTAAGCGTTGAGATAGTTGGCGATTGCCCTCTAACTCTGCCTTAACGCATACGGTACATGAAACTCTCCAGTCGAAGCTTCCTGAGCCAGAACTTGCTGTCAACAGTTACTTGATGGAAAACCTAGCGTCCCTACACGCTACACACACTCTAGACTATTTGCACCTCACTCATTTCCCGAGAAACGTGCAGAGAATCCCTGAGAGTTTGGGGTTCCCCTCAGCTGTATATCTTGCTTCAAATGTCTCGATCGACTTTTGTATTTTTTTGACAGAGAGTAACATGGGAGAACGGGGTTCACACTCACTCAATTGTCCGTAATAACCAGTAGTGAATGATATTTAATAAAAGCAATCGATACCAGTCACATGACTAGAAATCAAACCAGCTGGTCGTCTTGCTTTATTTGTTGCTATCCACTCTCTTTTTCGAGGAACTAAAGTTAACAGTTTGAACAATTTCAGTGGCTCGGCCAAGGCTAAGACGGGCTCGTCCGATCACCCTAGTCCTCCATCCTCTTAGTCAAAAACCGTGATCTGGGAAACTTCTTTCACTGAATGCATTCTCGGTTGATCATACAGTATCGTTGATTACCAAAGCTTTTCGTTATCGAATACTTAGTTCTACCGACCGTTATATCTGTGTACGACTCGGCTGGGAACATCTCCTTCGTCAACGGGACGTCGTATCTGATCGCTGGAGTGGAGCATGAATTCACCTGTGAGGTTCCGGGCATCGACCCAGCAGCATCTATGACATGGACCTTGGGGAGTCAAGGCATCACATCAAATGTCACCAAAAACATCGTGGGACCTGACGGACTGATTAACAGCAGCAGCACCGTCACGGTGTCTCCTACTTGGAGCAACCAGGGAGAGTTACTACAATGTCATGCTTCCAACAAGCCTGGCTACCCTGGTTTGAACGTCAGCGTGACCCTTGATGTCAAAGGTTGGTCATAGAACGCATTACACCCACAGATGTTTATTACGCCGTGTCTTCATCTGGCATCGGAGTTCAGGCTCAATCCTCACCTTCGTTTATTAGAAGATGTTTCAAGAACCAATTTGTTGGTATCCACTCCCTTTTTCGAGAACCTAGCTAGTTGACAATTGAACAGTTTCAGTGCCTAGGCCAAGGCCGAAACGGACTCGTCCGATCACCCTAGTCATCCATCCCCTTAGTCAAAAACCAGGAACGTAAAAAAAAAACCTGAATTGGGAAACTTCTTTTAGTGAATGCATTCTCGGTTAATAATACAGTATCGCTGATTACCAAAGCTTTTTGTTTTCGAATACTTAGTTCTACCGACGGTTATATCTCTGTACGACTCGGCCGGGAACAGCTCGTTCGTCAACGGGACGTCGTATCTGATCGCTGGAGTGGAGCATGAATTCACCTGTGAGGTCCCAGGCATCGACCCAGCAGCATCTATGACATGGACCTTGGGGAGTCAAGGCATCACATCAAATATCACCAGAGACATCGTGGGACCTGACGGACTGACCAACAGCAGCAGTACCGTCACAGTGTCTCCTACTTGGAGCAACCAGGGAGAGTTACTGCATTGTCATGCTTCCAACAAGCCTGGCCACCCCGGGTTGAACGTCAGCGTGACCCTCGATGTTAAAGGTTGGTCATAGAACGCAATACACCTATAGGTGTTTATCACCTGTCGGCTTCATCAGGCTCAATCTTCACCTTCGTTTAGAAGATGTTTTAAAAACTAAGTGTTTGTTTTTGTTTTATTTTGGTTTCGGCTCTCATTCACCTAAAATTGTGACTTTCAATTTGTAATTTGAGTTCAGAAAAAATAAGGGTTTATGTGCTGTGTTAATAAGAGACAAGAAAGTGTATTTTAGATATAGTTTTAATGATCACATTTCTTTCTCAAGTCCCGCCCACGCAATCGACCCTGTCAATCTACAATGCCGAGGGAACCAGACTCGGCCAAACCGTAGCTGTTGACCAAGGCACATCATATAACTTCACCTGCGAGGTGCAGGGAACCAGACCGGCCGCAACCATCATGTGGTTCATTGGTGACGCTTTGCAAAGGACCTTCATCCCTCCCTCCGGTGTAGGCGACGATTTGGTGGATACTTCAGACAGTTGGACATTCGTTCCTAACAGATCAATACACGATCAGCAGTTGAGGTGCATGGCAAGGACGCCCGAGTCGCAGGGGCCACTGCCATTTGTGACCACTGCACTCAATGTCAACGGTATGTAATTTAATAAGGGATGGAAAAGAAGATGCCAGTTTGGCCTGGCCTATAAAGAAATGTGAGAACCTCGGGCCTTCTTGAATCTCGGAGAAAAAAGTTTGTGTTGGAGGTATTGCATATTCAGAGTTTTATTTTATTTAAGCGCCAATGAATGCAGAGTAAGTTACTTAAGTCTTCCTAAGCGTTGAGATAGTTGGCGATTGCCCTCTAACTCTGCCTTAACGCATACGGTACATGAAACTCTCCAGTCGAAGCTTCCTGAGCCAGAACTTGCTGTCAACAGTTACTTGATGGAAAACCTAGCGTCCCTACACGCTACACACACTCTAGACTATTTGCACCTCACTCATTTCCCGAGAAACGTGCAGAGAATCCCTGAGAGTTTGGGGTTCCCCTCAGCCGTATATCTTGCTTCAAATGTCTCGATCGACTTTGGTATTTTTTGACAGAGAGTCACATGGGAGAACGGGGTTCACACTCACTCAATTGTCCGTAATAACCAGTAGTGAATGACATTCAATAAAAGCAATCGAAACCAGTCACATGACTAGAAATCAAACCAGCTGGTTGTCTTGCTTTATTTGTAGCTATCAACTCTCTTTTTCGAGAAACTAAAGTTGACAGTTTGAACAATTTGAGTGGCTCGGCCAAGGCTGAGGCGGACTCGTCCGATCACCCTAGTCCTCCATCCCCTTAGTCAAAAACCGTGATCTGGGAAACTTCTTTCACTGAATGCATTCCCAGTTGATCACTCAGTATCGTTGATTACCAAAGCTTTTGGTTATCGAATCCTTAGTTCTACCGACCGTTATATCTCTGTACGACTCGGCTGGGAACTCCTCCTTCGTCAACGGGACGTCGTATTTGATCGCTGGAGTGGAGCATGAATTCACCTGTGAGGTTCCGGGCATCGACCCAGCAGCATCTATGACATGGACCTTGGGGAATCAGGGCATCACAACATATGTCACCGCGGACGTCAGGGGAACTGACGGACTGACCAATAGCAGCAGCACCGTCACGGTGTCTCCTACTTGGAGCAACCAGGGAGAGTTACTGCAATGTCATGCTTTCAACAAGGATGGCTACCCTGGGTTGAACGTCAGCGTGACCCTCGACGTCAAAGGTAAGCATTAAACTACTTAGGTGTTTACCACGCTGTGGCTTCATCCGACATTGTGAGTTCAGTCTCAATATTTACCATCGTGTACCAATTGTTTGTTTTTGCTTCATTTTAGTTCCGGCTCTTATTTATGTGCCATAAACTGTACACTCTATTATTTGTAATAAATTTCCCTTTCCCTTTCATATTATTCTTTGTAGTGCCTCCACAGGAATCATCTGTTTTTCTCCTGGACCGTGATGGATTCCTACTAGAAACCTCAGTGGATGTCGATGAAGGCATCCCCAAAACTTTCACGTGCGTAGTACAGGGAACTAAACCAGCAGCAACTATTGAGTGGCTCCTGGATGGGGTCCTCGAGAGTACAGTCAGCCCGACAGATGACCGAAGCAACGGCCTTGTCAACACTACTGGGACCTGGACGTTGACTCCGGAAACAAAGCACCACCGGCAAGTTGTGATGTGTGCGGCTAGTACAGCAGAGGCATCTCGCCCATTCCCGTTTGTGACTGTTTCTCTCAATGTTAAAGGTAAGACAGGAACGCCATGGTTGTCGACATGAACTAAACATTCGCTAGTTCAAGCATTCTCCCTCCTTGTCGTCGGGTAAAAATACCTCGTATCTGTTAACAGTTCTTTGCACCAAGACGATATAAGAAGATGTTTGAATATCTGTGATACGGTTAAAAGATATTTTCGGTATGTATTTAGTGCTTGTATTATTCTTTTTGACCCCGAAACTAGCGTATTCCATGGATCAATGCATATGCGCAGTTAGAAAGCCCTCGATACTAACATGGATTATTTAAGTCGGGTTTCAGCTTATAATTGAAAGTGAAGGTCAGTGAGATATTTTCTTCTCCTTTTTTAATTCAGTTCTCCCAAAAGAGATTTCCTTGTTTGACTCAAGTGGAAACTACTCGTCTAAAGACACTGCGTACTTGATCGAAGGAGTGGATCATCAGTTCACTTGCGTGGTGCCTGACATCAACCCAAGAGCGTCGTTCACATGGACTGTGGCCAATCAAGAGCTGAGTAGCAACAGCAGTGAAGTCACGAGCACCAGCGGTTTCCTCACCAGTACCAGCCACGTCAGAATGGCGCCCTCATGGGCCGACCATGGACAGGAATTGCTTTGCCGTGCCACTAACAGGGAAGGTCATGTGGGCATCAGCACTTTCGTGGTGCTGGACATAAAGGGTATGAAAAAGGCCTATTTAAAAGCTTACCTGATCATGTTACACTCTTTTATCAAAGTTGCATTCCAAACAAACGGCCTCAATTGCAAACTTCATTTAAACAGGAAAAAAAGAGGTGAAGCTATATAATGAATCATGTATAAATCAGTACACTGATTTAATTGTTTTCATTTAATGACTTCAGAACCTTTATCTATGTTTTATTTCTTTTCCACAGTACCACCTCGATCTTCTTCTATCTCGTTATACGATGCCAGTGGGACCAGTCTGGTGAATACTTTTGTTGTTGACCAGGGATCGCCTAGCAGTCTTCGATGTGAAGTACAGGGTACTAGACCAGCTGTTGTCATTGGGTGGTTCTTGAATGGCAACCTGCAAAGAACAGCTGATCCACATTTCGGGGAGGACATTGGATTGGTCAATACCTCAGACACGTGGTCATTCACGCCCCGCAGAGCCAATCACGGCCAGGAAGTGAGGTGCGTGGCTAGCACCGCCGAGTCACAGGAACCGTTGCCATCCAAGGCACTTAACCTAGAGGTCAATGGTGAGTATTGACGTCGTGCAGTAATGATGCCGATGAATGACTTAAGGTTATCACTTTAACATGCGAAAATAATCCCAATGATCCGAACACGTCCTCGGTTGTTTTGTGTCATGTTTTTCTAGGTCAATCAGATTGACCTTGGATAGTTGGTAACACGACAATGACAAAAGGTCAAGAAAGAAAATGCACAGGTCCTCGTTGGTAAATGTATATTTAAACCGTAACGTCCGTGTTTTTGTAGGTTTACTATATTTCCCTTGGATCATTGGCAACACGACGACGACAGATCAAGAAGGGAATCTATAGGTTAGCGGTAGTACATCTATAGTAAAACCACACTTGTCTGTATTTTTCTAGGTCAACCAGAATGTTTATGGATAGCTGCTGATACGACAATGAAAGATGATCACACAGGTAAAAATGTACTGGTCCTTCGCAGTGAATGAATAGTAAACCCACGTTGTCTGTGATCTTCTAGGTCCCCCCGATCTTCCTTGGATCGTAAGCAACACGACAATGACAGAAGGCGTTACAACTACTCTGACGTGTTATGCCGACATGGGTTTTCCTGATGACTGGCTGTTGTACTGGTCATTCGGCGACGTGTACGATATAGCCAACCTCACAACTGTACCGTCAGCTTCGGACGATCGCTTTATGTTCACTAGCGCCCTCAACGTCACACCAACGAGAGATGACAACGGGAAGACAATCACCTGCACTGCACGGAAGGATTCTTGGACAGTTCATCCTACCACAACGTATGGTCCTATCAATGTACACTGTAGGTATCATGATGGAGAATTCAATCTTTTACATAGCGGAATATATAAGGAGTAAAACACTTAAAGAATAACATGGGCGGATCCAGAATTTTCTCGGGGAGGGGGTTCAGGCCCGTAAGATTTGTTCAAGTTTTGCCTGACTGTTGTGGACAGGCGGGCATTAGGTAATGCGGCACATTCTTACTGATGCACTTATTGTCGGTGTTTGGTATCAGAGCGGGAAGGGGGGTTCTAACCCCAAGCCCCCTCTTGATCCACGCCTGGATAACATGGCGGTCAGTTAAAAACTTATCCAAATTTAAAACACAGGTTGAAATGTGCTCTGACATGGAATGTGTTCAATTGAAATAATCCGTCTTTGAACATGGATCTTAATTCTGCAACCAAAACTAGATAATCAATTATTAAAACTGTTGAAGTGTTATACTAAACACGTTTTATGTTTTAAATCAGCTGTACTTTTATATTTGAAAGAATAGTAAATATCTGAAATCGTTGAAACAATTTTACCGTTTAGTTTGTCCGCGATGGGTAAGCATCACCAACTGTCCACTCAAAGCCATACCAGACAGCATGGTATCATTCAGGTGCGTGTCCGAGAGCAGCAACCCAATAACAAACCTGACCTGGTTGAGAAACGGCCGGCGCAAAACCAACCCTGCTCCGCCAGCACTCCCGAATGGAGACTATGGTGGTCACATGACCACGGAGGACCTTACAACAGCTGTGCTGACCAAAGAGGACAATGGGGCATTGTTCACTTGCTGCGCGGCTAAAACGACAACCTGTCCCGCCGATGTGTGCGACAGCTGTTCACTCAATGTAGAATGTAAGTAAATAGGTCATATTTATCTGACCGCTTAATAATAATGCCTTTTATAATTTCCACTACATATATTATGCATTCTGTCCAACTTTTGCCGTCCTGTAACGTACACCTGGGCTGAAACTTTAACTCATAAGCACCTCAACTATATCGTTCTACATTGTATAGTTTTTCAACGAAGCATCACAGTCCTGGTCCGGTAAAGGGCGGCACAGTAAGTATTTGTCTGCTTGACATTAATGTAATATTTTGCAGATCGACCATACTTTTCCGAGCCGATGGCAACCACGCCCAGTCCTGTGAGAGAGGGCGGTGACGTAATCCTGTCCTGCAGCGCAGACGCGAATCCCATGCCCCCTGGCTTCATTACGTGGGAGAAGGTCGGGTCTCCAGACTCCCTCCCCTCCGTCTACAGCGATGGTACCAGCAACCTGACACTAAGCAGCATCAGCAGGGAGCAGGCTGGGCCGTACAGATGCCGCGGAGACAACGGTGTACCACCCGTGGCGTTCTCGAATCCAATCGACATTGCCGTTTACTGTAAATCACCATTTGTAATTTAATTCTTCGATTTTCGATTTGAGTAACCCTTCCAAAAGGTGACAATTAATATTCACCGAATTTGTTCTTAAGCTGACCGAGTCAATGAGTACATTCTTCTGAAATCGGTCTTCTCGTTTAATGTAAGAGGCACTTCACTACAAACTTTCCATTACTAATCTGTTCTCATTATCATCGTTGTTTTGTTTTGATCCATGATATATGTCTTGATGTGAAAAGGGCCTTGAACAACGTTTCTAGACCCTTTTGTGTCCCAGTAATCTTCATGTTACCTCCAATGCAGACTGCCACGAATTGAATACGTAATAAATCAATGGATGCTAACATTATGAATGATAGTCACTGCTATTCATGGAAGCGCGAACAAACAATGATACCATTTTGTTCTTAAAAACCTCACTATTTGCCTTTTTTCCTCCAAAAGATGAGGTAAACATCACAAATAAGGCAGACACCTATGTTGGGGCTGCGGACGGTGAGGGGGCTGTTCTTCTTTGCACAGCAGAGGGCAATCCACTGCCTTTAACCGTCTGGCTAGACCCGACTAACGAAGAGATCAACAATGACACAGACGCAGGAAGAATCATTCAAGCCGTCACAAGCAATGGAGGAGATGACATATATGGCTACTCTGTTACGAGCATCCTGGAAATCAAAAGAGTGACTGCGGAAGGAGACTATGGTTACTACACATGCTACAGCGGAAACGGTGTAGGACGCGTAGACATGTTGCATGTCCATTTGAATATTAAAGGTATGGTTTTCAAAGTCTAAAAGAAATGAAATATGTCTCAAACGCAACTTAAAGACTTACACAATATCCAAAGACAGTGTCCCTATCAGAGTGAAAGATAGACAGAAATCTTGTGTCATTTTGCGAGTGTTTATTATTAAAGGCTGGGTTCTCTCACTGTCTTATGAACTGCTGAGTGACTGATAGATCTTACCTAGCCCTGTTGTTGTCTGGAGAAGAGGGCCGGGAGTGTCATCGCATGGGTTTTTTGAAAGAGCTAAATACGGCTATTTGGGAACACCATATGCATTAAGAGCCACCGAGCGAATAACAATTGTGAATCGCTTGAATATAAGATTTCTGCTCTGTAACCTGTTCTACTATAATTCCTTTGTCCTGTTTGTTTAAAATGCAACTTACATAATTCACATTATTCTTCTTTGGGTCGATTAGTTTTACCAGCTGCACCGATGAACGTCTCCATCGAAGAGGCTATGAACACGGCCACGACCATCACAGTGTCATGGACACCTCGGAACGAGGCTGCACCAAACATCTGGTTTCATGTCAATTGCAGAGAGCTTGCAACAACAGACGACTTCGACCCCAACACGCGCAGCGACAGACTCCATGGCGTCAATTCGTTCACTCTGATGGGACTGCGTCCTTACTCTGTGTACGAGGTTGAGGTTTACGCAGCAAATGTCAATGGCGCGAGTGAAGTTGTAAAGATCATCGGTACAACTTCGCGTAAGTATATCAATATGTGTTCTAGTACCCAGCTCACAGAGAGCTTTACTGTTGTTGAGTTCAGAGTCCTGAAGCTTGCCTTTTGGTACAAAATATCGTTGATGATCTGGGATTTGCATTTTCTTAGATTGCAAAGAGCAATTAGCGGCTGATGTTAAGAAAAGAGATTAATGCCTTTACTAATTTTAAGTTACTGTGTACTACAATGGTTTGCATAACCTGCTGTCGTCGGCGTGGTACTGGGAGCTACAACGGAGCTTTGAACTATGAAAGACGTTGGCTTTTCACATTATTTTTCATAAGATTCACTAGACTAATTTTTTCTTAGTATGCACCAGGTTGGTGAGCATCACCGGTTGTCCGTACAGAATCGTATCAGGCGGTAGTGTTTCCTTGAGCTGTGTAGCCGAGAGCACGAACCCGGCCACCAATCTGACTTGGCTGAGAGACAATGTTGAGCAAACTGGTCATTCACAGCCAGTGATTACTGTTGGTGACTACGGTGGCCGAGTGACGACATTGGACCTCACGACAGGTGCACTCATCAGAACTGACAACGGGGGTGAATACAAATGCTGCGCCGTTAGACCATCGGTCTGCACCGCAGACGTGTGTGATACGTGTTCGCTCAATGTCGAGTGTAAGCATACTTGCATGCGGAAAAAGTACATGTAGAATTACTGTTAAACATGTAATAAATATCAACGGGAATCTTGTCAATATTTCAAGCATGCTGCTCTGGAACACATTGCTGTTGGCCTCAACAGGTTACTCATTTCTGGGGGAAAAACTCTGGAATCACCTCCCAGCAGTATATTTTTTCAATGTATTTAAATGTAACATGGAAATTGTGTTTATTTCCCCAAATCAACATTTAAACCTGTAGATCGTCCCTTCTTTTCGGAGCCAGTGGTTCTCACACCCGGTCCTGTCGAGGAAGGTGATGACGTCATTCTGTCCTGCAGCGCCGACGCCAATCCCATGTCCCCTGACTTCATCACGTGGGAGAAAGTCGGGTCTCCCGACTCCCTCCTCTCCGTCTACAGCGACGGTACCAGCAACCTGACACTGAGCAGCATCACCAGGGAACAGGCTGGACCGTACAGGTGCCGTGGAAATAATGGCGTCCCACCTGATGTTTATTCAAGATCCATTGATGTAATCGTTCTCTGTAAGTATTTCGTCTTTCCGAATCACAAACAGATATCCACAATCACTCCCGGATCATATCTACTTGGCTTAAAGCACATCTATGAAATGTTGTATGGTTATCAGTAGTTGCATAAACTGATGGTAGTGCCTACATGTGGTTGACTGAAATAGAATAGGGTTGTTAGAGCTTTGCTATTGACGCCAACCAAAACATCCATTTACATTATGTAGATCACCTAATTCACTGTACATTTCAAATGTTCGATTATTGTAAAAACGCCTCAAGTGCAATGTCTTCCGTCATCAACTGCTTGCTTCTTTACAGTGGACCTTTACATGAAATGTATAGCTTAATTATCATGCTTTGTGTTTGAAATTTTGTTTTGAAGATGAAGCCGCCATTACAAGCCGGGTTGATAACTGTGTCGAAGCCAATGACGGTGAGGCCGCTATTCTAACATGTACGGCTAGTGGAAACCCCCACCCTTTAATTAGATGGTTGAGTCCAACTCGCACCAGGATAACCAATAATACTGAGCCAGGCAGGATAACCCAGGTCGATACCATTAGCGGCGGAGATGTTGTCTATGGGTACACAGTGTCAAGCATCTTGCACATCAAAAACTTGACTGGTATTGGAGACTA
Organism: Patiria pectinifera; assembly: GCA_029964075.1. Taxonomy (NCBI): domain Eukaryota; kingdom Metazoa; phylum Echinodermata; class Asteroidea; order Valvatida; family Asterinidae; genus Patiria; species Patiria pectinifera. Next base: position 31,771,038 of record CM057150.1, read on the forward strand.
CGGCTTTTATGTCTGTACCTGTGGTAATGGCGTTGGCAGGGTGGACAGGTTGTCAATTCAGCTGACCTCGAGAGGTGAGTTTTGTATACGTTTTTAACAAAACTTTGTCCAATCTAACATTACTGCAGTGCCCTGAGAGAGCCAGTCCATCTTTTATCTCACTGGCTTATGCACTGAGACTGACTCATATATCTTACCAAGCCCTGGTGTTTTCTGGAGAGGAGGGCCGGTAGTGACATAATATGGGTTTTTGAAAGAGCTAAATCCGGCCAATTCAGTGCCAACCGGCGAATAACAATTGTGAATCGCTTGAACATAAGATTTCTGCTCTGAAACCTGCTGTACTATATGCTTCCCTTGTTCTGTTTGTTTAAAATTCAAGACACATAATTCACACTATTCCTCTTTGGGTGGATTAGTTTTACCAGCTGCACCGATGAACGTCTCCATCGAAGAGGCTATGAACACGGCCATGACCATCACAGTGTCATGGACACCTCGGAACGAGGCTGCACCAAAAATCTGGTTCCATGTCAATTATAGAGAGCTTGCAACAACAGACGACTTCGACCCCAACACACGCAGCGACAGACTCCATGGCGTCACTTCGTTCACTCTGACGGGACTGCGTCCTTACTCCGTGTACGAGGTTGAGGTTTATGCAGCAAATGCCAATGGCGCGAGTGAAGCTGTGAAGATGATCGGCACGACTGCGCGTAAGTATACAAATATGTACGGAAGGAACGTGATGTCAACATGGCTGGCTGCAACCTAATAGAAGTGTTGTTGGTATTATGGAATTAGCCAATGACAGTCGCACGTTTGGCACATTAATAATCATAAGTCTGACTACTTTTCTCTCAGTATGTACAAGGATGGTGAGCATCACCGGTTGCCCGTACAGAATCGTATCAGGCGGTAGTGTTTCCTTGAGCTGTGTATCTGATAGCACGAACCCGGCCACCAATCTGACTTGGCTGAGAGCCAATGTTGAGCAAACTGGTCACCCAGGGCCAGTGATTACTGATGGCGACTACGGTGGCCGAGTGACGACACTGGACCTCACGACAGGCGCACTCATCAGAACAGACAACGGGGGTGAATACAAGTGCTGCGCCGCTAGACCATCGGTCTGCACCGCAGACGTGTGTGACACGTGTTCAGTGAATGTTGAGTGTAAGTTTAAATGGAAACACGTTTTCATTAGATAAAAAAACATTATCATACATAGTGAAAGAAAGCGTACAACAATAGAAGTAGTAAATGTATTGAGGGGAAAATAACAAATGTGTTGATAACCCCTCCTAAGAGCTAAGTGGTTCCTCTTGGATTACGATCTGCTGTGAGTCCCTTGTGAGAGCTTTCAGGTAATGTAGCACATAGCTTACTGCAACTTCCATTCAAGTTCATGTCACTTCTCTCCCGGAAAGGATGCACTGTTACAGAAGACAAAGCTACAACTACAATCACTTAACCGTCGCTAATAATGTGCGTAGATGTAACATGCATATCGTTTCCTTTCCCCAAATTACTTTTCAAACCTCAAGATCGTCCCTTCATTTCGGAGCCGGTGGTTCTCACACCTGGTCCAGTCGCGGAGGGAGATGACGTCATCCTGTCCTGCAGCGCAGACGCCAATCCCATGCCCCCTGATTTCATCGCGTGGGAGAAGGTCGGAGCTGCTGACTCCCTTACCTCTGTTTACAGCGATGGTACAAGCACTCTGACACTACAGAGCATCACAAGGGAGCAGTCTGGGTCATACAGGTGTCGTGGAAACAACGGTATACCACCCGTTGTATTTTCAACGCCAGTCGACATCATCGTGCATTGTAAGTGTCATGCCCTTGGATTGATTGTTAACATTTACTTACAGAATTTACAAAGTACTACATTGACCCGTTTTAAACCGGATTGTTTTATTTTAAACGTGGATGAAATAACATTGCCGAACATTTGTAAAGCCATCTCAATTACATCACGAGACAATGTGGAAGCGTTCCCGTACTGTTTAGAACACTGTAAGTGAATAGTTCAAGTCTTCCGTTTCCCACTTTTGTATCTCCCAAAGTTGGAGTTACCGTAACGAACCCAGAAAACATCTATGCCGAAGCCAACATTGGGGAGAGAGCCACTCTAGTTTGCATGGCCAAAGGCAACCCCTACCCGATGATGACATGGTTGGGTCCGACTGTCACCAGAATAACCAATCAGAGTCATCCCGGAAGGATCACACTGGTGGAGACCATTCACGGCACGGGTGGCGTAGAGGGATACACAGTGACGAACACCTTGCAAATCAACACGGTGTCTGGAGCAGAAGACTACGGCTATTACGTGTGTGGCTGTGGTAACGGCATCGGAATGGTGGACACCCTGACAATTTTGCTGAATAGCAGAGGTGAACCTTAAACTCTTAAACCGATTACATTTTGGGGACAAAACCTGTGTCGTTCAACTACAATCGATGAGTGTACTTAAATGATGAGGTCAAGTTTACACAAAGTGGCACTTTTGTCCGCTTATATAGATTACTCAACATTATGCAAACACATATCTCCAAACACTGAGTTGCTTAAAAAACCTCTATCGTTCAGTGACAATCGATGAGTGTACTTAAATGATGAGGTCAAGTTTACACAAAGTGCTAGTGCCAATGTGGTCCTCTCATAGATTACTCAACATTATACAAACACATATATCTAAACACTGAGCTGCTTATTGCTTCAGACACAATAATATAACGTGTTACATCATCTTACGATTTTTTTGTTTTCTTTTGTTTCTCTGATTCTCTTTTGTTAAAAGTTGAACCTGTTCCTCCTACAAATATCTCAATCGACCAGGGTCGACTCACTGCTAACTCATTAACAGTAATCTGGATCCCTGGGAAGAAGGTTGTAGGTCCAAAACAATGGATTCTCGTTAATTACCGAGAGCTGGAAACCACGACGAACTTCAGTCCAAGCACGCGCAGCGGCAGACTCTACGATGTCAGCGAGTTCAGAGTGGTCGGTCTGCTGCCCGACACGGAGTACGAGGTCGAGGTTTACGCTAAGAACGCAAATGGTGCGAGTGATGTCGTGAAAAAAATCGGAAAGACTCTGCGTAAGTAATTTTGAATTGTCTTTCAACCGGCTGCTTTGCATTTCTTTTTCAACGTCCCCCCCCCTAAAATAAAAATGGCTTCAAAATGGTAACAAAACATCAAGTGAAACGGTTATAATCCGTATACATGTATTTGTAAAGGAATGTGCATATCATAATTATGTGGTAGAAAATCAAATCAGTCTGTTTCGCATATTTTATTGCGGTTTTTCCCAACAATTAGTTTTATCCTTAGATTTACCGAATGAGTTTGTGTAAGATTTGTTTTGGAGGTGACGACACTGCTGATGTTTATTTTGTTTTCAAACAAAAAAACAATTCCTGTACTAATTTGAAATCAATTTTGAAATGTATTTCACAATCGAGTCAATTCTTTTTGACACTAAACATCACTCAGTGAAGTTCATTTGAGTAGAAATAAATTCTTGTGAAATGGGTTTTTTTTTTAAGCTGAAGTCGGTAATGCAACCCCAGAACCCTTGATTGGAATCACACGTGGCACTGGTGACGCCACAAAGGAAACAAGTACGGCAATTGGTAAGTTTCCTAAATTAACATCTTACTTCACACTGATGTCATTTATTTTTTGTGTAGGAACACATACAAAGTAGCCACATTATTAGTTTACCTACTCTTAATTGGAACTCTTCGGGGTTTTGATTATTTTGTTTCTCTTCAGCTGAAGTTGATAACACACAGCCGGAGCTGAACGCTGAAACCTCAGCCGCCAATGACTTCATGATAACGAGCAAGTCTCAAGGTAAGTACACGAACATAAAACTCCAAAGAGCAGAGGCAGGGGAATCCGTACGTTCCGATTTGAGTAGGTGCAAATCACGAACGCTTGCATTCTAGTCTTTATGTAACTGTTGTCCTGTGCAAAGTTTTGTACAAAATTAAAAACGTTTTGCTAAATTCAACATTATCGTATCTTTGATAAGAGACACTGAAACTTCGTTTCCGTAAGTATCCTCGAAACGACCGTCTTTATATAATGTTGTGGTCTACCCCGTGAATTCTCGGAGCGGGGTCCGTCCCTAGTTAAAGGGGAGGCTGGAAGTCAAAGAGTGCTGTTTGATTCTCCTGATCTTATGTTTATTCGTGATGATTGTAGTTACAATAAGCCCGGCGAGACCGCATCATGTACAAGATGTAATTAAAAAAAACTGAAATGGAAAGCGAATTTTCCCTGTTTAATTCAGATAGAGGAACTCACTAATTATGGTAGAAAATCAATAGAGTCTGTTTTGCATCTGTTATTGCGTTTTGTCCCTACAATTCCTTTTATCCTCAGATTTACCTTTTTGCTAAACCTTAACGATAACAAATGACAATCGCGTTTCGGCTGCCGTAACGATAGCCACTACCAAACAAATAGGCCAACATTCCCTTTACAATTGGATTCTTAGCATATCCACGGTTTGACAACATAAATTGCGTGTATTCTAACTAAACTCTCGCCTCAGTATTAGTCCAACGTTTGAAGAATCGCTCAGTCGTCATATGAAAGGCTTCCCTCTGGCCCACGCTAGGACACGTGTACTGTGAAAATACAACATTCCATGAGAAGTAACACATGCACATAGAAAGTCCCATATTCCACATAAAATCACGAAAAGTCAGTGAACGCAGGCAATAATGTAAATTTGCACTTAAATATCAGTAGTGAATACTCAACAGTCATCCCAAATATGGCGGCCAACAATTATAAGCAACGCTTGTAATAAGCCTTCGTTTAGGTACATAATCCACTTCGCGAAAGTTCTAGCAGTGGATCAGTATTCGTTAGGCAATGAATGAATGAAGCATTGTTAAATCCTTATTTTCAAATCATCGTCAACATTTTATATAGCTATAATAAGTACCAAGTAATCTCATTATTATGCCTAAATAAAGGTTGGATGCTGAAAACTCATTAATACTGTGAATTTATAAGGTTTACTGCGGATTACTGTGATCCGACTCGGTCATGTGCAAATGTAAGAAAGATTTCACTCACCCGGGAATCCCCGTTTGCGCTGACTATATAGCGACACGGACACCACGGCGATATTGTACTAAAACGAACCACACGACTAGGTTTCGCTTCCCGTCTGTTCGCTTACATATAGGCAAAGCTGTAGTTCATTTTTGGTTATCTGGTTTACAAATAAAATACGTGTAATGGGTGCAAAAGACCATACCGGTACTTAGTTTATTTGGTTTTTGTTTTTCCTTCTCTATTTTTGAAAGGTGACTCTGAAGCCGAGAGACGGGCTAATGTGGGTATGTACGTTTCAATATGAATTTCAAATTCAAACGATAATGATCTTTAAAATTGGATATCAATATTTATGATGAGGGAAGCATCGGGAAGATTTAGCATGTGTAAACAAAAAACGGAGGCGGCCTTATAGAATTGGTATGTCTTCTCCTAAACATGACTAAAATTGAAATTGATATCCAAACAGAAGCTTCATTATTACAAGGTATTCAATCTTTTTTGTTAAATTAATGACAATTGCCCCAATGCACTAGAAGCCGTAATGGGGTCTATTTGTATCTAATGTTTCTATTTTTTACGTTAATTAATTACAAAAATACGTATCCGTTTGTACTTTTGCGTGGAAATATAATGGGTCTTACAACAGGCCTTGGTCGGACCCGGCGAAATTGTGAATCATTTTGACACATTTTCTGCTTGGGTTGCTTCAGAGATATTCTGATGTTGATTAAACTAACATGATTTCAACATTTGTTTCCCCTAGTTGTTGAACGAGGATATTCTTGGCTAGTTGCAGGCATAATCGTCGTGTCGATTGTTGCATTCATCTGCATTGTGGTTATCGTAGCTGGATTTGTGTATCACCGACGATCTACCGCGAAAAGCCTAGGTGAGCCTTCAGGACAAATATTTTCAATTCAGAAAACTCGAAACAAGACAAGGATTTTTTTTTCTTAACTAGTCCATGGCAGATTGAACTCGTGCATACACCTAGTCTGCAAATAGGTTCGGATTCATCGACGTAAATGGGTAATCATATACGATAACACTGCCTGGCCCTCTTAACCAGTCTACAATCTAATCATCACAAGTGACTGTCATTCAGTCAAGCAGTTTTAATGGGGAACAACTCTGTACTGAGATTTTCTTGAGATTACAATTGACTTCAAAATGTTAAAGCTGAAAACAGTTTTAACAGTCGTACCGAATCTCGAGATCAGGAACTACCAAACATTCGTCATGACACTACAAAAACTACAGTGTAAATATAACACCGGGGGAATATGTAGGACCGCTGGTCTAATTATCCTTTGAATCCGCCTGTCTCCACATGTATTTTATAGATACCATCGGTGTTAAATTTGCACGGTGGTAAATTCAGTGCAATATATTCGGCAGAATTATTTCTTAAATTCTTTCGTTGCAAACGTCATTAAAATCAGACTCTTATTATCTCTCGATACCATTTCATCACGAGTATTCATGTTATCAAACTCCAAAACCTGCAGTTGTAAGACAGACACAGTTTTAATCAATATTTGGGGTTTTTTATTTCAGAAATTGCCGGCCACAAGACGAAGCTGTAAGTAATGCATTCACTGAAATAATACGAATCACTGTCAAGAAATAACTACAGGTTAATTGATAATTTCACGATTAAAATTAAGTTCAAATACTTGTATACTTTTAATATGTGATAAAATACTTATTTTTTTTAACAGCACACGCGCTTCCATCAAGTACGATGAGGAAAGTGACGTGGTAATGGAAAAGGCAGAAAACCTAGGTAAGCTGTCAGTAAATAGTATTTCACGCTCTACCGATGAATGAAAAAAATGCATATAATATGCATTTTTCTCATAACAATATTATTGTTGAAAATTGCCGATCAAAATTAAAGAATTAATGTTTTCGCGACAAGCTTCATCGGTTTAGTTGTTATGCACTCTACAAACTCTTTAAAAAAATGAGCAATGTTCTTGCTTCAAACTAAACGAATTGCACGAAGAATACATCTTCTTTTGTAGCATTAGATTTGCTATCATTTCACTCATCAGTGGCCTTTGACCTCGGTTTTTAGGCGCAAGATCACGCGCATATTCTACTTTTGTTGCAGACATTCCGCTACAGGTTCTGACCTCTGACCCCGGAGAGGCAACTCGTGAACACGGATCTACCAGTAACTGAAACAATACACCTATTGGCTGCGTGAGCACAGACTTACAAATAGACAAAAGGGCCGGGGTAATAAAACAATTGATATAGAATTATAATCTGTAAACGACTTTAAACTAAATCCTTAAACAACTGAAGAACTAATAAACAAACAAACTAAGAACAAATTCATTGGAAAATGGGTTGAGCCGACAGAACGTCACAATAGATATCCTACACGTTACACAAACAAAAATTGTGATAAAGGAAAATGATAGTATTAAGACACCAATTTGATGATTTAATTAAAAAGCATAATTATATTCGGAATGCATGCTGAAATTACTCTACGCATATGTAACATTTAGAGTTATTAATGTTCGTATAGGCTAGTGTCTAAGAATATGTTTTTGTATGAAATCGATGCATATGGCCACTTTCTCCAAAACAAAAATGGTAACACATGCTTCATAGAATTTGATGAAATTTCAAGCTACAGGAGTTATGATGAGCATATAATTATAATTTGAAAAAAGTTCAGCAGAAAGTACTTGACAATATTTTTTCCTCACCTGTTGTGATTTATATTGATTAAACATTTAGTATTAATCGTAGAAATATTAAATGAATTGTATTTTATCTGATTTTATGCATGATGGAAATACTCAGTAATCACTGTAACGGTACATTAAAAAAATCTACAGTTATTAATGTTCGCATTTAAGAAATATCTTTCGAGTATTAATTTCACTGCATGGTCGATTCGCCCAAAAATGGCAACATATAACACTGTGTAAGTTTTACAAAGACTGATGAATTTTCAAGCTGCTGGAGACATTATGAGCAGATATGGACAAATTAAATTGAGAGGTCTAGCCGGCAGAACGAAGCAATGTGAATATTCTATATCAACTTGTAATCCCTTTTTCCTAATCTGTAGTGATTAGTATTGAACTATCATTTAAATTCTACAAGTACTTTAGTCATAGAAATAGATAGTCAAGACACTAATTTGATAATTTAAGTAAAACGTATATTCTCGGAATGCATGCTAAAAATTAATGTGTAAAATTCTGAGTGATTCGTAGAGTGATAAATGTATTGGCATCATTTAAAGGCAATATACAAAATTTGCAAACAACAAAAACGAAAGTAACATTATTATGAAATACCTTACTACGCTGTTAGTTAATAATAGTCTTAAGCATCCTGCAAAATCATGGCACCAGGAATGCTGTCATTTTCAGGAAAAGTTAATGTTTTGTATACATTTCCAATGATGGTCGGCTGACCATCGTTCGGAAAATATAATTTACTGAAAACCTTCCCCCAATTTATCAAATAAATTTAGTTCGCACTTTGTTTGAAATCGGTTACACCTGCGTGAATAGGTGCAAACCTTGTAGTCTGGTTCCCTGACATGACAACCTATAAACTACTGTGTTTCGTCTGTAGTAGGATCAAGAAGGCAGACGACAAGAACAACACTTTTTTTTCTTGGTTTTCCCATCATTTATAAACACATAACTGTAAACATGTCCATGTGTATCAACATTTGCTAAACCCCAAATTCTATCCATTTCTGAAAATCACAGCAAAAGAGCATGTTGTAGATCCCCTTTATCACTATGTATGTTTTCATCGGAGGTTGATGATTTTTTAAGCTAGTGGGGACAATGCGTATTGATAAGTATTGAATTATCATTGTAATTCTACCGGTGTTTTTAATAATGGAAATTGACAGCCAAATAGAGATATCAAACCACACTCGGAATGTATGCTAAAATTACTTAGTATGTACGCTGAGCCTGTAGTAGATGTTTCATGCCTTCAAAAACTACATCCTAACCCTATTCGAGCCTCCTAACTTTAAAAGAGCTTGTTTTCTGACACCTGTTGTGTTAATAGTTGTCTTTCAAAGAATATGACTCTTGTGTCAGCGTCCCATTATTTTTCAGAGTCCAGAATTATAAAACAAATGATACATTTTGAGTACATTATTTTACATGAGGGAAATACTGGTGGTTATTAAGACATTTCTCACTAATTCTTACGTACATTTACCAGAATTGTCTAGTGTCTTAGGTGGCTTAAAACGATTCCTTATGTAAAAAGTATTATTAGTAAAGAGTTTGGCGAGGGGTGCATTTACAGATGAGGTTACTGGAAGGTTTTGCATATGAAAAGGTCTATTGGCATGTCCCCCTATTATCATATAATGATATTTTTGTGTATCTTGCATGGCCCAATTCGCCAACAATCACGTTAATGAATGTTCATCTAGCGATTATGAATCAATCATTGTAGATTAATAAACATAGCGCATCAATAGAATCTTCTTGTGTGCTGCAAAGTGTAGGTTTTTTAATGCGAGCCAGCATTATATTTTGCAGATAAAGCTGTTACAGTGTAGATTTGGGTCCGAAATGACATAATCAGATGTTTGTTGTGGAACTTACTCCAGTGGGTAATACTTCTTGTCAGGCTTTTATCTCCGGTGAACACTGATTGTTTTTACAGTTTTTATTTTTGAAAACTTAAAAAACCTTTAGAACATTAATTTTCTTTCTGTAATGCAGTTTTAAATTGATTTGTGTTGCCGTGTGGGCTATACATGCAAGCAACAAAGAAATCTGGGGGGTTTTAACTACATGTTTTTATGTCGCAACGACGAAATCTGTGGGTTTTTTTACTACATGGTTTTATTTTGCAAATATTGTAACTCGTCCAATGAGCCACTGTTTTGGGGCTGTTTGCTTCATAAAGTGTAAAAGCCGGATCTTGTAAGTCAAGCTTGAAATCGTATGCCTGTATTGAATCATTTTTATCACGTCGCTGTGTCATATTTATCCAGAATATCCGTTGCCAAGTTTCGTGTTGCATATACGCTTACTGCTGTGATTCTTGAGTTTAGTTATCTTTTCAAACGGTACACTGCTTAAGTTTTAGATAAGAAAAAGAAATGCCATCTGCCTTTAGTGTGTGTCAAAGTAGGCTCTTTCAAAAATAAGAGTTCAAAAAGTCAAGGGAGATCTAGTAATTCCGGTCCCAGAGCACACATAAGCTGCTCAATCAATTCAGAATGGCTATTCAGTGGAAGGATGTGGCTGATACAACGGGACGGTTTAACTCATTCATTGGCGTAAGGGGTAATCTTGTTTCATCCTATCATTTTTAAACAACAGTCATACAGTGAGTGAGTGAGTCAGTCAGTCAGGTAAAAAACAAAAGACTAAAGGCTCAAAACACCAGTTTCGTGGTTCCCTGGAACTACTAAATGGATTTATAGTCGCTATTTTCTTGTTATACTGCAGATTGAAATCAGCTTCATTCCAACTACAAAGAAGTATCTGCGAATAAATTACCGCCAGATAGATTGGCAAGCCAATCCATTTATCTTGTTTGTTGGTTTTGTTGTTGTTGAATTTCACGTTCTTCTGAAAGGGTCATGAGGATATGGCATACAAGTTTACAGCTTATTTCCTCATCAGAATCCCCGATCTCGTTTTCCTTTCCTGGTGAACCAACTTCTGAACATGTTTTGCGTGTGTTACATTGATAAGCATATCACAAGGAAGTTTAGGGGTTTTGTATAGCATCGAAGCTGTCCTTTGTTGGTCAGCATTCAAGTCTGCAAGCCTCGGTGATTTACATGCATTGTTTATCTGAGGGTCTAGGTACCACACACTATTTTCAAGCCACCGACTAATTGTGTTGGCTTTCAAAGATGTAGGAGATTAATCCAAGCTATTTTAAAGCTCTGGCAAACATTTGACTGAGATTCCATACGAAAAGTAGCCACCCAGACTTATTTTTGGGGCTATTTACTTAACAAGTTCTAAATTAAGGGTATAAATATGGCCCAAGAACAAATTTAGGTCTACTTTTAGGGGGTGCATTCGAGGCACAGACACTATTTTATTGTAGGGTTGCAGAAACCCAAAACAGAAAATAAAACGAATTTTCCATTTGAAACAAAACATTCAAAATAAAAAATTGCGTAGGTGAATGAGCGCGGACAGTCCATCTTTTTAACAATTGATCGACTGGACTTCAGCCGAGGTTAAGGTTTGCAACAAACAGCCTAGATGAGCAGAAACTGGATGAAGGCCAAAACCCTGACGCGGAAGTGTGTCGTAATATAACCATCCTTTTTGCAGATAAATGGATACCAGAAGATAAGACTTTGTATTTTCCAGTAGATTCCAATGGAGGCGAATGGATCATGGTGTTCCTCTCCTGTAATGCATACAAACTTGCAAGTGTGTTATAATCTCCTTTCACCATTTCGTTTTTGTTTTTACCTACCCAGGTTTCCATTAATTTGCACTCCTAATCAGCCACATACCCCACTTGATTACCAAAGCCTGCATTGAATCATTGTCTGAATGTTTAACAAAACATTATATTGAAATCTAAAATATTTTGATTCCTCGTACAGAAAGAGTAACTGTATTTTACCCAAAAAAATGTATTAGTTTTTACAAAATCGTAAAACACCATTCTTAATATACTAACGGTTTTTCCCGATTCTGAGATTTAACTCTCGACTTGATTTACATTCAGCATAATTGTCATTCAGCTCATACTTCTAACCACAAACTTTCCTCTTCCGTTTGACTTCACTTACTTCAATCTTCCTCCACTTACTTACTGGTCTGAATTCAACAAAAGGTTTATCAGGTCAAGTTCAATGCTCTATTGTTGGTAATGTATAGTGTAAGCTACTACAGTAAGGGTCATGTGCTTTAATGATCAGGCATTTCCTGCCAAGGAAATATACTACTGTTTCCGTTCTGGAAGAAATAGTAATATAAAAACCATATTGGGCATATGTTCTGCAGACTACGGTAAATACCAATATGGAGTCGGCCTGTCAGTTTTGCTTAATTGTGGCGTGGCTACTTTGTATGATTGAAGGTAAGAATTTAATCATCGTTTCATATTGTAATGATTTACATACGGTCCCAAGTCAAGTCTTGATAATATGTTTGTATGGGGACAGATAAACTGTGACATGTGTTTTTGTAATGTTGATCCCTGTACTGTTCACAACTAAAGCAGAACTTAAATTGTTTGCAGTGCAGCAAAATATGTGTTGTCGTACGTGCTCTCACGGTATGTGCTTGAGTACTAGTTCTTTGGCATTCATTGCTACTGCACGTAAACAAGATGCACGAGTTTGATTTTTTCTTTTGTGATTTTGTTGAGTTTTTACTTGTTTTGGGATTTGTATTTGTCGGGTTGTTTGTTTGTTAGGTTTTTGTTTGTTTGTTTGTTTTTTGTTTCGTGTGGCTGTTATTTTTGTGTGTTTTAGCAATAACAATATTTTATTACGCTACATACAAGTGTACATTTATGTTGTATCAAAAAATAGGAAACCCAGATGTAAATGTAAATTATATAAAATGTGATAAATATTTTAAAATAAGTTAAAGATCATGTGAAACGCCAATGTGTCCTCTTTCCAATGATGCCTTGACTGTGTATCTGTGGCCAAGGCTGACTGAACAATCGTTGTTATTCTGTCAAGGGTCAGAACCTGTATTGGGCCAAGTTTTACCTGGCTAATATCTGCTTGCTGGTTTGTTATGCAAAGGTTGATAGGGACTAGACTTCGTGCAGAGCTTTGTGTGGAAAGAGGTGGTGGCAACGTTTGAGGTATTGGGCCATGAAAGGTTAACTTCAACAAAGAGTGGTTAAATCACTGTGTACAAATTGAATAAATTGGGTTTTTTAAAGGTCTTCTTTCTTTAAATTAAGCCTTTCCACATGCCCAGAATACCTGTTACCAGCAATCTCAGCCAGTTAAAACTTGGCCCAGTAAAGATGTTGACCCTTGACAGAGTAACAATGAATGCTCAGTCATCCGTGGCCACAGAGAAACAATGAAGGTATGATTAGAATGAGGACACATGTGTGTTTCTCATGATCTTTAACTTATTTGAAAATATTTATTAGATATTTTATAATTTGCATTTACATCTGGCTTTGCTTTGTTTTATACACCCTGTGTACTGCAATCGCCGAACTAACGTGTGGTATTTTTTCTTATGCGTCAAACGCAAAGTATCTCTAGCACTATTTTTTAATTCCTCCCTTCAATCTTAAACATGAAACCAGTCCATTGAACGGATGGAGAACTTAGGCGGAGTGTGTATTACATGAACTGCATTTTTGGTATATATATTTTTATAAAACGGCAACAAATACCTTGACAAAAACACTGAACAATAATAGTACAATTCTTTAAAAACATTGCTCCCTTGTCATTTGCCTTAAAGTATGAGTAGTTTAAAAGTATAAGACGTGCATAATAATAGCAATAAAAACAGGAGTAGAATTAGAAGTAGGTGTAAAAGAATGGTGGGATAGAAGTTAGAGTAGGAGTAATACAAGGAGTACTATACTAAAGTACGAGTAGGACTGGGTAAGGACGCAGGGTGATATTAGAAATAGGAGTAGAGAAGTGATATGAGTAGTAGGATATAGAAGGCGTAATGGTAAATGTAGAAGTAGTGAAGTAGGATGTGTAGGAATAGGGATAGTAAGAGAAGGGCCAGGAGAACAAATGGTAATACAGTAGGAGTTGAAGTTGAAGTTGGAGTAACAAAGTAATATAAAAACGAGTACGAGTAGGTGCGAAGGAGCACGAATACGAGTAGAATTAGGATTTTAAGTGGGGAGTAGCAGCTGCAGAAGTGGAAGTAGAAATATGTAAGTAGCAGGACCAGTAGCTGTATGACCTACCGATACCAGTAGCGTCGCTAGACCACTTTGAATGGGGGGGGGGGTGCCAACAAATTGGACAACACAACATTCATGCCAAAAGGTTTAAGGATTTATCCCCAGTCACCCGGCCTCAGCGAAATCAACTTGAAAATGTCGGCGAGCATCATCTTCCTATTTAGGGGCGTTGTTCAAAGCGGACAATCATGGTCACTATCGGACAATAGGAGGCCCTGTTCATTACGGCACATTTTCGAACGGATACACTTTTTTTGACAATTCCCTTTCCTGCTGCTACTCCTACAGCATTGTACATCTTCCGTCTTTTTCTGTTCCACTCTAACAATTACTCCTACTCCTCCAACTGCTTCTGCTTTTCCTTCTGTAACCATTACACCCTTCATGCTGTAACCATTACACCTTCCTGCTGCCATTCCAATTTGTGTAGCAACCCATACTCCTATCTCCTGCTGCTACTCCTCCTATCTCCTGCTGCAGCTCCTATCTCCTGCTGCTACTCCTCCTATCTCCTGCTGCTACTCCTCCAATTCTCTGCTGCTACTCCTCCTATATATCTCCTGATGCTGCTACTCCTCCTATCTCCTGCTGCAACTCCTCATATCTTCGGCTGCTACTCCTCCTGTCTCCTGCTGTTAATACTCCTCTTGTCTCCTGCTGCTACTCCTCATATCTCCCGCTGCTACTCCTATCTCCTGCTGCTACTCCTCCTATCTCCTGCTGCAACTCCTCCTGTCTCCTGCTGCTACTCCTACAGCATTGTACATCTTCCGTCTTTTTCTGTTCCACTCTAACAATTACCCCTACTCATCCAACTGCTTCTGCTTTTCTACTGTAACCATTACACCCTTCCTGCTGTAACCATTACACCTTCCTGCTGCCATTCCAATTTGTGTAGCAACCCATACTCCTGTCTCCTGCTGCTACTCCTCCTATTTCCTGCTGCTACTCCTCCTATCTCCTGCTGCAACTCCTCCTGTCTCCTGCTGCTACTCCTACAGCATTGTACATCTTCCGTCTTTTTCTGTTCCACTCTAACAATTACCCCTACTCATCCAACTGCTTCTGCTTTTCTACTGTAACCATTACACCCTTCCTGCTGTAACCATTACACCTTCCTGCTGCCATTCCAATTTGTGTAGCAACCCATACTCCTATCTCCTGCTGCTACTACTCCTATCTCCTGCTGCAACTCCTCCTATCTCCTGCTGCTACTCCTCCTATTTCCTGCTGCTGCTCCTCCAATCCTCTGCTGCTACTCCTCCTATCTCTTGCTGCTGCTACTCCTCCTATCTCCTGCTGAAACTCCTCCTTTCTCCTGCTGCATCTCCTCATATCTTCTGCTGCTACTCCTCCTGTCTCCTGCTGTTAATACTCCTCTTGTCTCCTGCTGCTACTCCTCCTATCTCCTGCTGCTACTCCTATCTCCTGCTGCTACTCCTCCTGTCTCCTGCTGCTACTCCTCCTATCTCCTGCTGCTAGACCTTCTATCTCCTGCTGCTACTCCTCCTGTCTCCTGCTGCTACTCCTACAGCATTGTACATCTTCCGTCTTTTTCTGTTCCACTCCAACAATTACTCCTACTCCTCCAACTGCTTCTGCTTTTCGTTCTGTAATCATTACACCCTTCCTGCTGTAACCATTACACCTTCCTGCTGCCATTCCAATTTGTGTAGAAACCCATACTCCTATCTCCTGCTGCTACTCCTTCTATCTCATGCTGCTACTCCTTTTGTCTCCTGCTGCTACTCCTATCTCCTGCTGCTACTCCTCCTGTCTGCTCTGCTTACTCCTCCTATCTCCTGCTGCTACTCCTCTTATCTCCTGCTGCTACTCCTCCTATCTCCTGCTGCTACTCCTCTTATCTCCTGCTGCTACTCCTCGTGTCTCCTGCTGCTACTCCTCCTGTCTCCTGCTGCTACTCCTCTTGTCTCCTGCTGCTACTCCTCCTATCTCCTGCTGCTACTCCTCTTGTCTCCTGCTGCTACTCCTCCTATCTCCTGCTGCTACTCCTCCTATCTCCTGCTGCTACTCCTCCTATCTCCTGCTGCTACTCCTTCTATCTCCTGCTGCTACTCCTCCTATCTCCTGCTGCTACTCCTCCTATCTCCTGCTGCTACTCCTCTTGTCTCCTGCTGCTATACTCCTCCTATCTCCTGCTGCTACTCCTCCTATCTCCTGCTGCTACTCCTCCTATCTCCTGCTGCTACTCCTCTTGTCTGCTGCTGCTATACTCCTCCTATCTCCTGCTGCAACTCCTCCTATCTCCTGCTGCTACTCCTCCTATCTCCTGCTGCTACTTCTATCTCCTGCTTCTTCTCCTCCTCCTACTTTTTCTACAAATCCTGACCCTAACTATACTCCTTCTAGCACTTCTAAAGCCTGCCAAAGCCAAACACGAATCCAGAATTTAAAATGTTTTATGTCAGTCTGAACAGCCAAAGGATTAATAAAGTGAGGCAGGAATAAAATCGGCCCAAATAGTCAGATATGTTTAATGGTAAAGTCTGAGATAGTGATGCTGTGTTCTGAGTAACTCACGTTTCCCATGTCCATGCAGTGTCTACCGGTACATACATCAGCGCTGGTGGGAGCACACACGTTTCCTTGTGGCACTACGGGGACAATGAGTACCGCACCTGGACTGTTACAACGGCCAGCAACCGGCGGATTCGCATCAGCTTCTTACGTTTCGACACTGAGTCGTGCTGCGACCATCTGCGGATTGTCGACACCTCAACTAGTCGAGAGTGGAGTTTCAGCGGGTCCTCTCGTCCAGGCGATGTGGTGTCTACAGGAAGCAACCTGCAACTATCCTTCAGCTCAGATGGCAGCGTGACAGCGCAAGGGTTTAGTCTCTGGGCTAGCAGCATCCCAAGACCAAGTATGTAAATAACATGTCTTACTCTACTTACACTCAGATCAATGGACGGATCATTGTGGAAAATGCACAAGCGGGTTCTAAACGCCATGAATCAGTGAACGTCCACTCGGTGCCAAACTCCAACCTTACGATAAACTGCGAGGTTTTGATGAAAACAGGAACAAAATCAACCCATTGGTTTCATCGTCTTTTGTTTAAACGAACCAAATTACAGCGTTTCTTGTGGATTTTAAAACAATGTATGCGTTTGAGAATTTCTTCTGTCACTTGGTAACCTGTTACAATCTTCTCTTCAACAAAAATTAAATATCAGTATATTTTTTTCTGCATTTAATCATTCCTTTTCAAAACACACCCAGCCGTGTTGCCTTGAGTTAATAATGATACCTAGTTGTATCGACTGTCCAAATTTGTTAGCGCACAATCGTTAGTGAAGGGGAAACCAAATATATTAAAATGTTAATCATTTATTCCAGGCTTGGCTTAACATTTGTTTTGGTGTCGTTCGTAATTAGAACCGACTGTTTTAAGTATTGAGGGATTATGAACTGCCGTGGCTGCAGTGATATAGATTTCAATTATTTCCATTTATTTTGTTTGATCTTAAAACCATTGTTGTCTAGCACCCCCAGTGACGTCGTCTCTTTCCCTGCGAGATTCAAGTGGAACCGGACTGTTGGGTGTGGTCACCGTACTGGAGGGGCCGCCCTTCACGTTCACGTGTGACGTCCAGGACACCAGTCCTGCGGCAGAAATCCGCTGGTACCTTGATGGCGCCCTAATGGAAACTGCTTACGCACCCAGCAGAGGGGAGTACAGCTTGGTGGACACCAGTGACGCTTGGACACTCACACCCAGCCGGGCCAATCACGGCCAAGAGGTTAAGTGCGTTGCCAGCAACACGGTGTCACAGGAACCATATCCATACGTGAGGACCACACTTGACGTCAATGGTACGTCAATATCGGAAATAAATGCTTTTACTATACGAAGTATCGACTGTGTGCAAGATACACCATTAGGGTGGGAAGAAAGAGATTGTGGGAATGTATTGGGCTTGTGCAAACAGAACAAATTGCGGCTTTCGTACTACCAAGTCGCATTAACACGTGCCTTCACTATGTAATTATACGTATCTCTTCGAATTTGATAACTTCATGGAATCAATGGAATGATTTTCAATTGGAGGTTTTAAAAACCAACCAAATTTTGTAATTACTGTTTGGGGATGGACTCAACGGATAGGTATAGGTCTTTGTTTAAGTACAGTTGCTAATGTGAACTTTAAAGATGCAAGATTTATTTTCTTGAATTTTTGTTTTTGTTTTATTCAGTACTCCCAAGCACCATTGAGCTGTGGGATTCGAATGACAACACCAACAATGAAACGTATTACTTGGTGGCCGGAGAAGAGCACCAGTTCACTTGCGTGGTTCCCGGCATCAAGCCAGGCGCAGACTTCAGCTGGACCCTTGGTGGAATGGAGCTCACAGCAAACAACAGCAACGACACTACCGATGCTAACGGACTCATTACAAGCATCAGTGTTATTACCCTTAACCCTTCCTGGGCCTACCACGGGAAAAACCTGCGGTGCTTGGCCTCGAACTATGACAATTTCCCCGGTGTTAACGCTAGCTCGACCATAGATGTAAAAGGTACGTAGAAACAGCTTCTATGCAAAACAAATTACGGAGGTTTTAGAAACTTCGCTTTAGTCTCCAGCTGATGAGATATTCATGCCCTTAGGGACTCATGCCCATTTTGCTTGCCCTCAACGGTACATGCTCTCCTCCAATGCACTTCAAAATGTATAAGATGTGGCCAAATGTTGGTGTTTGTGGCCAAATGTTGCTGTGTGTTGCTATGTAATGTTGGATAGGCTTCTCTGTGATTCTGGATGCTGATGTGAAGCTAAACACGAGACGATGTAGACGATTGAACAAAAACGTAATATAATTATATCACAAGCAGGCAACAAGGTAAAGGATGTAACAAATAACATAGGGATGATCCATCACTGAAATGGATTTTAATTGGACTTGGTCTGGACTAACTGTGGCTGACTTATGATTGACTTGTGGTTGACTTGTTATTGACTTTGTCATTGACTTTTGTAGATGTGGTTTTAATTCTCTGGAAACTTAATGCTACTATAATACTCTTCAGAAATTGGCCTTGCTCAAACTGTGCAATGCTTGTCGAAAGAATATATACATTATTCCCTGTTATGCCTGAAGAAAAGCCAAAAAATTGGCAAATTTGTGCCATTAGGTTTGAGTTCAAAACGTCAGAAAAACATGAGGGTTTATATGTGTTGTGCTGATGAGAGAAAAGTGAGTGTCATTTAAATATATTTTTAATGATCATGTTTTTTGAAGTCCCGCCCACGCAATCGTCCCTGTCAATATACGATGCCGAAGGAACCAGACTCGGCCAAACCGTAGCTGTTGACCAAGGCACATCATATAACTTCACCTGCGAGGTGCAGGGAACCAGACCGGCCGCAACCATCATGTGGTTCATTGGTGACGCTTTGCAAAGGACCTTCACCCCTCCCTCCGGTGTAGGCGACGATTTGGTGGATACTTCAGGCAGTTGGACATTCGCTCCTAACAGATCAATAAACGGTCAGCAGTTGAGGTGCATGGCAAGGACACCCGAATCGCAAGAGCCACTGCCATCTGAGACCACTGAACTCCATGTAAACGGTATGTAATTTAATTAGGGATGGGGAAGAACACGCCAGTTTGGCCTGGCCTTTAAAGAGATGTGACAACCTCGGGCCTTCTTCAATCTCGGAGAAAAAAGGTTTTGTTGGAGGTTTTGCATATTGCAATAATTGTTATTAAGCGTTGAGATAGTTGGCGATTGCCCTCTAACTCTGCCTTAACGCATACGGAACATGAAACTCTCCAGGCAAATCTTTTTGTGCCAGAACTTGCTGTCAACAGTTACTTGATGGAAAACCTAGCGTCCCTACACGCTACACACACTCTAGACTATTTGCACTTCACTCATTTCCCGAGAAACGTGCAAAGAATCCCTGAGAGTTTGGGGTTTCCCTCAGCCGTATATCTTGCTTCAAATGTCTTGATCGACTTTTGTATTTTTTGAGAGAGAGTAACATGGGGGAACGGGGTTCACACTCACTCAATTGTCCGTAATAACCAGTAATGACATTCAATAAAAGCAATCGATACCAGTCACATGACTAGAAATCAAACCAGCTGGTTGTCTTGCTTTATTTGTTGCTATCCACTCTCTTTTTCGAGAAACTAAAGTTGACAGTTTGAACAATTTGAGTGGCTCGGCCAAGGCTGAGACGGACTCGTCCGATCACCCTAGTCCTCCATCCCCTTAGTCAAAAACCGTGATCTGGGAAACTTCTTTCACTGAATGCATTCCTGGTTGATCATTCAGTATCGTTGATTACCAAAGCTTTTCGTTATCGAATCCTTAGTTCTACCGACCGTTATATCTCTGTACGACTCGGCTGGGAACACCTCCTTCGTCAACGGGACGTCGTATCTAATCGCTGGAGTGGAGCATGAATTCACCTGTGAGGTTCCAAGCATCGACCCAGCAGCATCTATGACATGGACCTTGGGGAATCAGGGCATCACACCAAATGACACCGCGGACGTCGTGGGACCTGACGGACTGACCAATAGCAGCAGCACCGTCACGGTGTCTCCTACTTGGAGCAACCAGGGAGAGTTACTGCAATGTCATGCTTTCAACAAGGATGGCTACCCTGGGTTGAACGTCAGCGTGACCCTCGACGTCAAAGGTAAGCATTAAACTACTTAGGTGTTTACCACGCTGTGGCTTCATCCGACATTGTGAGTTCAGTCTCAATATTTACCATCGTGTACCAATTGTTTGTTTTTGCTTCATTTTAGTTCCGGCTCTTATTTATGTGCCATAAACTGTACACTCTATTATTTGTAATAAATTTCTCTTTCTGTTTCATATTATTCTTTGTAGTGCCTCCACAGGAATCATCTGTTTTTCTCCTGGACCGTGATGGATTCCTACTAGAAACCTCAGTGGATGTCGATGAAGGCATCCCCAAAACTTTCACGTGCGTAGTACAGGGAACTAAACCAGCAGCAACTATTGAGTGGCTCCTGGATGGGGTCCTCGAGAGTACAGTCAGCCCGACAGATGACCGAAGCAACGGCCTTGTCAACACTACTGGGACCTGGACGTTGACTCCGGAAACAAAGCACCACCGGCAAGTAGTCATGTGTGCGGCTAGTACAGCAGAGGCATCTCGCCCATTCCCGTTTGTGACTGTTTCTCTCAATGTTAAAGGTAAGACAGGAACACCATGGTTGTCGACATGAACTAAACATTCGCTAGTTCAAGCATTCTCCCTCCTTGTCGTCGGGTAAAAATACCTCGTATCTGTTAACAGTTCTTTGCGCCAAGACGATACAAGAAGATGTTTGAATATCTGTGATACGGTTGAAAGATATTTTCGGTATCTATTTAGTGCTTGAATTATTCTTTCTGACCCCGAAACTTGCGTATTCCATGGGTCAATGCACATGCGCAGTTAGAAAGTCCTTGATAGTACCATGGATTATTTTAGTCAGGTTACAGCTTAAAATTGAAAGTGAACGTCAGTGAGATATTTTCTTCTCCTTTTTTAATTCAGTTCTCCCAAAAGAAATTTCCTTGTTTGACTCAAGTGGAAACTACTCGTCTAATGACACTGCGTACTTGATTGAAGGAGTGGATCATCAGTTCACTTGCGTGGTGCCTGACATCAACCCAAGAGCGTCGTTCACATGGACTGTGGCCAATCAAGAGCTGAGTAGTAACAGCAGTGAAGTCACGAGCACCAGCGGTGTCCTCACCAGTACCAGCCACGTCAGAATGGCGCCCTCATGGGCTGATCATGGACAGGAATTGCTTTGCCGTGCCACTAACAGGGAAGGTCATGTGGGCATCAGCACTTTCGTGGTGCTGGACATAAAGGGTATGAAAAAGGCCTATTTAAAAGCTTACCTGATCATGTTACACTCTTTTATCAAAGTTGCATTCCAAACAAACGGCTTCAATTGCAAACTTCATTTAAACAGGAAAAAAAGAGGTGAAGCTATATAATGAATCATGTATAAATCAGTACACTGACTTAATTGTTTTCCTTTAATGACTGCAGAACCTTTATCTATGTTTTATTTCTTTTCCACAGTACCACCTCGATCTTCTTCTATCTCGTTATACGACGCCAGTGGGACCAGTCTGGTGAATACTTTTGTTGTTGACCAGGGATCGCCTAGCAGTCTTCGATGTGAAGTACAGGGTACTAGACCAGCTGTTGTCATTGGGTGGTTCTTGAATGGCAACCTGCAAAGAACAGCTGATCCACATTTCGGGGAGGACATTGGATTGGTCAATACCTCAGACACGTGGTCATTCACGCCCAGCAGAGCCAATCACGGCCAGGAGGTGAGGTGCGTGGCTAGCACCGCCGAGTCACAGGAACCGTTGCCATCCAAGGCACTTAACCTAGAGGTCAATGGTGAGTATTGACGTCGTGCAGTAATGATGCCGATGAATGACTTAAGGTTATCACTTTAACATGCGAAAATAATCCCAATGATCTGAACACGTCCTCGGTTGTTTTGTGTCATGTTTTTCTAGGTCAATCAGATTGACCTTGGATAGTTGGTAACACGACAATGACAAAAGGTCAAGAAAGAAAATGCACAGGTCCTCGTTGGTAAATGTATATTTAAACCGTAACGTCCGTGTTTTTGTAGGTTCACTATATTTCCCTTGGATCATTGGCAACACGACGACGACAGATCAAGAAGGGAATCTATAGGTTAGCGGTAGTACATCTATAGTAAAACCACACTTGTCTGTATTTTTCTAGGTCAACCAGAATGTTTATGGATAGCTGCTGATACGACAATGAAAGATGATCACATAGGTAAAATGTAATGCTCCTTCGCAGTGAATGAATAGTAAACCCACGTTGTCTGTGATCTTCTAGGTCCCCCCGATCTTCCTTGGATCGTAAGCAACACGACAATGACAGAAGGCGTTACAACTACTCTGACGTGTTATGCCGACATGGGTTTTCCTGATGACTGGCTGTTGTACTGGTCATTCGGCAATGTGTACGACATAGCCAACCTCACAACTGTACCGTCAGCTTCGGATGATCGCTTTATGTTCACTAGCGCCCTCAACGTCACACCAACGAGAGATGACAACGGGAAGACAATCACCTGCACTGCACGGAAGGATTCTTGGACAGTTCATCCTACCACAACGTATGGTCCTATCAATGTACACTGTAGGTATCATGATGGAGAATTCAATCTTTTACATAGCGGAATATAGAAGGAGTAAAACACTTAAAGAATAACATGGGCGGATCCAGAATTTTCTCGGGGGAGGGGGTTCAGGCCCGTAAGATTTGTTATGGCGGGCATTAGGTAATGTTTGGCGGGCATTAGGTAATGCGGCACATTCTTACTGATGCACTTATTGTCGGTGTTTGGTGTCAGAGCGGGGAGGGGGTTCTAACCCCTAGCCCCCTTCTTGATCACGCCTGGATAACATGGCGATCAGTTAAAAACTTATCCAAAGTCAAACCACAGGTTGAAATGTGTTCTGACATGGAATGTGTTCAACTGAAATAATCCGTCCTTGAACATGGATCTTAATTCTGCAACCAAAACTAGATAATCAATTATTAAAACTGTTGAAGTGTTATACTAAACACGTTTTATGTTTTAAATCAGCTGTACTTTTATATTTGAAAGAATAATAAATATCTGAAATCGTTGAAATAATTTTACCGTTTAGTTTGTCCGCGATGGGTAAGCATCACCAACTGTCCACTCAAAGCCATACCAGACAGCATGGTATCATTCAGGTGCGTGTCCGAGAGCAGCAACCCAATAACAAACCTGACCTGGTTGAGAAACGGCCGGCGCAAAACCAACCCTGCTCCACCAGCACTCCCGAATGGAGACTATGGCGGCCACGTGACCATGGAGGACTTGACAACAGGTGTGCTGACCAAAGAGGACAATGGGGCATTGTTCACCTGCTGCGCGGCTAAAACGACAACCTGTCCCGCCGATGTGTGCGACAGCTGTTCACTCAATGTTGAATGTAAGTAATAAGTCATATTTGTCTGACCGCTTAATAATAATGCCTTTTAAAATTTCCACTACATATATTATGCATTCTGTCAAACTTTTGCCGTTCTGTAACGTACGCATGGGCTGAAACTTTAACTCATAAGCACCTCAACTATATTGTTCTACTTTGTATAGTTTTTCAACGAAGCATCACAGTCCTGGTCCAGTAAAGGGCGGCACAGTAAGTATTTGTCTGCTTGACATTAATGTAATATTTTGCAGATCGACCATACTTTTCCGAGCCGACGGCAACCACGCCCAGTCCTGTGAGAGAGGGCGGTGACGTAATCCTGTCCTGCAGCGCAGACGCGAATCCCATGCCCCCTGGCTTCATCTCGTGGGAGAAGGTTGGGTCTCCAGACTCCCTCCCCTCCGTCTACAGCGATGGTGCCAGCAACCTGACACTAGGCAGCATCAGCAGGGAGCAGGCTGGGCCGTACAGATGCCGTGGAGACAACGGTGTACCACCCGTAGTGTTCTCGAATCCAATCGACATTGCCGTTTACTGTAAGTCACCATTTGTAATTCAATTCTTCGATTTTCGATTTGAGTAACCCTTTCCAAAAGGTGACAATTAATATTCACCGAATTTGTTCTTAAGCTGACCGAGTCAATGAGTAAATTCTTCTGAAATCGGCCTACTCGTTGAATATAAGAGGCACTACACTACAAACTTTTCATTTATCTGCATGTTCCTATTATCATCGTTGTTTTGTTTAGATCCATGATATATGTCTTGATGTGAAAAGGGCCTTGAATAACGTTTCTAGACCCTTTTGTGTCCCAGTAATCTTCATGTTACCTCCAAAGCAGACTGCCACGAATTGAATACGTAATAAATCAATGGATGCTAACATTATGAATGATAGTCACTGCTTTTCATGGAAGCGTGAACAAACAATGATACCATTTTGTTTTTAAAAACCTCACTATTTGCCTTTTTTCCTCCAAAAGATGAGGTAAACATCACAAATAAGGCAGACACCTATGTTGGGGCTGCGGACGGTGAGGGGGCCGTTCTTCTTTGCACAGTAGAGGGCAATCCACTGCCTTTAACCGTCTGGTTAGGCCCGACTAACGAAGAGATCAACAATGACACAGACGCAGGAAGAATCATTCAAGCCGTCACAAGCAATGGAGGAGATGACATATATGGCTACTCTGTTACGAGCATCCTGGAAATCAAAAGAGTGACTGCGGAAGGAGACTATGGTTACTACACATGCTACAGTGGAAACGGTGTAGGACGCGTAGACATGTTGCAAATCCATTTGAACATTAAAGGTATGGTTTTCAAAGCCTAAAAGAAAAGAAATATGTCAAACGCAACTTAAAGACTTACACAATATCCAAAGACAGTGTCCCTATCAGAGTGAAAGATAGACAGAAATCTTGTGTCATTTTGCGAGTGTTTATTATTAAAGGCTGGGTTATTTTATTTGTCAAGTGGTGCCATCGTCGCCCTACGATGTGTCGATAGACGAGGAACGAATCACCGCCAATTCGGTCACCATTACGTGGCGCCCTGGGGCCGAGGTTGGGACGCCTCAATGGTTCTACGTCAACTACCGGGAGCTTGGAAAAGCAACGGACTTCGACCCCAGCACAAGAAGCCATAGACTACAGGGATCCAACGAGTACACGGTGGAGGGTTTGCAGCCTTACGCCGTGTACGAGGTTGAGGTATACGCTGAGAATGCCCATGGGAGAAGCGAGGCCGTTAAGACAGTTGTCAAGACATTGCGTGAGTTTTCAATGACGCTTATTGACAAGGACTCCGTAACTTGTCGACAGTGAACACCTAACTTGTGACACTTTTAAGCTAACACCTAAACTACTGCGCAATCAAATAAATACGAGCCTCGTCAATGAGGTGCATCATGAGGGTGCACTTGTATATGCCTGATTGCACGAACTTGCCCCATTTAGTGTGAAACTCCTTTTCTTCCTCGCAAAAGAAAGCCAGGAAAAGTTTTTCCCCAGATGTAAAGCACCAGCAAGGTACAATTTCATCCAGGAGTTTGATGTTTACTCTTATCAGATTTATGAAAGAAAGAATGAAAGAAATCTAAACTCCGCTCTCGAACACTTTAACAAGTTGACACATATCTCTTTAATAAACTGTAATGTACTCTTATTTTCAGATTGTCCTGTATTTACCGACCCAACGTCACTTACGACGAATCC
The DNA here is from genome assembly GCA_029964075.1 of Patiria pectinifera. NCBI lineage: Eukaryota > Metazoa > Echinodermata > Asteroidea > Valvatida > Asterinidae > Patiria > Patiria pectinifera. Next base: position 31,797,277 of record CM057150.1, read on the forward strand.
CGTGGACGAAGGAGATGACATCACACTGTCCTGCAGCGCCGACGCCAATCCCATGCCCACTGACTTCATCACGTGGGAGAAGGTCGGGTCGCCTGACTCCCTCCCCTCCGTCTACAGCGATGGTAACAGCAACCTGACACTAAGCAGCGTTAGAAGGGAGCAGGCTGGGCCGTACAGGTGCCGGGGAAACAATGGTGTGCCACCTGTTATCTATTCAAGATCCATTGATGTCGTCGTTCTCTGTAAGTCTTAATTTCGTCTTTCCAAATCACAAACAAGTATCCAAAATCACTCCCGGATGATAGCTAATTAGCTTAAAGCATTTTATCAAATGCTGTATTAAAATGCTCTATGGTTATCGGTGGTTGCATAAACTTAATATGTAAATACCTACATGTGATGATAAACTGTCATATCGTATGGCATAGGGTTGTTACAGCTTTATTGTTGACGCAAAATGATCCATTTCCATCATGTAGATCACCCCCTAATTCACTGTATATTCTGAGCTTGCGGTTATTGTATAAAGACCTCAAGCGAAAAGTCTTCGTCATCAACACTTTGCTTCTTTGAAGTGGAATTTCACATAAAACGTATCTATTCTAGTTATCGTTTTTGGTGTTGGAAAATTCGTTTTGAAGATGAAGCCGCCATAACAAGCCAAGCTGATAACTGCGTCGAAGCCGATGACGGTGAGGCCGCTATTCTGACCTGTACGGTCAAAGGTAACCCCCATCCTTTAATTAGATGGTTGAGTCCCACCCGCACCAGGATGACCAATCATACTGAGCCAGGCAGGATAACCCAGGTCGATACCATTAGCGGCGGGGATATTGTCCATGGGTACACGGTGACAAGTACCTTGCACATCAAAAACGTCACCGGTATTGCAGACTATGGCTTTTACCTCTGTACTTGTGGAAATGGCGTTGGGAGGGTGGACACGTTGACCATTCAGCTGACCTCGAGAGGTGAGTTTTGTATACCTTGCTAACAAAACTTTGTCCAATCTAACATTACGGCAGTTCCCTGGGAGAGTCTGAGAGTGCCACTGTATGGGCTTTTTGTAAGAGCTAAATACGGCTATTTGGGAACGCCATATGCATTAAGAAACACCCAGCGAATAACAAGTGTGAATCGCATGAATATAATATTTCTGCTCTGTAACCTGTTCTACTATAATTCCCTTGTCCTGTTTGTTTTAAATGCTCGTTACATAATTTACATTATTCTTCTTTGGGTGAATTAGTTTTACCAGCTGCACCGATGAACGTCTCCATCGAAGAAGCTATGAACACGGCCACGACCATCACAGTGTCATGGACACCTCGGAACGAGGCTGCACCAAACATCTGGTTCCATGTCAATTACAGAGAGCTTGCAACAACAGACGACTTCGACCCCAACACGCGCAGCGACAGACTCCATGGCGTCACTTCGTTCACTCTGATGGGACTGCGTCCTTACTCCGTGTACGAGGTTGAGGTTTATGCAGCAAATGCCAATGGCGCGAGTGAAGCTGTGAAGATCATCGGCACGACTGCGCGTAAGTATACAAATATGTACGGAAGGAACGTGATGTCAAAATGGCTGGCTGCAACCTAATAGAAGTGTCGTTGGTATTATGGAATTAGCCAATGACAGTCGCACGTTTGGCACATTAATAATCATAAGTCTGACTACTTTTCTCTCAGTATGTACAAGGATGGTGAGCATCACCGGTTGCCCGTACAGAATCGTATCAGGCGGTAGTGTTTCCTTGAGCTGTGTAGCTGAGAGCACGAACCCGGCCACCAATCTGACTTGGCTGAGAGACAATGTTGAGCAAACTGGTCATTCACAGCCAGTGATTACTGATGGCGACTACAGTGGCCGAGTGACGACACTGGACCTCACGACAGGCGCACTCATCAGAACAGACAACGGGGGTGAATACAAGTGCTGCGCCGCTAGGCCATCGGTCTGCACCACAGACGTGTGTGACACGTGTTCGCTCAATGTTGAGTGTAAGTTTAAATGGAAACACGTTGTCATTAGAATTTTATAACCATTATTATACAGAATGATAGAAAGCGTACAACAAAAGAAGTAGTAAATATATTGAGGGGAAAATAACAAATGTGTTGATAACCCCTCCTAAAAGCTAAGTGGTTCTTCTTTGAACACGATCTGCTGTGAGTCCCTCGTGAAAGCTTTCAGATAATGTAGCACATAGCTTACTGCAACTTCCATTCAAGTTCATGTTACTTCTCTCCCGGAAAGGATGCACTGTATCAGAAGACTAAGCTACAACTACACTTAACCGTCGCTAATAATGTGCGTAGATGTAACATGCAGATCGTTTCCTTTCCCAAAATCACCTTTCAAACCTGAAGATTGTCCCTTCTTTTCGGAGCCGGTGGTTCTCACACCCGGTCCAGTCGAGGAGGGAGATGACGTCATCCTGTCCTGCAGCGCAGACGCCAATCCCATGCCCACTGATCTCATCACGTGGGAGAAGGTTGGGTCTCCAGACTCCCTAACTTCTATTTACAGCGATGGTACAAGCACTCTGACACTACAGAGCATCAGAAGGGAGCAGTCTGGGTCATACAGGTGTCGTGGAAACAACGGTATACCACCTGTTGTATTTTCAACGCCAGTCGACATCATCGTGCATTGTAAGTTTCATGCCCTTCGATTGATTGTGTTAACATTTATTTAAAGGATTTCAAAGTACAGCATTGACCTGTTTTAAACCTGATAGTTTTATTTTTAACGTGTTTGTAACTAACATTGCCGAATATTCGTAAAGCCATCTCCTTAACATCAATTGACAATGCAAAGCGTTCCCGTAATGTTTAGAACACTGTTAATGAATTCAAGTCTTCCGTTTCCCACTTGTGTATCTCTCAAAGTTGGAGTTACCATAACAAACCCAGAAGCCAACTACGCCGAAGCCAACGTTGGGGAGAGAGCCACTCTAGTATGCACTGCCAAAGGGAACCCCTACCCAATGATGACATGGTTGGGTCCGACTGGCACCAGAATAACCAATCAGAGTCATCCCGGAAGGATCACACTGGTGGAGACCATTCACGGCAGGGGTGGCGTAGAGGGGTACACAGTGACGAGCACCTTGCAAATCAACACAGTGTCTGTAGCAGAAGACTACGGCTATTACGTGTGTGACTGTGGTAACGGCATCGGAATGGTGGACACCCTGACAATTTTGCTGAATAGCAGAGGTGAACCTTAAACTCTTACAACGATTAAAATTTGGCGGGAAAACTTGTGTCGTTCAACTCCTACCGATGAGTGTACTTCAATGATGAGGTCAAGTTTACACAAAGTAACACTTTTGTCTGCTTATAGATTGCTTAACATTATGCAAACCCATATCCGATCTAAACACTATGTTGCTTAATACTTCTATCGTTCAATTACTATTGATGAGTGTACTTAAATGATGAGGTCAAGTGTACACAAAAAGTGGCAATGTGGCCCTCTCATAGATTACTCAACATTATGCAAATATATACAGTTGAATATCTTTATAACAAGGTCCTTGGGACTTTACGAATAACCTTGTTATAACAGGTACCTAGTATTAACAGTAATGGAAAAAAAGGAAAACAAAGAAAACCAAAAACGTGGGACCGAAATAGTTGCTTGTTAGAAGCACGACATTGTATTAACAGTGCTCTTCTTACCACGGTTCGACTGTATATCTAAACACCGAGTTGCTTATTGCTTCAGACACAATGATATAACGTGTGACATCTGATGATGTTTTGGTTTTAACATTCTGGTTTTCTTTTCTTTCTCTGTTTCGCTTTTGTAAAAAGTTGAGCCTGTCCCTCCTACAAATGTCTCAATCGACCAGGATCGAATCACTGCTAACTCGCTAACAGTAATCTGGATCCCTGGGAAGAAGGTTGTAGGTCCAAAACAATGGATGCTCGTGAATTACCGAGAGCTGGAAACCACGAACTTCAGCCCCAACACGCGCAGCGGCAGACTTTACGATGTCAGCGAGTTCACAGTGGTCGGTCTGCTGCCCGACACGGAGTACGAGGTCGAGGTTTACGCTGAGAACGCCAATGGTGCGAGTGATGTCGTGACAATAATCGGAAAGACTCTGCGTAAGTAATTTTGAATTGTTATATAACCGGCTGCTATTCATTTGTTTTTCAATGTTCACCCCTCCCCCCCAAAAAATGGCTTCAAAACGATAACAAAACATGTATGTGTAAAGGAATGTGCATATCATAATTATGTGGTAGAAAATCAAATCAGTCTGTTTTGCATATTTTATTGCGGTTTTTCCCAACAATTAGTTTTATTCTTAGATTTACCGAATGAGTTTGTGTAAGATTTGTTTTGGAGGTGACGACACTGCTGATGTTTATTTTGTTTTCAAACAAAAAAAGTGTTCTGCCCTAAATCTAAAACAATTCCTGTACTAATTTGAAATCAATTTTGAAATGTATTTCACAATCGAGTCAGTTCTTTTTGACACTAAACATCACTCAGTGAAGTTCATTTGAGTAGAAATAAATTCTTGTTAAATTTTTTTTTTTTTTAAGCTGAGCTCGATAATGCAACTCCTGAACCCTTGATTGGAATCACACGTGGCACTGGTGACGCCACAAAGGAAACAAGTACGGCACTGGGTAAGTTTCCTAAATTAGCATCTTACTTCACACTGATGTCATTTATTTTTCGTGTAGGAACACATACAAGGTTGCCCAATTATTAGTCTACCTAATCTTAGAGTCTGGGTGCTGATAAATTTTTTTTAAATTGACTCTTTTTAAGGCGACCACGGACGGGCTACCGCTGCCTGTTCTGTCTGGCATCGTCATCAGGAAACTTACGAAAGGATCAAGAATTGCAGGTAAGTCCTTTTGGATAAATCTTTTCATGATTAGGTTTGGGTACACATAACCTTGCTATCACTTTGTAAACAACTTTCACTCGGGAGGTAACGCACTGTTTAAACGTCGGTGTAGGGCAACACCTAATATTAAACTTTGAAAACATGTTTAGAAGCTGAACATTATGTGTCCAGCCGATTTCACGAAACTCGTCTTATCTTACAACTCATCTTAGGACTTATTAGGACGAGTCCCCGCTCTAAGATCGATCCTAGCTAAGACGCGTCCAAAGATCGATTTCACCAAACGCATCTTAAGGAAGACGCATCCGAAATACAGTTTTACAAACCGCTAATTATTGAACGAGGATGACCTTTTGCGTGCTACGGCTGTATCATGTTCGATTCGGCATTTTCATGCAACTTCGGCATTTTCATGCAACAGCCGTCGGAAATGTACACGCGCTTGCAGTAAAATCAAGATGGCTGATTGGCGGTTGTTTTGGAGTGAAAAATTCGTCTGCTGAAAACGTCTGCTGAAATCGTCTGCTAGCTCGTTTAACACGTAAGTATATATGTAACTAGGGAAATTGGTCAATTTTGGTTCTTTGCATTGTACAAGTTACACAACGAGGTCATTTTTTGGGGTTGTAAAAGCACATTTTGAGTCGCAACATCGAATGCGTCTGTGGTGTACCGTGTACTTGTGTACGTACACATGGAGCCAACGGCAACGTGCAGCAGCATGAACGTCAACGAAAGTGGGGGGAGGTCTAGGGCCAGTAATTGGTCTCACGAAGAGATTAAAGTGTTGAGTGAATTTGTGCGGTCCTACAAGCACCAGCTGATGGGTACAAGCAGCAAATCCACAGCCAATGTGGAAAAGGTTAAAATCCACTACTGGAAAATGGCAGGGAGAGTATTGGTGGAAAATGGAGGGGTGGAGCGACCGTGGAAAAAAATTAGAAAGAAGTGGCAAACCATCACCAGTCAAGCACGGTCATACCATAGAGAATGTAACAGAACGGGTAAGCTCATTTAGTTAAACAAACATTTATTTAATATTTTATTTTTAATTTGTATTTATTTATTTATTTTATTTTTTTTTTGGGGGGGGGGAGCGATTGTCGACGCCACTTTTTCATTGTATATTATTCAATGAAGATCAGTCCTTGCAAAACTGTTGAATAGGCATGAATTTTGCCTTAGAAGACATTTCCAATTTCAAAAAAAAAAAATACTTTGAAAATGCACTCAACTCTCCATAGACTTTGTACACAACCAAAGAAGTGGCGACGTGATAATACATGCTTTCCTTTTCATTATTCATGCAGTCTCGACCCAAACAATTATCCTTTTGTAATTTTCTATAACCTAGCTAGGCCTCTCACATAAAATAACTAAACATGGCAGTAAACTGTTATGAAGGTGGAGGGGAAATTGTACAATGGGTCCATTGTACTTGCAACATCAGCATCTGACAAAGTGAAATAGATGTTCAATGGGCAATGGATATATATGTTTGTCACAGCTCAATATAAGGTTAAGGCCAAACAACACTGCTGTTTCTAATAACGTTTAAAAAAAAGTTGGTTGTGCATCATTGTTGGCTTTTTTTTCCAAATAATACTAAGCATGTGGTGTTAACATTTTTAATCGTGCAAACAAAAAGAATCTAAAACTTTTAGTTTAGACAAAATACAAATTACAAATAAAAAGGGATCTTCATTCATGTGGTTTTCTTCGAAGTTAAACATACAAAGGCTGAAGGGGAAATTTTTGCTTTCTTAATTCTAGAACTTGATTAAATTTCATACATTTTTCTATGAAAAGTAATTTTTTTCCCTTCCAACATTTGTTTCATGATGATTACAAGTCTAGATTTTCTTATTTTTTATGAAGGTGGAGGAGAAAAACCGGATCTGAATCCAACATTCGAAGTCGTGCTAGATGCACTTGCACCAGTTGCCAAGGATAGCATCCTGTCGGCGGATGATGGTGAGTCTGACCCAGCAGCTGCAGTACCAGTTGAGGACAGTACAGCTGAGGAATTGATGCTAGACATGGTGGCAAATAGTAAGTAGTTTTAATTAGTGTGCAGTCATTCAAGCATTCGATTTCATGAAGGTCATCATAACTTACGATGAATCGCAGCACTGCGACGAGCCGTATCTCGATGATGCGTCTCAGCTGCAACGCGTCCTGCGATCCATTTCACAAAACATGTTGTAAGTGCGACGCGTCGAAGTTGTATTTATAGCACAACTTGGTGACTGTTTTATGTATTTAATCAGTGTACAGTAATAGTCGTTTGATATTCAACAAAGAGTCGTTGGATCTCCAGTCGAAATTTTGTAAAAATGTAAAACAAAATGGAGGCCGTGTGATGCAATTTTAAAGGAAAACAAGCTTTCAGGGGACTGTTCAAGTCCCAAGTCTTGCAGGTCGAGTCCGAGTTACAAGAGACTCCGGTCAAGTCAGAGTTGTGAGTCGCCTTTAAAAGTTATTTGGGAAAAAAATTGAGGTACTGCTAAAACCTCTCATTGTAAATGTTTCCATTTTTTTCACAGCTTTTCTCTAATTTAATGAACTGGGAATACATACAATTTAAAAAAAAGTCTGGGTCGAGTCCTAGTAATACAAGTCACAGAGGCAATGCTCTTGGAATCTGAAATATTAACATAGGTTTAATTCAGCACTGAAGGAAATGTTTGTGCGGTGAAAATACAAACAAATGACATTGTATCAAAACTATTTACACAAAAGCAAAAGTGTGTACAGTAATTCAATATTTCCTGGCAATTAGTAACGACTCTTGATTTAATGAATGTTATTCAGTTTTAAGCAAACATTTTTGTTTTGTTTTTGTTTTGTTTGTTTAAAGCCATCAGTCTAGGTGAAGTCGCACCTGCTGAGTCCAACCCTGCCCCTCCATCAGAGGAAGCACATCATCGACATCCAGGAATTGTTCAGGAATCGGAGGAAGTGACAACAAAACTACAAAGGTGGACTCCATCTTGGAGATAGAGAAACAGAAGCTGGCGCTGGAACATGACAGACTTCAGGTAGCTAAGGGGCATCTGGAAGTTAGTAGCCAGATTTCAGGTTCACTGGGTGAAATCAGCCACAACTTCAAACTGTTCCTTTCCAACCTGTTGCTGAGGGATCAAACTAATTAAAGGGCTCATGAAAATTATAATGCATTTTTGTCAGGTACATATTTTGTGCAACTTTCTGCTACATTCACATCTATCATTGCCGGTTAAGCAGCGTCGCGATCCACATTCTCAGTTCACTGCACAGTAGTAGCCCGTCATCGTCATGAAGATATAATAGCACTGGCAAGAGAAAACCTATTTGACATCCCTTTTTGGTTATTTTGTTGAAAACTGCACTTCTTTAAACATTTAAAATGCTCCAAGCTTTTCCAGCCAACTGAGGACGCTGTTGTCATAATGTCATTTCAGGAAGACACTTGTCAGTTGAGGGATGTTCTGTTCAAATTATGAACCCAAATATTTGCTTATTGGAAACATCTTTGAGATAAATTTGCTCATTGTCATACTGACGCAACAATGAATCACCACAGAAAAGGAATTTACAACAGCAAAGTATCCCAATTCGGGCACCTGTTGGTGCTGATCTAGATGCAACATTAAGGTCTCTGCCTAAAATGACATTATACTTTTGCTTTTATGTGGCAATTTGTATGAGCCTCAAAATCTAAAGGCACCAAAATACCCTTAGAAATGGCAAACAAAAGTTAAATATAAGGTTTAAGGGGATACAAATGTGCATTTTGAAGGATTGCATAAAAACAAGTTCATTGCATGAGCCCTATAATTATTTAGGTCTAAAGAATCATTAAACTGAAACTTATGAAGAAATTGTCAAGTAGTTAAGAAATAAATCCATTCAATCCTATTGTGTTGCATGAAGGTATTTTGAAGAAACTAATTATAGGCTTGAAAACGTGCAAAATTAACTCCACATCTCTAATGTGTATACATTTATTCACAAGTATTTTCAGTGCCTGTCTTCATTCTGAGTAGGATTGCTGAAATTTTAATACATAAAATAGGTTACAAAAACACCAAGATAAATGAACAAATCTTACAGGCAAATTATATGTTGGATGGTTCTGTTTTCAGTTTCAATTGATTGCTGCTTAGTGACATCAATAAAATGGATTTACTCTACTGGAACTCTGTATTAGAATGGATTGGAAAAACATAAGGGTTCATTGGTACTGGAAACAACAACCTGTAAATATTAATGCAACATAGAGGGATTGATAAATTGTACAAAAACAAGTAGGATTGATAAAAGGTATTCAAAAGTATGTATTAATTATTCTGTTCCTCTGTATTGTGCCATCTTGGATGTGCCCATCATAGGGTATGTCATTGTTTCCCTCATCCTCTCTCAGCTCTCCCTCTATCTCCGGCTCCCTCAATTCCTTGGCAATGTTATGCAGCACACAACAGGCCTTGATAATTTGACAGGCTCTACGGGGGGCGACACGGAGCCCGAGTGACAAACAGGGAAATTTGCGTTTCAGTTGACCGAAAACCTGTTCAATTGTCACTCTTGTTCTTCTGTGGCTCCTGCAATAAAAAGAAGAAATAATAGGTTTATTTTTTTTTAAAACCACATCTTGTTTAAAACCATGCTGTAAATAGATTTCTCTTTGTGCCATACATAAACGTTTCAAAAATTAAAAAAAATAGCCTGACCAACTGAAATATTTTCTGATGAACATCGATTGGGTGGAACACTAGATTAACAGCACCGAATAAAGAAAATACCACCTTCCTAACCTCCTTACATGTATCTCCGTAGTGTTTGTGTACATACTTTCTTACCAAATTCGCAAAACTTTTGTTTCATTTTTCAATATTTATCGCTCAAGTCGCAAGATGTAAACAAGATGTGGTTTTAAAAAAAAATAAACCTATTATTTCTTCTTTTTATTGCAGGAGCCACAGAAGAACAAGAGTGACAATTGAACAGGTTTTCGGTCAACTGAAACGCAAATTTCCCTGTTTGTCACTCGGGCTCCGTGTCGCCCCCCGTAGAGCCTGTCAAATTATCAAGGCCTGTTGTGTGCTGCATAACATTGCCAAGGAATTGAGGGAGCCGGAGATAGAGGGAGAGCTGAGAGAGGATGAGGGAAACAATGACATACCCTATGATGGGCACATCCAAGATGGCACAATACAGAGGAACAGAATAATTAATACATACTTTTGAATACCTTTTATCAATCCTACTTGTTTTTGTACAATTTATCAATCCCTCTATGTTGCATTAATATTTACAGGTTGTTGTTTCCAGTACCAATGAACCCTTATGTTTTTCCAATCCATTCTAATACAGAGTTCCAGTAGAGTAAATCCATTTTATTGATGTCACTAAGCAGCAATCAATTGAAACTGAAAACAGAACCATCCAACATATAATTTGCCTGTAAGATTTGTTCATTTATCTTGGTGTTTTTGTAACCTATTTTATGTATTAAAATTTCAGCAATCCTACTCAGAATGTTTACAGGCACTGAAAATGCTTGTGAATAAATGTTTACACATTAGAGATGTCGAGTTAATTTTGCACGTTTTTCAAGCCTATAATTAGTTTCTTCAAAATACCTTCATGCAACACAATAGGATTGAATGGATTTATTTCTTAACTACTTGACAATTTCTTCATAAGTTTCAGTTTAATGATTCTTTAGACCTAAATAATTATAGGGCTCATGCAATGAACTTGTTTTTATGCAATCCTTCAAAATGCACATTTGTATCCCCTTAAACCTTATATTTAACTTTTGTTTGCCATTTCTAAGGGTATTTTGGTGCCTTTAGATTTTGAGGCTCATACAAATTGCCACATAAAAGCAAAAGTATAATGTCATTTTAGGCAGAGACCTTAATGTTGCATCTAGATCAGCACCAACAGGTGCCCGAATTGGGATACTTTGCTGTTGTAAATTCCTTTTCTGTGGTGATTCATTGTTGCGTCAGTATGACAATGAGCAAATTTATCTCAAAGATGTTTCCAATAAGCAAATATTTGGGTTCATAATTTGAACAGAACATCCCTCAACTGACAAGTGTCTTCCTGAAATGACATTATGACAACAGCGTCCTCAGTTGGCTGGAAAAGCTTGGAGCATTTTAAATGTTTAAAGAAGTGCAGTTTTCAACAAAATAACCAAAAAGGGATGTCAAATAGGTTTTCTCTTGCCAGTGCTATTATATCTTCATGACGATGACGGGGCTACTACTGTGCAGTGAACTGAGAATGTGGATCGCGACGCTGCTTAACCGGCAATGATAGATGTGAATGTAGCAGAAAGTTGCACAAAATATGTACCTGACAAAAATGCATTATAATTTTCATGAGCCCTTTAATTAGTTTGATCCCTCAGCAACAGGTTGGAAAGGAACAGTTGGAAGTTGTGGCTGATTTCACCCAGTGAACCTGAAATCTGCCTACTAACTTCCAGCTGCTCCTTAGCAACCTGAAGTCTGTCATGTTCCAGCGCCAGCTTCTGTTTCTCTATCTCCAAGATGGAGTCCACCTTTGTAGTTTTTGTTGTCACTTCCTCCGATTCCTGAACAATTCCTGGATGTCGATGATGTGCTTCCTCTGATGGAGGGGCAGGGTTGGACTCAGCAGGTGCGACTTCACCTAGACTGATGGCTTTAAACAAACAAAACAAAAACAAAACAAAAATGTTTGCTTAAAACTGAATAACATTCATTAAATCAAGAGTCGTTACTAATTGCCAGGAAATATTGAATTACTGTACACACTTTTGCTTTTGTGTAAATAGTTTTGATACAATGTCATTTGTTTGTATTTTCACCGCACAAACATTTCCTTCAGTGCTGAATTAAACCTATGTTAATATTTCAGATTCCAAGAGCATTGCCTCTGTGACTTGTATTACTAGGACTCGAGCCAGACTTTTTTTTTAAATTGTATGTATTCCCAGTTCATTAAATTAGAGAAAAGCTGTGAAAAAAATGGAAACATTTACAATGAGAGGTTTTAGCAGTACCTCAATTTTTTTCCCAAATAACTTTTAAAGGCGACTCACAACTCTGACTTGACCGGAGTCTCTTGTAACTCGGACTCGACCTGCAAGACTTGGGACTTGAACAGTCCCCTGAAAGCTTGTTTTCCTTTAAAATTGCATCACACGGCCTCCATTTTGTTTTACATTTTTACAAAATTTCGACTGGAGATCCAACGACTCTTTGTTGAATATCAAACGACTATTACTGTACACTGATTAAATACATAAAACAGTCACCAAGTTGTGCTATAAATACAACTTCGACGCGTCGCACTTACAACATGTTTTGTGAAATGGATCGCAGGACGCGTTGCAGCTGAGACGCATCATCGAGATACGGCTCGTCGCAGTGCTGCGATTCATCGTAAGTTATGATGACCTTCATGAAATCGAATGCTTGAATGACTGCACACTAATTAAAACTACTTACTATTTGCCACCATGTCTAGCATCAATTCCTCAGCTGTACTGTCCTCAACTGGTACTGCAGCTGCTGGGTCAGACTCACCATCATCCGCCGACAGGATGCTATCCTTGGCAACTGGTGCAAGTGCATCTAGCACGACTTCGAATGTTGGATTCAGATCCGGTTTTTCTCCTCCACCTTCATAAAAAATAAGAAAATCTAGACTTGTAATCATCATGAAACAAATGTTGGAAGGGAAAAAAATTACTTTTCATAGAAAAATGTATGAAATTTAATCAAGTTCTAGAATTAAGAAAGCAAAAATTTCCCCTTCAGCCTTTGTATGTTTAACTTCGAAGAAAACCACATGAATGAAGATCCCTTTTTATTTGTAATTTGTATTTTGTCTAAACTAAAAGTTTTAGATTCTTTTTGTTTGCACGATTAAAAATGTTAACACCACATGCTTAGTATTATTTGGGAAAAAAAGCCAACAATGATGCACAACCAACTTTTTTTTAAACGTTATTAGAAACAGCAGTGTTGTTTGGCCTTAACCTTATATTGAGCTGTGACAAACATATATATCCATTGCCCATTGAACATCTATTTCACTTTGTCAGATGCTGATGTTGCAAGTACAATGGACCCATTGTACAATTTCCCCTCCACCTTCATAACAGTTTACTGCCATGTTTAGTTATTTTATGTGAGAGGCCTAGCTAGGTTATAGAAAATTACAAAAGGATAATTGTTTGGGTCGAGACTGCATGAATAATGAAAAGGAAAGCATGTATTATCACGTCGCCACTTCTTTGGTTGTGTACAAAGTCTATGGAGAGTTGAGTGCATTTTCAAAGTATTTTTTTTTTTTGAAATTGGAAATGTCTTCTAAGGCAAAATTCATGCCTATTCAACAGTTTTGCAAGGACTGATCTTCATTGAATAATATACAATGAAAAAGTGGCGTCGACAATCGCTCCCCCAAAAAAAAATAAAATAAATAAATAAATACAAATTAAAAATAAAATATTAAATAAATGTTTGTTTAACTAAATGAGCTTACCCGTTCTGTTACATTCTCTATGGTATGACCGTGCTTGACTGGTGATGGTTTGCCACTTCTTTCTAATTTTTTTCCACGGTCGCTCCACCCCTCCATTTTCCACCAATACTCTCCCTGCCATTTTCCAGTAGTGGATTTTAACCTTTTCCACATTGGCTGTGGATTTGCTGCTTGTACCCATCAGCTGGTGCTTGTAGGACCGCACAAATTCACTCAACACTTTAATCTCTTCGTGAGACCAATTACTGGCCCTAGACCTCCCCCCACTTTCGTTGACGTTCATGCTGCTGCACGTTGCCGTTGGCTCCATGTGTACGTACACAAGTACACGGTACACCACAGACGCATTCGATGTTGCGACTCAAAATGTGCTTTTACAACCCCAAAAAATGACCTCGTTGTGTAACTTGTACAATGCAAAGAACCAAAATTGACCAATTTCCCTAGTTACATATATACTTACGTGTTAAACGAGCTAGCAGACGATTTCAGCAGACGTTTTCAGCAGACGAATTTTTCACTCCAAAACAACCGCCAATCAGCCATCTTGATTTTACTGCAAGCGCGTGTACATTTCCGACGGCTGTTGCATGAAAATGCCGAAGTTGCATGAAAATGCCGAATCGAACATGATACAGCCGTAGCACGCAAAAGGTCATCCTCGTTCAATAATTAGCGGTTTGTAAAACTGTATTTCGGATGCGTCTTCCTTAAGATGCGTTTGGTGAAATCGATCTTTGGACGCGTCTTAGCTAGGATCGATCTTAGAGCGGGGACTCGTCCTAATAGTCGGGGGTCTTAGGGATATTTTGGTTCAGTTTCTTCCAAAAGCACCAAATTTGGCACAGATGTCAGTCATACCATACTATTTCGATTTTTGACGGGCGCCAAGACGGGCGCCCCACGGGGCCGCCATATTGGCAAAATCCAATATGGCCGCCAACCGGGTCAGAGGTCAATTGAACTAAATGAGCTAGAATCATAAATAATACCACTTTTCAGGTATTTTCGGGGTCAAGCAATCTGAATCTGATGTTATTTTAACGATTTGAGGCAAAACAGATGCCCCAAGGGACCGCCATATTGGCAAAATCCAAAATGGCCGCCACATATATCACAGTTAAGAAAATAACGAGCTAAAATCTTAAATAATATAACCTTTTATGGGTTTTCGGGGTCACAGAATCTAAATATGATGTCATTTTAATGATTCGAGGCAAGGCAGATGCTCTAGGACAGTGTTGGAGCAAAGGCTTTGACCCTCAAGGCCAAGGCTTTGACCCTCAAGGCCAAGGCCAAGGCTTTGACCCTCAAGCCTCGAGGCCGAGGCCAAGGCCAAGGTTTAACCGCCAAGGCTAAGGCCAAGGCCAAGGCCCTGTTTTATAAAATGACCACTAATATAGAACTAATTATAGTCACATGACACATCATCATGAATCGCTCATTAAGAAGAACAACTTGTCTTTAATTGCAATCAACATGCTCGCATACACTGTTTTATGACTGCATTGTATCTATTAAAGTATAAGTTCAGGTCTTCATGAATATGGTTTAACTAAAACAAAATAACGATATATTGACGCACAATTCTCCCGAGTGTAACAAAAGGGCGATCCAAGAAACTGATTTGGGAAATTTTTATTTGCTGGGCCAACATGGTCAGAAATATTAGCATTATCTAAAACAGATACATGCAAATCTTTAGCACTTATCAGGGAGACATATACAACCAATCAGATCTATTCCATAATTGTATACAATTTAAGTGATCATCTCATTAGCCCCACAAGTGAACTGAGAATATTGTTGCAGCAAGTCTACTACAACGGTAACAAAATATGATGCTATAAAAGTGGAAGTGTTCTCAACACACAAATCTATAGGGTGTTTCTCTCCTCCATGGTAACACGATTAAACTGGTAACAACAACATTTCAAACAGATTTATCTGGAAAATGCCAAAATCTATGGGCCTTGAAGAGCCTTGACTCAAAATTGAAAGGCACTGATCCCTCAAGGCCAAGGCCAAGGCTTTTGCCCTCAAGCCTCGAGGCCAAGGCCAAGGCCCTAAAGTCCAGCCTTATGGCAGCCTTAAGGCCAAGGCCCAGCATCAAGGCACTACATCACTGCTCTAGGAGCCGCCATTTTTGAAAAAAAATGGCCGCCACCCAGGTTTGAGGTACTCGCAGTTAAAACAATACAATGGGGTTTTTTTGGGCGGGGGTCCAAATGTCTGATTCTGATGTTATTTTAATTATTTGATGTCAAGTTTACCACTCGAGATCATTCCGGTCAAACCTGGTGTTTCTGGTGCGTCATTCCATAAAAAAACCTTTTCTCATTAGCTGCACATGTCGGACAGTTTGACTTTTCTACGCATACCACAGAAACAATCTTAGATTGGAGCGAGAAAATTGTCCTAAGTTATTGTAAGGATGTATAGGCGCGTGTGGTGTGTCCCCGCCATGCTGAGGATGGGTGGAGCTATCAACCAACGGTCGTTTCATTGTCTTCACCACCCAAGATGTTGATCACAGATAACCAAGGCTCAGTGAGCCTCTCACTTGGTGAGTTCCAGTAATATGCCCAAACCGTAAATATCCATTTCTCGCATGAGAACCCTGCAGTGAGGCGGGCTCATCAAGCTTGACTTCTTCGACACATCATAACAAGTTTGCAGATGGTGACATCCTCACCTGGTTGGGATACAATTAACTCAGTGCTAGCAAACGAGTCGGCAAAGCCCCATGCCAAAATCGGGATCTACGCCCTATACCTAGACAAGGCTGCATCCACATCTTATGGGTGCACCGGAGTAACTTGATATGCAACCCACTGAGCCACTGAAGGATTGAGAGTCGAGTCACTGCGATCACTTTCGAGATCAGTTCAAGCTTGTTTTGGAGATCCTTGGCCTATTGGAGATCTGGGTGGGCTTCAGAAGTGGTGAAACGTACAGTAACATACTAGTCCAAAGCATCTACTCCGATCTCGGTCTGACAAAGTCCTTGGCACCACCCTTCTTCCAAAGCCTAACATGGTGCGACACAACTTGCTTCGCCATTTCGTGCAGAGCACAAGGGGTGTGGTGCAACTGTAGGTATCATAGGGGCCAGACATCGCTTCTTCACTACTGGAAGCAGCTTGTCGGAAGCATCCCAGCTACCTGCCGTGCTGTTTGAACATGTAAAGCAACCGCTACTACTACAGGCTACCTCGGTCCAGCAGGAAATTCCTGACTTCATCGTGTGGGGCTGGCACAAAGATGGTACCAGTACATGGCAATCAGTATGGACCAACTCTCAATGATGCTTCAGTGACATGTGGCACTGCGGCTGCCTCATGCAAAAGGAAGGTTGAAATGCAATTACATTAGGTTTCTATATGCAAGGTCCTCTACAAATGAACAGCTCCATTTGAACGCACACAGCGGCATATAGCATTTTGTCACTGCAGACATCATCTCTAAATATTTAAATGAAAATAGTTCAAACAATAATCTTTATTGATAAGTCCAATCCTTAATGACCTTTAAGGCAAAATGTGACATACAATCTTTAATAAAACAATAGATTCAGATTCTCCGACCCTGAAAATCCATGTAAAATGGTATTATTAATAATTCTAGCTCGTTTAGTTTTTAACTGTGACTGACCTCTTACTTGGCTGGCGGCCATTTTGGATTTTTTTAATATGGCCCCTGGGGCATCGTCTGGCATCAAATCATTAAAATAACCTCAGATTCAGATTCGTTGCCACCGAAAACCCCTCCAAAGTTGTATTACTTATGATTCTAGCTAGTTAAGTTTTTTAACTGCGGTATGTGGCGGCCATTTTGGATTTTGCCAATATGGCGGTCCCTTGAGGCATCTGTCTTGCCTCAAATCGTTAAAATAACATCAGATTCAGATTGCTCGACCCCGAAAATACCTGAAAAGTGGTATTATTTATGATTCTAGCTCGTTTAGTTCGATTGACCTCTGACCCGGTTGGCGGCCATATTGGATTTTGCCAATATGGCGGCCCCGTGGGGCGCCCGTCTTGGCGCCCGTCAAAAATCGAAATAGTTTGGTATGACTGACATCTGTGCCAAATTTGGTGCTTTTGGAAGAAACTGAACCAAACGGCCCCTATAACGCCCTAACATCCCTGACTATAAGTCCTAAGATGAGTTGTAAGATAAGACGAGTTTCGTGAAATCGGCTGGACACATAATGTTCAGCTTCTAAACATGTTTTCAAAGTTTAATATTAGGTGTTGCCCTACACCGACGTTTAAACAGTGCGTTACCTCCCGAGTGAAAGTTGTTTACAAAGTGATAGCAAGGTTATGTGTACCCAAACCTAATCATGAAAAGATTTATCCAAAAGGACTTACCTGCAATTCTTGATCCTTTCGTAAGTTTCCTGATGACGATGCCAGACAGAACAGGCAGCGGTAGCCCGTCCGTGGTCGCCTTAAAAAGAGTCAATTTTAAAAAAAACATTGTTACAGCATATCATTTTATTGATTCGAACCAGAATAAATGTTTGAAGAGTTAATGTCCAAAATGCGATCAACGTTAGAATTCCACCTTTCCTGTCTGCTCAAAGTTTTATGTAGGCCTAAACATAATTTAATAATTATAAGATACTAAACTTGTTTAGAGGATTAATGGATAGTGTTTGGCAATTAAATACTGACTTTAAGGCCAAAAAAAAAATATTCGGTCTCTGGTCAGACCAAAGTTCCGGAATTGACGCGGCCACGCGGCTTTTTTTTTTTTTTTTCCTTTTTTTTCTTTTTTTCTTCAGCTTGGATTGTACAGACAAGGTGGGTACTATTTTGCTTTTTTGGTGTCCTCATGTACATTGGTGGCCTCCATAATTTGCCTTGGTGCTTTCGATTATTTGCCTTGGTGCAATTTCCCATTCCTTGGCGCTCTTTGGTCAAAAAAATTGAGGAGATGCGGAAATAGAGGGCGCTGTTGGAGCTACCGCGGAACATTTTGGGAAAAAAAAAGATCGACGCGCATGCTTAAAATCGACGCGCGCGCTGACCAGAGACCGACTTATTTTTTTTTTTTGGCCTAAGGGATGGGACACATAGTAATTTAATAAATTAAGGAAGCGAAACAGTTGAGAAACAGCTGTCAATGTCATACTGTTTTTAAACTTTAATTGAAGTTTTATGATCGTGGAAACTTGTCATGTCTTTTTTCAAATGGACATATCGCGTTTTGAAAATAAATGTGTCATTTGTTTCTTCAAGTCGCGTACAGAACTTCACTGGAGCACCGACTGCATGAGTCTTCTGCCAAAGAACCGAGAGCAGGTGCAGGTGTCTATGTTTTGACTTGGTAGACACAAAGGAATGTCACTGTGACAATGGACCTGTCATCATGGGTTTTCTGGGGCTTCAAGACCGGAATGTGCCGTCGGCATATAACAAAGAAAAAGTTTGAGGCAGCTGTGTTTATTGATTAAAAGTTTCAGCTTGAGAGATGTCTGGATTTGTCTGGAAAAACGACTAGTGTCATTAATTGTGTTCACATCATTGGTTAGTAACTGGTGTCTGTAGCCAGATATAATCACTGTTCATGGAATTCTGGGGAGCTATTATTCGGAATGTGAAATAATATATTTTTTTTAAAGTAGAAATGGATTAAGCACAACTGAAGATAGTTCATTCAGAATGGAAACAAAAATAGTACCAAAAAAAATGATTACTTGGATTAAATCCGATGAAAAAAAAAAAAAAAAACTTATGGGCGGGCAAATTGTGGATCAAGTATGCTGAGCATGCGCTTTCCAAAGTACAATTATAAATGTCAGCGGTCCTAATCAACTCTCTCTTTCGGGAAATTTTGTGATGGTAGTCCGCCACACTTTTGTAATGACAGCACCTTATAATAATAATAATGATAACAGGTTCTTATCTAGCGCTTTTAACTAAGATCAAAGCGCTTTACATTATTATTACCCCTAATCATTGGGCCAATTAAACATTCCATATACCATCTCAGCTCCCTGGGGAGTATACAGCTCGATGCTGCCTGTTAGGCCCAAGGAAGCTAATTCAATCACAATAACCACCACTGCCCTCATAGGTAACTATTTACTCCTGGGTGGAGAGAAGCAATGAGTGAAAAAGTGCCTTGCTCAAGGGCACACGCACCATGACCCCGCCAGGACTCGAACCCACGACCTGCAGCTTTACCCACAGACCACGAATCAGTGCCCTTAACCACGAGGCCACAGCACTCCACATCTTCATCATCTGTAGAGTGCATCTCAGTACGTAATTACAATGTATTTGGAATGGGTTGTGGTTCTTAATCAGGTAATCAGCGGAGATGTTGTGGACTGTGTGGATATCAGTTGACGGGTTGATGACGTCACCACTTCTTTCCAGAAAAGTGTCGATCATCTCACTCGACTGACTCGATTCGTTCTTTGGATGTGCCTTAGTTGGCTAAGGCAGAGGGGTTGACCAAACTTTTCGTTTATAAATACACACAAAGTGCCAAAACAAAATAATAAAGTCTTGCATAAACTCCTACGGTTATCATATGTAGTAATATGATGGGTGTGCACTGAGGTTGCTCAGCGCATATAAGAAAAGGAACTGAGGGGAGGGAGACAATCCCTGGATCCAGAGACACAAACATCTGCTTTCCCAAACATTATTTGTCTGGCTCAAAATAGGCAGAGGAAAAGAAAACAAAAACATTTTCAGTTATCTTGGTTATCATTGCCGTTGAAAGTGCTTTACAATCAGACATAATTGCAGTCAATTGTAATTAACACAATTACAAGGAGTAACAGTCAAAGATTCGCTTAGCCGACAACCACCTGCATGTACGGTAGTGAGATTATAGGCTACTTTGTATTCTTGACTCAGTACAATAATATAATGTCAAAATAATATAAACCTTGCAGTGGCACAGCAATAGCATAATTCAATATTAAAATTAATGCCTAGATATTTAGTAATTAACGAAGTACAGAAAATATGATTTAAAATGAGTTATGCTCAATACCAACCTCGTCCCCAGTGCTTACTTTATTTCCAACCTGGTTTCCAATAGTAAACCCTGGATAGGAAACTTTCTTCCTGCATCCTGATTCGATACCGCAATTGGCTAGTAATGGATTTTTATCATGTACTTGGTGTTATTATTCACAACGTGCAGTACGTGTTTTCGCGATCATTTGTCCATGCCTTCTCCAAAATACTAATTTCTTTTCCAATAAGGTCATATTAATATGAAATAAGATACTGCATGTTGTTTCGATAAAATCGTAACAGTTTAATTTTAAAAAATCGTGTTTTTGTAACTCACGCCGTGCTCACGCTGCGACGAATTGACTCTGTTTTTACCCCAGACACCGCATACAAAAACAAACGCTAATGCCCTTACAAAAAAGTCCTATAGGAATCCTATAGGACCCTATAGGATTCTATAGAATCCTATAGGAATCCTATAGGATTCCTATAGAACAAGTAAAGGGCTGTAAAAATTCTATAGGATTCTTATAGGAAATGTAAAGGACTGTAAAATGTCTATAGGATTCCTATAGGAAATGTAATGGACTGTAAAATTTCTACAGGATTCCTATAGGAAATGAAAAGGACTGAAAATGTCTATAGGACTCCTATAGGACATGTGAAGGACTATAAAAAAATTCTATAGGACGCCTATATGATTCCTGTAGTTGTTCTATAGGATGGCTATAAAGACGTTTAAGACTCTTTCAGTGTCCTATTGGATTCCGGTAGCACATTCCCAATCTAGGAATCAGACAAGGCATAAAAGAAAGAGTATAGGTCTCTTCTATTTTTTGTTTAGATGAAGACTTGGATTTGCTATATATTCGCCCATTGCAAATCTGCCTCTGGCTTTTGATGACCTTTGTAACGTAAGACATTGTTTTGGTGTCAAAAGATGTGTTTATTACTTTTCTGTAGCTAGGTCAAAAATGCCTAAATCGTGCAAAAAGTTCGCATGATTATGACACAAAGGGATACCTCAACAATTATTGGTCTCGCAAATTACCAGTAACTTACTAGGAGACAATAGAACTTTTCGTTGGACATTCGATTAATGCTTTATTCAAAATGAGAGCAACGTAATAATGTAAGCATCATTAATGACAGTATCATGTGTACCAAGATCAATTTTTTCAGTTGGTTTCAAGATAATTACAGATCAGCATTTAAGCACAAAACTGTGTATTACATTGTTTTAAAAATTAGCCTACATGTTTATAAACAAGAATCTTAAAAAAAAAAAAGATATGCAATATTCCATAAACTTGTACGGTCTTTGAAAGTATGTAAAATACCCACTTTGAACATCAACAGGCATGTTTATACGCATACGTACCCAGGTGACAAAAGATATAGCAACTACCATAATTTCACAATACATCACATTGTGCTAATGTTCCTAATGTGTCAAGAAACAGGTTTTCTGTTCCCCCCCCCCCCAAGTAAATTAAGTATTTTTTATGGCAAAAGCCTGCATGTCCATAATGTTGACACTAACATTACAATGTCAACTTCAATGTACAGTGTTTATGCGAGCAGCTGGCCTGACTGTAATGTATAATGCCCAGCGATCCATTGCTATGAAAATAGTGTAACAGCAAAATGTGTACAATATTAAGTTGAAAAGTTAAATTGTATGCAAGATGTAAGCTACAGGAGAGATCAAGTCTTGCAAGCTGCATTTAAACATTGTTCCATAGGTTCATATTTGGCCAGATTCTCTTTTGATGTTTAAAATAAATGTGGAAGAAAAAGACGGTACCCGTGCAGACTACAAACGCACGATATAATAAAGTCGGCCTACTAATGTCAGTATAGTGACTGTCTATAAATCATGGATGAATTTGGCCATCAATCACAGGACCTTTTCCTAGGATTTTCTCAAGTACAATATAACTTCTTCATTGAGCTCGTTACTCTAACCTTAATTAGAAAATGCTTTTAATATTATAGAACTACTGAACATTTTTGAGGGTAAAATAATACAGAACTGGAATGCAGGCAACGCGTGTCCGCGGGTCGGAAATTGGCAACACAATTTTTTTTAGACGCGATCGGTCCATACACTGCACGATCGCTCAGCACGATTTATCGGTCAGCCAGTCGCATTTACTATTTCACGGTCGTAAAAGATTGTTTCAAAAAAGGGAAGTTAGGTTGTAATTGGCGGTATTTCTGCTGTTGGATGTGGCTAATAAAATAAATAAATGTCATACAGGATTGACCATCACGTATCACGCAGAGCGATGGGGCGATGGTGCAGATCAGCCGATCGCACTAAACATTGTGTTACTGCGGCGCGGCCCAGATTTCGGACACTGATTTGTGCTCGGCCCTTTTTCCCAATAAACTAGTTTCATCATGACTGCCGGAACCCTCGCGCGGCACACATTTTAGCGGGGTTGTCAATTCTCTTGCTTTTAAAAAGTTGAAAAGAATGATAGGCCTATCTATTCATTCGTGCTTTTCTTCAAAAAAATCGATGAAATATCGTTTGGGGATGGCTCAGAACTTACTGAATTTTAAACTCACGGCGTTTTGGTTCATAGGTCTCCTTGTTCCCATTTGTTTTCACATGGCATTCTAAAAAACGAAAATGTACAATTAGTGCATGCACTTTACCCATCTAGTAGTTTGGCTGGAGCAGATCCTCTCCCTTTTTATTTTTGTTACTGCGAGTGCGAGGCTTTTAGTACAAAACACCCTTTCAATTTTTAGATTTTCATATATGATTATGAGAGAGGTCAGTTTTGGCAAAATACTTCCAATACCTAAGTTTCACATCAGGCCATTTGTCAGTTTCCACATGGAGGAAGGAACACATGGTTTTCATAAATTGATATGCTAGCAACGATTTTACAAACTGGCCTTTTGTGGGGGGGGGGGCGGCGTATTTTTTTAATGTGAGGGCACTGGATATTTCCTGTCAAAAGTAGATCTGTACTTGATATTACCCTTGGGATGAGACTAGTGTTTATGGCCTTGTCACTCTTCGTTACTACTAGTTCTTACATTTGCGCATAATAAATTAGACCCGTAAACATGTAGGCCGTCTTTGCATGACCTAATTTTACACATCGCAGTTTGCATTGCATTTTATGGAGCGCATTGATTTAGTGCCGCTGTGCTGCTGTGTCGTGACGCGTGATCAAAGATCCTCGCTAGAGCGCGCGTAGTAGATACATGCCCCGATCACTCTCCTATTTAAATCAGCTGTTTCAAGCCATTGTGGAATAACCTGCTTAAAGCTATAGTCCATCATTTGTAATTAGTGCATTTTATTCGTTTGAAGCAACAAAAGTGTTCAAAATCTAATGAAGGATACTGAGCAACTAACCTGATGAAGTTTCAGCTAAGCTTCAGCTGTACATTCCGAGAAAAGCAGCATTCTAAGATCTCAATTTCAAATCAAAAGTTACTGAAATCATGTTTTGAATTGTTTTGAATTGCAGCTATACGCGGCGTCGCGCACTGATCCGACGAATTATAACAACCGCGCGCGCGTGTGCGTCGTTCCAATACTTGTGCGCGCTGCGCTGAATAACAAAACGAACTACTAATTTAAATTTTCCTACGGTGCTTCTTAAGAATCACCGTTGGAAATGCCTTCTTTCGTTGATTACTTCAAAATGACAGCTTCCCAGAAAGAATAATTTCACAGGGAGTTTAGTTCCCTTACTATCTTTCAACCAAGTTTGTTTTTCAACAGTAATTACGCCAGTTACTTTTCGGATGGCTGCAAATGATGGACTATAGCTTTAAACCCACCTGTTGAAGGAAAGGGGAGTATTCGTGGATTGGGTGAGTGTAACTTTATTGCCTTTACTCGGGCGAATTGCCATGAATGACGATGTTTTGGTCACCTTCGGTCGAGAACTTTCTGTGCATAAGACACAATGTCACACATACACAGCGTGCACACACATGCTATAACGTATTATTTTGCATGCGATGCCATGTGTGTGACCTTTGACACGGTTTTAATAGTTCGGCTGTTTAGTCTTTGCTGCAGCCGCAGTAGCGTTGTTCAGGGGTTATCAACAGTGTGTCATGTGTACATGTACTTGCATTAAAATTAGGGCTTTAATGAGTAACATCATAATATCATAATGGTACTTATATTGTAATAATTTATTGAAAGAATTCCATATGGACTCCACCATAGACCTTCTGCACAGTATTTATGGGCCATGACAGACAAAGTCAAAAGTATTTTCAAAGAAAATCGTGATTTTTTTCCCTCCGTTATGTTGTGTTTCTTCATCAGATTGACCACTTTCGGTACTTTTCAAGTCATATTTAGGAAAAGAAGTGGAGTCCGTATATGGAATTCTTTCCTTAGTCAAAATTCAAGAATTTTGTATGTAATTCAAGGGTTTCGGGAGCGTGGCAATAGGGGCGAACTTTCAGGCTCTATACAAGAATATTTGTGTATGGTTTATGTCACACAATATCTTGAAAAGATTTAGTCACATTCAAATTTGTTTGGAAAAGGTGCAGCAAAAACTTTACGTCCATCAGTCATCCTTACTACTTTTCTTTCCATTTCAGTGACCGAGAAAGCCCTTACCACATGCTGGAGAACCTGTACCTGTTTGACAAAGAGCTGTTGACACCTGACTGATTGAGACACTGGTCTCAGCTGCCTCGCAATGACAAACCTGCCGTATCCGCAATCACAGTATTCCCTGTGACCACATACCTTCAATGAAACAAAACTCAGTATGTCCCAGAATGACCCCTCTGTAGACATGAAAGTGTAGTTTGAGCATTTTGGAGACTGCTTGTACTTCAGCGTATGGTACATCGTGCAGTTCACAATGAAACGTTCATAGTGTTGTACACGTAACCGACCATCAAAACGCTGCCCAGACAACCTTCAATGGCAATTTGCTCTACAGGCTTCAAATCCATAACCACCGGTAGGCCACAAACCACAACATCGGCGGACAGATGAGAATGACTGTGTGGGTGCTTCAGGGTTGACGTCAGCTGCGAATACATCGAGCACACTGAAGGAGTGGCTCCAACCATGCTCTTGCTGGCTTCTGCAGGCAAACTCTCCTTCAAAACAAACTGATTGTAAATCTGCTCTGGTACATACTGTGTTCCGTTGACAAACTTTAATAAAACTCCATTTTGGTCCTCAAACGTAAACCCAGATATTGCCCAGAGAGGACCCCAGCTTCTCACAGACTGTGATAGGTGCACCAGTTGGTGGATATTAAAGGACATATGTTGGATACCATAGAGGTGTTCCGTCTGCTCTACAAAATCTGAAAGCTGCCTTTCAGCCATGTCGATTGCTGTGGTTTTCACTTCATCTTGCAAGAGAGCATGCATGGCAGCAACCAGAAGATCCCAATGCCTCTTGAACCTACGACCTAACACTCCATCGAGGATGACCGTTGAATAAAAAGCAAAAAGCCTGCCATTCATTTGCTTTGAAGTACCTCCTGGCCTTCAGGGAACGTGGCCGTCTGGTTATTTCTTGTGGAGGACGGATTGCCAACATCCGCTCATCGAGCCTTCCAATACTTCTCCCAATATACCATGGTGACTGATGGTAGGAGGAATCGAACCACAATGTTGTCATCTGTCTACATATTCCAAGAAGAACTGCATGCATGTAATCTGGTGCAAATCCTGTGATGATGTTAAAATGAGGAAGAAGCATCAGTATCGAGGGCCCTTTGACACCAGACACTCTAACCCCTTCTTCTAAAGCTTGATCAGCATGGCTGTGATGTTCATCTTCGGTCCGCAAAGCATGTTCCTCATATGGATAGGCTCGTGCATGGCCTTGACCTTTAGCAACAGTTACACCCGGATGGTAGCACCAGTCACACCCAAAGCGCCCGTTAAACTGTGTGCAATTTCTTATCATTGGCCGACAGACCGTGTCTGCAATACAAACAGCTGCTACAACCCTAGTACATTTAACCAAGCCGGATTTCCCATCTTCCCATGTAAAACCCTCTGCTGCAAGTTGTTCCATTTCTTGAACAAACGGTTTTAGGTAGGTTTCCGTGTGAGGCTTTAGCTTACCAAACCACAGTGTTGTTAACAATCTATTTTGCTTCCTCAAACTTGGAGGCAACTCAATCACCGAACAGTGAACAGGCCAGATACAGTAACCACTAGATTTGAATACAGCAGCTCCATCACAATTCCACTGC
The DNA here is from genome assembly GCA_029964075.1 of Patiria pectinifera. Taxonomy (NCBI): domain Eukaryota; kingdom Metazoa; phylum Echinodermata; class Asteroidea; order Valvatida; family Asterinidae; genus Patiria; species Patiria pectinifera. The sequence continues at coordinate 31,823,901 of CM057150.1, forward strand.
AGAGTTACGTCATTAATCCCAAGACCTGCATCCTCACAAAGTTGTTTGTACTGTTGGCCCCACATGATGTCTCTGAGTGTGCCATCATCCTCTATTTCACTCCTGTCAACAAGTTTTCCCCCAAGATCCTCAACTTCAAATTTCTGCTTTAATTGTTCGGCAATTGGAAAGGACAAAAAGAAGTGTCCAGTTTTCACGTCGGGTGAAAAAGATTCATCACAGTTTGGACATCCATAACCTCAACACAATGATCTGCCACCCCAATGTATGTGAAACAGCCCTTACAATAGTAATGGATCTGAACGCTCTCTTTGTAATCTGTGAAATGCTTAAAAAACCTGTACTTTGTTGCAGGCACAACATTACCGTATAACAGGTTTAACAAACCCAACAGATCTTGAACAGCATCTTTTGAAAGGTGGTGTCGAATGCAGTATGCCAACAGCAAAATTAGACTTTGACCCTTGGTGACTTCTGACTCTGGTAAAACTGGTTTGTCTTTGTCTTCGACGTCATCCCATCTAGTTGAATCGTCATCATCGTCATCATCGTCATCATCGTCATCATCGTCAGAGATCTACATTGTATTAAAATATAGTAAATATATAAATAAAATAGTTGTGCAATAGAAGTAACAAACCAGATGAAGTTAGTGGTCTACAAAATATTATACAATTTGTGTTGCTGGTCAACAGTTGGCGTTTAAAAAACCTTACATTTTGTATAAGTGCATTCAAGTTATGCCAGGTCAATACTTCTTTTTTTTGGGGGGGGGGGAGGAGTACGCCATACATGTATATACGTATTTTTAAAAACACTGTAAAAGTATGTTGCTACTTGAAAATTTGGGTATAATCCCGTCAAAATACAGGCTTTCGATGTAAAATATATTTGAACGGGTTCATGCTGTCTAACTACAGTAAAATATCAAGATTGACTTCCTTTAAAATTACAGCTTAATTTCGCATTGTCGTTTTCATAAGTTTTTCTTATGTAATCAACTCTGGATTTACTGTTAAAAAAATAAGCTTAGAATGCATCAGAAGGCACCTAGATAATCAAAAATTCTAAAAAGATTCTCAAAGATCTCAGATTTTCTGATGAATGCCGTCATTCAACTATCACACAAGTAGTGGGACGCGGGATTGTATCCATCTGAACAACACGTTGAAAAGGTATATATAGATTTTCCGCAATACTCTGCGCTTCATATAATTTGCAACTATCTAATTAAATTTGAAGTTCATCAAACCCATACTCACACAGGTGTTGTCATCCTCAGAATATGATCTATTTTGCATAGAACATGCAACATTTCGATCATCATCATGATCGTCATCATCATCGCTGTCGATGTCGGTATCAGAGTCCTAAAATAAAGCAATTGATAAAGCTCCCTTTAATGCAAACAGGAATCAGTGAAGTCGAAAAGACTTTCTACAATGATATGCGCATCTTTGCATGAAGTGATGAGGGCGTTGACTTTTCTGAGTTATAAATTGCAGATATAATCAAACATTTTGTAGTTATTCATTGAAAATAAGTACAATTATTTACCTGGGGCACGACACTTTCAACAGTATCTTGCACACTTTCAGTAGGAATCTCTTCAGCAACAGAGTCCTCATTGACATCTTCACGTGACTGGAAGAATAATGAGGATAAAGTAATATCTGTGGGCCAGTCCTCGATTAACGAGACCGATTAACCAGATTGGCGATCGGTATTTTTTAATGTTCACAAAGTTTGTACACTATGTACGTTAAAGTAATTTTGATGGTCCATTGCAATTCATGTATTTCATAGGAATAAATACAGGTTCTCTGGAGAATTTAGCAGCTAATTTTAATACAGCGTCAAACATTTTTTTGTGCAAAATTCAATGCTGATACAATAATACAATCATATTATTCATTTCAAACACTTACAATTGAGTTTTCAGAAATTTGCGAGTCGTAAATAGAGATTTCATGGAGATCATCATCAACAGCTTCGTCCTGACAATGCTGTAATAAAATGATTGATATGCATGATCAATGTACTATTTTAAATGTATGATTAATTACACACAAAAGTAGGGAGAATTCGCATTTTTTTTATTTTTTATTAAATGAACTGTTCATAGTTGGAGCAATGCAGGACTTGCCAAAGAAAGGATGAAACCTATTCCAAATCTCATTTTACTAAACCAACATACATTGTATACTGAGCACCTACCACGACTGCATTTTGCAATTTCTGTGCCGGTTGAGGGTTATGGCAAAACCTTTTCAAAGAGTTCCTGCTTGTCCTGGGGACGGGAGCATGCAAATCGACCAAATATCGCTTGTAAGGACCACGACGAACTCCCAACTGGTTATTTTTCGCCATCATTCTGATGATTGAAATACCATAAAGAAATATATATAACGAGCAGTTATAGGTTTTTCCCGGCTAATACTATTATACTTAGTGCTTGGGAATCGTTTTAAATATATAATAGGCCTACTCTTCATTTTTGCGTGAGAGGTGTTCGATTGGATGAGCATATGTTTAACTTGAAGTTGAAATGAATACAACTTGTATTGTTATACAGTGGAATTGTCAAATTAAATCAATTTAAGTGCCTACTTACCTTTTCTTGTCACTATCTGCCGAACGAATAACACACACAGGAAGCGAACATTTTGCATGTGACACAATGACGTTCGAACTTGAGGATTGAAATCGTCACACGGCGTGCGCACAGTACGCGGAGGTAGGCACGCACCGCGCGAGCGTCCGAATTTTAATTGCCTAATGCAAGAGTGTAGTATATTGCGCTTTACTTTGTGCGCGCGTGAACTGCGTTAATTATTTAAAAGTTAAAAAACGTGCCGATACGAGCGCACTTGCACCAGCACTTTGTTCACGTACCTGCTGCTAGCTGGCTAGCTGTAAGATCGCGGAATGGAGAGCTGTAAATATGTACTACTTGAGTTTTTTGCCGAGTCTCCACCAAGTGTCGACATCGCAGAAACAGCGTGGTTGGAAGATGACATAGAGGATGACATTGAGGATGACAACTGCAAGACCTGGATTGGCGCAGAGGTGATTTGTAATTGGCGCTGTGGGAAGACTAGTACTACGATTTCTGCGGCTACGAGTATCCGTATCCGGAGATGTCCTGCTCGGGTTTTGTGCTTTGGAGGTAAGCCAGGCTAGGCCCAGGCCTATTTTCATTCGTCAGACCATGCGTATAAGTTGGGGATCGAGTTTAGGCTGAGCTAGTATGAGAACAACATTTAAGTTAGGAATTGTTTAATCTAGGCCTATGGATACGCACATAACATGAAATTTGGTAGGGTCGGAGGAGGAAAAAAATAATATAAAATTACATCATTTTTAAAGCGATAAGTTTGCAATTATTGCAGACCGAGCCGGGAATGCATCGTGCTTTTGGTATATTAAAAACCAGCCTACTCTACCTCATGGTTCGTAGATCCCCGGCCTCTGATTTTTTTTTAGTTCTATCCCTTTTTAAATCTTTAATTTCTTGGGTTTGTAGTTAAGGTGTTTACCAAACGTAAAATATTAGTCATTTTGCATTTGTTTTGGTAATATTTCTTAGGCCTATACCAAAAGGTGGTGTTTTTTTAATTGTATTTCTTTAGGCAACAAAATGGTGCTGACAAACAAACGCAGCATGTATATCAAAACAGGAAAACTCTCTGATGAAAAAACACCTCTTGGAAAAGGGAGCCGTACCAAAACGCCGAACAAAAGATATGTTTCAGATACTGAGGATTCTGAGGAGACAGAGGTACATGCTGTTTCTGAGAAAAAACTTGTTTTAATCGTGATTATACATTGTAGCCTATAACTTTCATGATCCATTTTATGTACTAGGTTTTTCCTTTACACCGACGTGTATATTCACACTGTATTCTCAGTGTGGCCCGACCCCCTGTTAAAAATCCTGTAAATTCACACTGTATTTTCCGTGATCCGAGGGTTGCGAAAAAAGGTTGCGAGTCCCACCCGATATAGTGTGGATATACACGTCGGTGTAAAGGAGAAACTTAGAACTAACATCCCCGACGCATAGCCAAATTAATATCATTGGATGATCAGTTTTGTTCCAACACTATCATAAATTTGCTCTTGCAGCTATGATTTTCTTTAAACTGTGGAATTTACTTGCAAACAGGACAGCTACAGGCCAGTACACAAGAAGAAGCAACTCCATTCGATGGAAAAAAAAGGAAAGACCAATCATGACAAGGTAGTTTTATGATTATGATTATGGGCTGAACGAAGCCACTCATTTTTTGTCTGCGTACATCATGGCACATCATCGTTTTATAAAGCCGTGGCGTCAAGTGTTTTATTAAAAGAATGTTTTGATAAAATATCTTAGGACATTTTGCCTCCCTAAAATATTCTTCCGAGCCACTAATTATGCTAGACATACTCTTTTACTGTGAACAAGAGGAGAAGGGATAGAAGATACTCGGGCGCATATAGCGCCGTAGGAAATACACGGGGAAAATAGGTTATAATGACCAGTCTAAGTCTTCTTTTATAGATGTTAAACTATAAATGTTTTGCTATTATATTTTCAGACAAGCTTCAGGCCACAACAGACAACCGAGCATGAAATAAAGATCCAAGAACTGACGAGGACCGTGAAAGAGCTGCGAGCCAGGAATTTGGTATTAGAAAGAAAAGTGGAAAAGCTCACCGACGCTGTATCGTGCTTAGAAAGTAAGTACAGTATACGTTTATTTTTTATCATGGCCATGAGTTTGAATCGTGAACAAAGAACAATCGGATCCTAAAGATCGCAATGAATAGAGTTGTTGTAAATCTTAATTTTTGTCATTTCTAAAGATCTACCTGCATTGCTAAAGACAATGAAAGACCTTGCTCCAAAGAGGAAGATGGAACCTGCACGAATGTCGTCAGATTCTCCACCTAAAGTCCTAGACTCAGCTGCAGCTCATTCATCAGAAGAGGTGTGTGATGAAATATTAATGCCGGTGACAAATTAGTTCTTGCATACTTCGGATTGAAAGTGCCCTTGGCTGTGAAAAGCATGACACAAAGCTGTGACAAGGATACTGCCACACATGATAAAGATGTTGATACAAATTCAGGCTCAATTCCTGCGTCTCTGGTTTGCAGTAGTTTTATTGGTGTGAGTTATTTGTGTTTGTATTTTGTTTTTAATATTCTAGGTTACTTTGTATGGAGACTTAACAGTGCCCAGGACTGTGAGGAACATGTGGAGTCGGAGCAACTTGCAAAAGTATGCATCCGATGCACTTTTGTATTTCTTCGGTCGCGAGCAGCTGGCGACATATTCTCTGTCTGGTACCTGCAGCAACGCTCACAAGGGTAAAGACGCCAAGCCTGCCCTACCAAAGGACACCATTCTTCCCTTGATTGGTGAGTATCAGTGGGCACTGCAGAACTCAAGCACCATGTCTTTTCTAGAACAAACCCCATCCTAAGAAATCAACATCCTTAAAGCATTCATGTCACAGCCAGGACATGTACATTATATTATGGTTCCCTATCTGTTTCGTTATTCCCGTTCTTTATGGTAGTTACAACATTCCCCAAATGACAGACTCTCGACCAATAAGAATGCCCAAACAAAATTATTGGGATAACAACTTTTTTTATAATTTATGTTGTTCCAGCAACTTTGTGTAACACTTTGCATTTCTTTTCAGCTATTGTAACCTGAAATAATCATGTTTTGTTCACTTTTTTAACAGCTCACATGAAGGCAGTGTTCAAAGTCGAAGAATCAGCAGTCAAGCATGCAATCCGGGCCAAGCTCAACACTGAATCAAAGATCAGGGCCAGACAATTCCTGAATAATACAGAATAGTCGCTCACTTGTTCATTTGCTAATCCCAGTATCCATCGGCGCAATAAACATGTTTGATTTTCAGGTCGAATGACAGTCAGTGCATACATTTACGAAAAATTGTTACTTAAAAATGTCGTATGCGTCAGTTTTAAACATTTTGGAAACAAATCATTTCTATGAGATATCTTTTTCAAGGTTGTTTTTAGGAGATATTTTTCCAAGTTCATTTTAATAAGACATATATTTTTTAAAAGAAAATATGTACTTACAGACTTGTTTTTTAAAACAGTGAAATTTACTAGATGCGTTGGGGAAATTGAGGGCGTTGGCTGTGAGCGACGGTCAGGTCAGCAGGTCGTTTAGACAACGCATAGGGCGCGATCCACAAAAAGATCTCATAAATATATCTCATAATAATGAATATTTCTAAAAAATAGACCTCGTAGTCACTGTCAGTCTAACTCCTACGAAAAAAAAACGTGGGAACACTATATCTCCAAAAAATGAACTTGAAAAATATATTTCTTTTTTAAAAGTTGTATTGTCCATGCTTTTTCAAAATTTGGATATTCTTTTCCGAACGAATATTGAGGCACTGGAATGTCCTCTAACGAATAAATTTGTTGGTTTTTTTTCCATTTGCAGGCCTGTAAACAGTTTTCAGAAGTGGTTTTAAATATTGCGCTATAAATGCCGCGATTTGGTTCAGAAATTTCGATAAATATTCATATAGCGACGTAGTAAACAAGCTCTGTGTTAATAAGTCCAAGTGTGTACACTGCAAGCATGCCGCGCTGTGCGGAACATCTCGATGTGCTATCGCTGATGCGATCAACAGACTACTACGAGTCTAATTCATTTCAAGTCATTTCAAGTCATTGCAACTTCCCAAACACTTCATGAAGTCAGTCCAAGCATGGAGCTATAAAACACATGGTCTCAGTGCTTTCTAGGTGCTGTCCGACGTCAATACTGGTCTGTCTGTATGTAGGCCTAGTCTTTTCCTCTCAGACGATTGCAATATCAGTGCTAACTGGGCCAAGTTTTCGAGGTCGTTTCATGTTTGCGTGTACATGTACCGGTAACACACACGCATGTTCATCATATTTAGCGTGTGGTTATGAAATTACAAAATGTATTATAAAATTAACTGCGATCGCAAATAGACGCATGTGTACATTTAGCTCCCGCTGCCTTATCGGGAGTTACTTTTATTGATTATTTATCGTGGACCCATAGTGATGTCTCATCGGGAAGCGAAAAGAAATTAAATCGTAAGGGGAAAGAGTTGCATACACGGACAACACGTACACCCTATGCACAAACCCTATGAGACTGCGTTGAAAAATTCTGTGTTTTCTAAGTAAATGCTTCGATTTCTTATACTTGCTGCTAAATTCTACTCTTTAGGACATGTAATTGCTTTTCGTGGCTAGGTCACTATAGGGAAAAATAAGCGTTGTCCGTGTATGGAAATCTTCCCCACTCTTAGAATATTATTGTCAATTCAATTTGAAAATCTATTTTTCGAAGTGCCACACCCAAAAAACATGGACGCCTATCTTAAAAAAAAAGTAATCAAAATAATATATCAAAGGCTTACATTTTAAAATTCTATTTCATGTCCTTGTTTTTATTCTATGCCAATGACTTTCCACACACTGTACAATACTGTTTAATATTGTTGCATTTTAGTACCGATTTTTATGATTGTGGAAATCAGTTGAAATTTTAAACTTAAACGAATGCTGATGACTTAATTGTTTTTAGTATGTTTGTAAAACAAATTGAACTCATGAAGTTATTCATATTGAAAGCAGGCCACCGGTTCTCCATTTTAAATGTCAGTCGGAATGGACCGCGACTCTTGTTAAGGTATTACAATGTTCCATCATTTTAAATTTGACATTTTTTTTTGGGAAATAATAACACGTACCATTGAAATTTGCAATTCTGACGAGTTCCACAGTTCTTTCATTTTGTTGTTTTGAGGTCACATTGTATCTCCACAGGACTTGAGTGCAGTGGTTTATTACTTGACTCCAAGGATCTCCTTAACCTCCCCCTTGAGGCTGTGCATCACATTATAGTACAGGTCTGAGAGTATATTTTCAGAAAAAAGGCCAGTAAACTCCTTTAAAAAATGTGTACTCATATTGAGTCTTTTCTTTTCAGTCACTGAAGATTAAAGGTCTTCCCGTCTCCTATAGAACTCTTCCGAAATACCTGTGAATTTCTACGAAGTCTTATAAGTCAGATGAATAGGATTCTTAAGGACTGCTTTAAAACATTCCTATAGGATTCCAATGGGATTCCTATAGGATTCTAAGGGACTGCTTTAAAACATTCTACAGGATTCCAATGGGATTCCTATAGGATTCTATAGGACTGCTTTAAAACATTCCTATAGGATTCCAATGGGATTCCTATAGGATTCTAAAGGACTGCTTTAAAAAATTCCTATAGGATTCAAATGGGATTCCTATAGGATTCCAATAGGATTCCTATAGGATTCCTGTAGGAATCCTATAGCAATCCTATACATAAATCCTATAGGAAGTGACGAAAAACCTATAGGAATCCTATAGGAATCCTATAAGATAAATCCTATAGGATCTTATAGGATTTTTCTTATAGGATTCCTATAGGAATTTTTTGTAAGGGTGTAACGCATATCCAGGCACCAGACTATTCCTCATTTGCATACGTGTTCAAAAATCTTGCACATGCAAATGATCCAATACCAGGGTGAGAGAGCAGGTAGTGATGGGCGCGTACTGTTCGACACCCTTGGGACGAGGTTGGCTCAAAAAACGAACATGGCGACTGCGGTGGAGACTAAACTAATTTGGCGAGCAAACAGAACAGGTCAAAGGTCGCCCCACGAGGACTAACAGTTGAGACAGCTAGCGCACGCACGGCGCGTGCACACAATACACGTAAAGCTATGCTACTTGTACACGGATTTGTATCAAACAATTATGTCGCAAGGCCAGATTTGTAAACAGACAAAAACGTTGCTGTGAATGGGATTAATGGCCAACACAAGAAAGAGCGACAACACTCACCAGTCTATGACTAGTACGGAAGCCCTTGCCCTGCAATGTTTTGGGAAATCCCCATGGTTCCCTGTCAAATGAAGATTTTCAGTTGGAGCTTCGGCCAGCCAACTTGTACGCGCGAACGTACGTGAAACGCAATTGCTCTGAGCGCGTGCCTAGCCTTATCACAAGCTATTGCTCTGAAGTATTAGTGCATGCATTTGCAATATCAACTGAGTGCGATCATATGGCAGACCCTACCCAAAATTATTACCCGTAATTAACTACTTAATGCTAACAATTAATTAACTAATCAGATTAATTAACTTTTTTTCAACCCAAACTACATGTTTGCGGTACTCAAGTTGGGAACTATCATGTGCGCGACCGAATACTGCTGTGATGAGGCCAGAGCAGCTAGACTTGGTTCCAGCCTACATATCCCAGTTCTATCCCACACACATTAAATGTGCTATTAGGTTTCACCAAATAATTATTTGAAAACATTTGTTGGAAATAAAAGCCCTTTTTGTAGAATACCAAACGCAGACTGGTGAATAAACCCCACACACGGCCGCACTTTGGATGGAAGCATTTAAATTTATTAAACGGCAGGACAATTACCTATTAAGAACATGGGCGTCGCCAGGATTTCTTTGTAAAGGGGGGGGGCAAAGCAAAAATCCTTGTATTTTCTCTCGCATATTCTCAATTTATCATTATTTTCGAGGGTGGGCGGGGGACATTTACCCACCCCACCTCCATTGACACCCCTGCAGACGCCCATTTTGTTAAATGTGTATTAAATTAGTACCAAATATGACTTTTTCACAAATCTTTTTTCTTTGCTTTGCTTTTTTTTTCTATTTTTTCTTCCTTTAGCCTGAAAGGTATCACCTGGTAGCACCATTCTGGAACGCTTGCAGTAGGAAAATTAACGTGCAAATATTCTAGAATTTTACAAGTATTTTGGGCCTGTTTCTTAGGAAAAGTTGTTACCTGCATATAAATTCATGGAAACTGATCGATTCGTTTTTACCCATCTGCAAGTGATTTTTCATCATTTTTCTTGAAGAATACCAATATAAAATTCAAACACGAATGTTTCTTTGGTGGTTACAATTAAAACATTTTCTTCCAAAAGTTAAAAAAAATTATAGCAAGAGAAAGGGCGACGGTCTCGGCGACCCAGTGTAAAATGCCCATACGCGGGCCGTATGATGGTTCAGGAAGCTCGCCGCATGACATTTTACTTTCCAGTTCTGATTTTGGTTAGTAAAATTCGGTAAACCCTGCAGCCCTTTCCAGAATAATTATAACGGAAAGATTCCCATTATTTGACTATCACTTTTCACCCTGTGCACAAACCGTATCAGACTGGTCTGAAAATATCTAAGAGTTTCTCAGTATATACTTCACTATTTTCCCTGCTAAATTTGACTTTTTAGGATTATTATCATTTTCTGATGGCTGATAGGTCACTCAAGGGAAAATTAGTGATGGCCAGATATGGGAATCTTTCCATTCTAACTGAATTGTTAGATGAACGTTATTCCATATCGTTACCAGTAACGACAAACTTACCGATCACACTAATAATCGCGTTGGTTTTCCATGGCCATAAGAGTCGCTCCCAACCCCGCCTACCCCCGAAGCGGTGCACCGTATAACGGTACTTTTTTAGGCCGTTGCCCGTCCATGCGAGGCTAGCCTACAACACGCTTCAGGTCCCGGTCAGGTTTACAGCGGGCAACTCGATCCAGGGGTTGCAGTTCCGTACGACGTGAGCGGTCGACTACCGAGAAACCCACCGAGCTCTGCCCGTTGTGTCCCCCGCTGATCCAGCAGAGAAACCCGTGCGCGGTGGGAATCATCGCAGGTTACCGTCCGATACGTAGACCAACGTGAGCGGTCGACTCTACCGAGAAACCAACTGAGCTCTGCCCCGTACGTTTCCCCCGATGATCCAGCTGAGAAACCAACGTGCGGTGCGAATCATCTCAGGTTACCGGTCAGGTACGTTACGTGAGCGGGCGTCTACTGAGAAACCCACCGGGATCTGCCTCGGTGTGCCCCCCGTTGATCCATCAGAGAAACCGGTGCGCGATGCGAATCATCTCGGGCACTATTTCGTCACTGTTGATCAGTTTCAACTCGTCTGCTGAAATTTCAGTGGGACGCGGTGAATGTTTTAGGTGAAAGAACGAGGGCAGGGGAGAGTGAAAGACCATGAAAACGAAAGCAATAATGTGATATCGTCACAAATTAACAGATTATCTACCTTGCATTCAGCAGCCGCAATTGCGATGCTTTGGATTATTAAACTCTTGAATGCACATAGGAGTCTATTCGTGCGTTTCTCCGTGCAAATTGAGCAATCTCTTTTAGGCTAAATTGCAAAAGATGTAATCCGGCCATTGAACACAAATATGCTTCAGACTATTTGCCTTTTAACAAAGACATTGACAAATATATCCGAAAATAAGCGTGGATTGCTCTGACCGTAGAGCGCCTGTAAAAGGGCCCAGTTCACCCCTAGGGATTTCTACCGCGTTTTATTTTTGTAACGACCTAAATGAAAAAAATAAGCAATAGTTCGTTTGTTTAAATTTGTTAGTAGAAACCCCGGGTTTTTTTAAGAGTGTTTTTAGTCAATGATCCCAATTCTTCTAAAATGATCACACCAAAACATTAAAATACACATGTACCTTTCTCCTTCGAATCACAAAATCCAATGTCCACAGTGAAATTCCATCTTTTGGACTAAACTTTCACTTCTTGAATCAAGACCTTGAGTGAATTTCAGTCAATGGAATAAATGGAGTATTCACCGGAGTTTCCAATGATTGATTGATAATTATTTGGTTTTCTTTTCTTTCTTTTTTCAAAATAGTTCAATCTAAATTGTCCCCGAAGTCCCTAGTGTCATTAAAAATTGAGAGTATGACAACCATTAATTATTTCAGTCCCTATAAGCCTCAACATGTTTACAACTGTGAAATGAGCACTGTGAGTTCGGCAATAGCTGGAACACTTTTAAACAGATTATCACGAGATGAAAATACGAGTTATTCTAAGTGGACTTACGTTCACAAATCACAAGAGAAGAAATCATCACGGCTTACCGTCCGGTACGTGCGTGAGCAGTCGACTACCGAGAAACCCACCGAGCTCTGCCTCGCAGCTTGCGGTGTGCCCCCGCTGATCTAGCAGAGAAACCGGTACGCGGTGCGATCATCTGTTACCGCCCGGTAACAGATGAGCGATCGACTACCGAGAAACTTACCGATCTCTGCCCCCGACGTGTCCCCCGTTGATCCAGTGGAGAAACCGGTGCGCGGTGCTAATCATCACGGGTTACCGTCCGGCACGTGTACGTGAGCGGTCGACTATACTATACCAAGAAACCCACCGAGCTCTGCCTCGATGTGCCCTGGTGCGCGGTGCGAACCATCACGGGCACTTTTTCGCCACTCTCGAGCAGCCTCAACTCATCTGCTGAAGTTTCAGCAAAGAGTGAAAGACTATGAAAACAAAGTAATAATGTGATATTCTCACAAATTAACAGATTATCTACGTTGCATTTTAGCAGCTGCCGTTGAGGTGTTTCAGATAATTCAACTCATGAATGAATTCACAAAGGGTCTATTTGCGTGTGTCTCTTTGCAACATGAAGCATTCTCTTCAAAGTGGCTGCCATGCAAAAGATTTAATCCGGTCATTGAACACAAATGATGCTTCAGACTATTGCCTTTCAACAAAGACATTGACAAAATATATCCGAAAATAAGAAGGATGGCTCTGTTCGTAGCGGCGCCTGTAGAAAGTGCCCAGTTCATCCCTTGAGGTTCCTACTGTGCATTTTTTTGTATGGGCCTAAATAAGAATAAAATAAATCAATAGTTCAAATTTTTGTTTAAATTTTTTGTTTTGTTTTTTGGAGTTTTTGTCAATATTAATCCGATTCTAATAAAAGGATCACACCAAAACATTAAAATACTTACCTCCTTCGAATCACAAAATCCAACTCTCTTAAAATTCCATCTATTGGGGTCAAGTTTCACTTCTTGAGACAAGACCTTCAGTGAAATTCAGTCAATGGAGTAGATTAAGTATTCACTGGAGTTTCCGCTAAATTGATTGTTGTTTTTTCCTTTCCTTTCTTAAAATAGTTCTATCTTCATCATCTAGTCCCTATACAGTATCATTCTTTGAACAATGAGAGCATGACAAACATTCCTTTTCTTGTGGATAAACTTGATGGTTTCAACAGTCTGGTCTTGAAAGCTATCAATACTACTCTAACACCGCTCTGAATAATCTCATCGTTTTCTTATAAGATCGCTTTTGTACTCCTTGTACTACTACTAGTACTAGGTTCGGTTTTCTACAACACCGCTACGGGTGTTCATATCATGTGCGTTATGGTCGGCACATAGCGTCACGTCCGGGGGATCCCGCGATAAAATTTCTTACTAATTTGCATGTGACCTGATCGAATAACAGCGATCCACGTCCGCGACCTCTGTATAGTCCCCATGTAAACAAACATGACATACTTACAATTGCAAGATATTGAGACCACAAACGTTATTGATGTATGACCAGTACACCATTTGGGATGGGATATGATTGTGAAAGAGATTATATCGGGTATAGGAAAGTGGTTTCCGCAGCGATCTCATTGCGTAACGATATGTATTACTAGTTTTTTTTTTCGAGAATGTTCTGGAAGGGACTACTTTGTGGACGACGAGGCCTTTTCGACAACATGGCGGTTTGCGTGTCTAAACTCGGGACCAGTGTTTGGGACTCGCGTGAAGGTTTTTGACCGCTGATTTACAGCATTTCGGAGACTCCACTGTGGAAACTGCGTTGCAGTCATCTGACCATGCCTAATAAGATAAACATGAACATCCCCAAATTTTATGGTGAGGTTTTATTAAGCTCGAATGATTTATTATGCTCGAATCGAAAATATTATCGCAGTGGCTATCGTTACGGCAGCCGTAACGCATTTCCCATTTTCTATCGTTACGGTAGTACTGCAACTTTTAAAAAAACATGAGAAGAAAATATAAAATTAGAAGGAAAAAAGTGAAATTTGAACGTTATGAAATTCGGACTTTATTTCCCTTTAAAAAAAAAATCCTCCAAAGCCTCAGGTTAGAAAAGGAAAAAAGTTTGAGTGCAAAACTGAGATGCGAACCCGCAACCTCGCGGTGCAAAATCCTACCCTCTATCGACTGAGCTGTCGCTACGCACTGCTCGCTAAAACGTGGGGAAACAAATAATTATATTACCTGCGTGCGTATCAAAAAAGTATCGTAGAGGGCGCTAAACAACGGCTGCCGTAACGATAGCCACTTCGAAATACTATGGGTTCAAAATGGAGAACATGCACAATCTCCAATGCATCCTATCGTGCATGTTTTGTCATAAAAGAGAGCTCTGTAGTTTACCGTTTACACTCGGGGTCTTCTGTTGTCGTGTCTTGGTCTTGACTAGTATTTTATTTACTTCAAAATGGGCTTTTCTACTGGGTTCTTTTTTGTTTAAAGAAATGCAAAATGAAGCACAATGGACAATATTTTTCTCCCTATTTCTATTACATCAATTTATTATAACGGTAGATTATCAGTAACCAATTACCGACTGAACCTTGTTTGCCATTTATGTAATTAATCATAATGCATTATGTTATTTGGATTTTACAGGGAGGATTGAGAGAGATGCAAAACTTGGGTAATGCATTTTGTAATCCTTATTTCAGGTTATTCGGGTGGTTTTGTACGATGGTACAATGTGAAATATCACAATGAAAATGTCGGATCCTATAATTAGTCGTTTCTAAGCAATTTACTTAACCTGAAGAACTTGTCATCAGAACAGTGTGTATTCCAAGACGAGATTTGTCAGTGTTTTGTTTTTACTACAATCTTTACTAATTTCGAGAATTTATTGTCAGGATTTCCTGATTTAATTTTTTGTTCTGTCAGGATTTTTCTGGATTTTTTTTTTTTTAAGAATCTCTTTTAAATCAGGAATGTCTGTGTTTTTTTTTTCTTTTTACCGTAAAGGCATCTTTCACCAACTAGGTTTATAGAGAGCAAAATAATGATGTGAATTTGGGCAACACATTCATAGATCTATACGTGTCTCTGGGCCCTGTGTGATCCTGAAATCACCTGCCGAGGAACAGTTTTCTAAATTGTTGTTTTCTCCAAAACTCAATTACAGATGTTTTAGTAAGCCTGGAAGTAGGGTGAACGAATTGGCATTATATTCATCCAAAGAGTACACCGTATTTCCGTGTTTCACAATGGAAAATAAACAAGTTTCTTTCAATTCCAAGGATTTCTCTCAAATGCATCGACCTTATATTGAGGTTGATAGTGGAGCATTTAAAGGAAAGATACAACATTTGCAAACATCAAAAAACCAAATGATCAAATTATCACGAAACATCTTACTGGATTGTTAGGGAATGACAGTCTAAAGCATTCTGTAAAGTTGTGGCTCCTGGTGTGCTGATATTTTCAAGAAAAACTGTGTTTTTCCAACGCTGGTCGGCCGACCAGCGTTGGAGAAAACTGGCTTTTTTCAGCAAGTGCTCCTAATTTTTCATATTCAGTTCGTCTGCATTTTCTTTGCTTTGATTACACACCTGTGGCGACTACAACCCTGCTAGACTGATTCTCTGATCTAACGATTCCCCAAAGTCTGTAAATTGCTCCCGTTTCATCTTAAGTGGGGTCAAGGAACCAGACTACAAGAATATGATTGGTTTTCTTGGTTTTTCCAGCATCTACAAACCCAAAACGTGAAACGAGTCAGTGTTACAATATAATTGTTTGCTATAATATGTTTATCCTCCAAATCCATTTATTTCTGAAAATTGCAGCAAAATCAAATGTTGTACAATTCCCTTTAATGCCCATGGGCCAAACGCCTCACTGACAAAGTAATAATAACTTTTGTGTAAATCAGAAGACGTTGTGGATTTAAGCTCTATTGTTTTGGATGTAATTATTCGGGAAAATTAGGAGGAAATCAAATATCTTTATCTATAGCTACGCTTAACTCCAATGAGAGAATCGCTGAACTGCGAGGAGGCAACTCCAGTTGGAATCCTGCAAAAGTTTTGAATAAAACAAAAATAAAGTGAATTAAACATGGGCATCGCCAGGATTTTTTTTTCTAGAGGGGGGAAAAGCACACTTTCCTGCCAAAATCACTGTACTTTTCCCGCATATTCTCGATTTATCATTTTTGGACCCCAACCCTTTAAATCGACAGCAATCTAACTTCGCGCCTCTTTTTCTTTCTTTTCCCCCTTTTTCCTCTTTTTTTATTTTTATTTTTGTTTTGCTTTTCCAGGGGGCGACAAGCACCCCCCTTGCCCCCCCCCCCTCCCGACGCCAATGGAAGTAAATGAAGAGAATGTCCAAGCGTAAAAAGGAGAAATATACTAGTAGGCCAGCCAAATGTGGACAAGTTCTCTAGAGAATAATTTCACGGCATTTCTTGGTAAAAGCTGGCATCCATGTTAGATCAATTCTTTGAACTATAACAAGATGTGGGTGGATGCCACCGTTAATTTTTGACCCTAAATATACCTAATTTACATAAATCTTTATTAACCTGCCGTGTGATATATTTTTACCCTTGTTTGGGTATCTTTTATTTTTGATTTTTTGACAATTTTAATTTGGTGATTCTAATCTACTAACACATCCTTGTTACTTCAATAACATGTTCTAACGCATATAAGTGACAGATTAATTATGAAGATATAGTAACAATCCAAAATGGCTCCTATTTTACCTAAAAGTTGCGCGCGTTTTACTTTGTCTCCAGATATCTTCAAGTAGTCTTGCCAAACTTCAGTATTGATGGGCTTCAAATTCACCAAATTGCTTACTGGCACAGTTACCTTATCAAAACCTTATTGAAAATCATGTAAAAAATAATAATGTTGTGATATTTAGCCCAGCAAACAAAAATGGGAAAACGAGGTGTATGTTAAATGGCCTAATTAGTGAAGGGTAACCTATGGTGGGGACTTGAAAAAGTTCAAGGAAATTCCCAAAATTATTGGGGGAAAAATAATCGGAAAGAAAACATTTTGACATTAAGAAAGGTATTGCAAACATTTTTTTGGGGGGGGGGAGTTCCTTGAACTTATTCAAATTTAAGCCCAGTTTACGGACAGCCAGGTCGTTTTCACCTCCTTGAATGTGGAACTTGTGAAATCTAATTTTTAACCAACACATTTTGAGGTAATAAAATATTATGTAATACTACTGCAATCAAATAACGCTGATGCTACAGCGAGGGGAAATTCGATCATAATTACACCTGTTTTTTCTAAGGAGGCATCTAGACATAGTCCTGCCAAAAATTGCAAAGTTCCCAAGAGGTTTCGATTTGTCTAGTTGAATTTTACATCACACAGGAAAGTCATGAGGTAATCGACATCATTTTTTTTACCTGGTTTTTTTTTTTTTTTGGCTTCAAATGTCGGCTGATGACTGCAAATGGTGCCCGGCTAAACTTAGTGCAAATATATGGGAGTCCAGAGAGGCCACATAAATCTAATTTTCGATCATAACCCCTTCTAAAAACACGTTAAAACTGTGCAGCAGCAGAATTCCAGTCAAACCAGTGAGCTTGGCGGTTTTGAAACATCATCTTGTATTGAAAAAAAACCTTTTTTTCATTTTGCCGACGCGCATGGCTACGGCGACGCGTGCGCATACCAGAAACCGGAGACTTTTTTTTGGCCTTTTGGTCATTGTTTTTTTTTTTTGGGGGGGGGGGTTGTTTACCAACAATATTCTCATCGGTGAAATTTCTGCAGATTATTTCTGGATTTATTAATTTATTACAATGATGTCTACATGGGTGTGACAGGGTTTGACCTGATGCCGTTTGAGCATGCGGTGACCCAATTTTTTGAATACAAAACAAATTGAGGGCCAATGACGGCCACCTTTCATCTAATCCTCATTCAACGCTTGCTAAATCAGCTGGTTCACTGAACTTTGCAGCCAGGGCTACACCCAAGCCGTGTCAACAAACTTTCGACCTGGGCTCCTGCCATGTCCCATTGAAACATATACAAACACCTGTAACTTGACACAGCAATCTCCCTTCATAGCCGCAAACCACCCACCAGTGGTGATCGTTATCAATAAAATGGTAGGTTTTCGAGATGCATTTTCAAAAAATTCGAATCTTAATACCTTAGACGCAGTACAACTCGTCTTCCGCATGGCGGCAGTCCTTGAAGCGATCACAGAGCTTACGCCGAGGATGTGTGGTGCCATCAGCACACTGGAAAGTCTCATCGCCTGTAACGAACATCAGTGGAAGAATACAGGGCGAGTCAAAAAGTATGTGAACACCTGGATTAATGATTTGTTTTCCTTAAAAAGAAATCAAAATGATGACCATGTTCTTCCATTACTCTGAAGAACAGAAATCATTAATGAAATGTTTTACTAAAAAGAACCTGTCACATGACCCATGCCCATGCTAGGCTGGCTAGCTAGCCTGGCATATTCAAAAATAGAATCGACTGCGGATTGTTAATTATTATCTGAGTCATTTTGTGGTATGTGGGCATGTGCAACTAGAATCATTGAATGGAGACTGGCGACCTAAGCTGTCAAGAAAAAAATATGTAAGCATTCGGCAGGTGCTACCTTCCCAAGGCATAAGTGTGAAAAATAATAAATTAAATAGATTGATCTTTTATGAAATGATATTTTATTTTCCACTTGTCTCTTAAAGGAAATCGTACTTCCTAATGCACTTACCGGCACAGTTAGCCTCGTCCTCCCCGTTGGGACAGTTGCGTCTCCCATTGCACCATAGCAGCTCAGAGATGCAGTCACCTGTGTGATAGCATTCTACTTGCGGCAACCGGCATCCTGCCTGCGCGAAAGTAGTATACCGATTGGCATCAGTACCCCGGGGAGGGGAGTGGGTATGATAGCCCGGTGCTCTTGTCGCTTGCTGGGTATGATAGCCCGGTGCTCTTGTCGCTTGCTGGGTACCACGGTAATCACCATCTGTTACGTAGGTGGTGTAGCCTGAGGAGGGGGTATCTGGTTCGTCAGTGCGCTCATAAGTTTCCTCCGTTGAGCCTGTGCTTGTCATGTCTGCAGCAAACAAAAATGGTTACCAATTTTAGAAAACGCCCTCTGGCACACCTGTTTATGTGGAAATCTTTCAGCCGCTTCCATAGGCGCATATGTTATTTCAAACAAAAAGCCTATAGTAATGGACCTATCGCCGTTTGCGAGTAAGCCACGCCCCTTAGACAACCCTATGGAATTTGTGTACTCTTAAATTTTGTTTGTCTCAGATTTTGCGCGTTCCGCGTCTATTTGTAAATCATGTGATTGGACAACATTTCACAAGCTGCGTTGACGCGATTATATACGCAATTCTACCGCGATAGATCAGTTCAGACAAAGTCCAAGCCACGTATATACCCACCAACTAGACGCTGACAAACGTATAGTTTTTGCAAATGGCAGGGCTTGTCAACCCAGTCTCCAGTTCGGACGAACGCGACACAGTCTTCGTTGCCTTCAGCGTTGTTCGGTTGGCCAGTTTTCCACTTGCTGCGCAACAAAAAGCGAGGGAAGCAAGGATTAACTGTAAGACTATTAAATAATGAATAGTGACTATTCATACTCGTCTTTAGCAAAGGTACCTCTGGCAGTTGGTAAGCGTAGCCGTCGTTGTTATTGCAGAACTTTTTCTAGTATGCAAGAATGCAAGAGTCTTACAATAATTTAAATAGCGATAAAGCCACACACAAAAATATTGTCTATATTATGTTCCCTTTCATTTCAGTACAAAGATTAAGATTGGCTCTGATTATCACTGCCACGCCATTCTGAACTGAAACCCAAGTGTGTCGTGCTTGTCCTTTGCCACCACAACAAATCCTGATTATCTACCTGAAACCGTAGTAATCTGGCGATTTTCCGTCAGTCCAAACAAATTGGCGCTCGTCGGTGGGAGCAAGATCCGTGCGTGGGTCGTGTAGGCCAATCCAGTTGTGGGCAGAACTCGCTCGGTTTTGCTTGACAAAGTCCTTGTTTATTACAAAAGTAGAAGATTATTTTAATTAAAACAAAGCCGACATTATTTAACAGACAGCTGCAGCCACAATAGCAGCAACAACAACAATAACAAACAAACACCACTACCACCACAATCATCACCACCACACCACCGCAACCACCACACAACCAGGCAAACCCTTCCACAATATAACACCACCCCCACAGCACCTCAACCGCCACAACCACCTCAACCACTTCAAACCACCTACGGGACCACCCACACAATCACACAGCACACACACAAAAATAGTATGTTATACCTCCGTACACCTTCCCTCATTGTCTACTTTTCCCACCACCACAGCGCTACTGATATTTGTGGAAATCGCTTAAAGGGGTAAAACAGAAGCGCCACTTCCGAAAAAAAACCAAGTTGGCTTGCCGACAATAAACGTTAAGCAATGAAAAACATGGTTGAATGCGCTTCCTTTAAAAACATATATTGCTGCCAGTCTTAGCCGAGAAATTTGGGCGCGCCTTTGTTAGAAATGAAATACTTGTTACACCTACATTAGTTGGTTTGTCGGTAATGACAGCTAAATCGCCGCCCCTCTGTCGACAGTCTTGTCGAGCGTCGGACCAAGACAGTGACGCCGCACCCGGGAAGAAACAAAACTCTCTAAATGGTATCCACCCTTCGTCGCAACCCTCGGCCTTTGTACACTGCACTGCAGCTATATAAGGGAATGGAAGGAAATTTTAACAACTGCGATCACCAACTCATTTTCTTTTTTTCTTTTTTTTTGGAAAAGCACTGAGATACAGTACATCTGAATATGAAATTTCAAAAATAAATGAGAAAAAAAAACACATTTCAAAAGATAATTTGTGTCCAGGAAACCTACATAAGACATCCATGTTACCGAGCATCCGTAATTTCGTCATTTGCCAGTGAGCAATGAATGTTGAAACAAATATAAAATAAAGCACCTGAGAAAATGGGAACTTGACCAATTGAGTATGCTGACCAATTCACGGATACCACCTGATGTGGTCTCAGCTGGGGCACTTAATTATTTTCGTTCGATTTCCGTCTCCTGAGCTAAACTATGGATTGCACACGAAGACAATGTACGTGCACCCGAAGACAATATGCATACAATTCCATTTTTAAACTGAAATATCTAAGTGACCAGATATTCCCTGAATTATTAGTCATTATCTTTAGTTTCATCGCAATAAATAATCTGAAGCCCATATTAAAACCCATTAAATGGGGACCGGGTACTATAGTTCCGTTTTAATATGCTCCACTGCTAAGCATGGAGGGGGGGGGGGGAAGAATTATTCGAGAATTTAGGAATCTCAAGATTTCCTCTAAAATCACTATAGAGGAATAACGTCTTGGAATAACGTTATTTTCATGTGTTCATAACCAAGTATGCTTTCATACCCAAAGTACAGTTGAAAAAAACTACTTTTTTTCCAAAGCAAAATTAATGAGTACAATTTCCATACGTTTCATAATTATGTGGCCATGCGCGCTATGCTTATCCTTACGAAAAGTCTATTATCTTGGCTAAATGTATGGGGTGAAGTAGGATTTTAATCTTACCAGCATAGAACGTAATCGCACACAGCAGAGCAGATGAGAGAGCCATCCTTACTATTGTATGTTGAAAACTGAAATGAAGTGCAATCGCCTCGGGAATAATAAAGTATACGTGTGGAAACCGGAAAAAAATACCAGATGTTTCATAAGGTAAACATTTGAGGCAAATACCGGTAAAACGTTCACTTTGTAGATTTTCTCAAAAGTAAATTTTTGTCAGGTTGAAATATTGACGAATATTAAGTTTCGGTTTCACTTTCCAGATCAAGTGGATTG
Source organism: Patiria pectinifera (assembly GCA_029964075.1). Taxonomy (NCBI): domain Eukaryota; kingdom Metazoa; phylum Echinodermata; class Asteroidea; order Valvatida; family Asterinidae; genus Patiria; species Patiria pectinifera. The sequence continues at coordinate 31,845,759 of CM057150.1, forward strand.
CGTCACTTTGCAACACCATATCTATCAATGTTAAGTCACCAGCTATCATTTCATTTGTATCGGTATAAGCGTCTCCATTTTTCTCAAGTATAAATATTCGTAGCTTAAAAATCTAAGCAAAGCAGGTCCAGACTTCCGTACCCTTATACCTGTAGTACACCTGTCGTCTTAATTGAGTTTGATATACATGTATTACCGAAGTGCATTTATTCGTCGTGCCGTGAGTTTCAATTGTAATTAATTTTCTCATTTTTTATCACTACTTTCTTCCTTTCACTTTTAATAATGAATAATTGATACATGCCTATAGACAATAAGATTGGCAACTGATCTATAAAAGATACACATTATACTATCCTTGTTTCTCCACTGTATTAGCACGTAACACTCAGGCAAGGTATTGATAACAACTGCGGCATACTACTCGACTGTTCGGATTCTTCCACAGCTAGAACTATTATCATCGAGTATCTAAAATAGGTTTTTCCAATCAAGTAGTATATTAATTCCATGGCACATTATGCAGGCGCAAACATAAAAGAAATCCAACTATGGAAATTCCAGAGAAGACGAAAGGGAGCCAGAACACAATAAAGAGGAGCGTAGGCCTATACCATCCAATCGAAGTGGTATTTAGAGTCTGTGACGTCATATCGGTCGGAAATGTGGACTAAGCTGTGGATTGGTCGATTTAGATGCCATGTTTTTGTAATACACTGTACAACAACGGGTTTACGGAAGACCCGATAGAACGTCAGCTGAATGATCGGAATCTCAAGGTCAAGACGCGGACTTGTTTTGCATAATTAATCGCCGAATCTGCTCGCATATCATAGACCCTTGCTGTGCAAGAGCATTCCACAGTCTGAGGAGCTTGGCACATGTCCAACAACCTGTCAGCACGTATCGCCAAAAAGAAAGCTAGACTTGATTCAAGACGGCGATTTACGATTCATATTAACCCCCCCCCAAAAAAAAAAAATATCATGTGCTTCCTCGGCCAGTCTAGAAAAAAAGACCCCTTCAAATCGATCTAGCGTAAGTTCAAGAAACCCGTGTAGATAATGGAAATGTAGACACTTCAAGCCAGACGTAATTTTCAATTGAGCTGCAAAGTGCACACAATTTCTAACAACAGAGAATATTTTTTCGCAGCAAAAAAAACCAAGATAATCAGGCGAAACATACACTGAAAAATTGCCTGGGTTAATTTTACCCAAGCAAGGGTGAAAAAAGCAACTTCCCCAAATTAGGTTATGCTTTACCCAATTGTTTGGGTTATAATTTCTGTTAAATTCAACCAAAACTTGGTAAGACCAAATTAAATTTGGTCTTGTATGGTAGTTGCAGTTTCACCCCTGCTTGGGTAAAAAATAACCCAGGCAATTTGTCAATGTATGGTCGCCTAAACTATAGGTTTTCGCTTGATATTGTTTGATAGCACAGTTTTGTGACAAATTGTGGTACATGTATTGTTCACGGACCGTCGACTATAGAATTTGAAAGTCCACATGTTTGTGAGGTCAAATGTTCATTCATATGAACTTGTTTATAGCGTGATTAAAAAAGGAAAGTATAGCTCCTAATTGCGACAGGTGCCATCTTCAATGCGTCAATTTGAGCACACTGTTTACTCCGGCTTTTTGTTCTATTGACATCCTTAAACAAACAACATCAAAATGAAACTTGCACGACGAAAGCCTGCTGGTATCAACGCAGTTTATCACTCATCCCCCGTCTCAGTAAAAAAAAAAAAATAGGCTTTAAACTACAAATTAAATTATTTTTCAAATATTAACAGGGTTTCATACTGTGCAAAAAAAAATCTAAACATTTCTTAGATAAAACATACTAAAAGGGGTACATACAAAATGGTTAAACTCTAAACTTAATTTTTAGAGCGTGATGAAAAACAACTTACCCACTTAACCCTAAAGGGGCCGGGGGCGGAATCCGCCCCCCCCCCTCAACATTTTCCGTGATTGCCTCTAAAAAAAAATTTTCGCGACCCGAGCTGTTATGACTTTTTAGCCTCGAGCTTTGCGCATCTTTTGATACCAAAAACATAACAATCAGACCACGGGTTGCCGCGTAGCGAAAAAATTTCCGGCGCTACGCGAAATAAAATTTCTTGGGTATGTTTAGGAAAAGTTGCTTTATGCATGTGCCGAGTTTCAAAAATTTTCGTCACTCGATGGCCGAGATCTTGGGGGGGGGGGCGGAATCTGCTGGTCAAAATAACCCGGCCCCTTTAGGGTTAAAGGACTAGGACTGAACACTGGGCCTAAGGCAGGAGACGTGCACGATTACCAAGAGTCTTCAACACTGGAAGACGTACGATAGCCACACATACATAACGTCATTGCCCATAAACTAAATCAACTCACAAGAGGGCGTCCTCACCAAATATCGTCTTGTTTTACAATACAATGTAGGGAGGGACGTAGAGGGAGGTATATATGCCCAACACGATATGTGACAGAGGCGCAACGTACCCCATCCTCCCCCCCCCCCCTCGAAAACGATGGTTTAGTAATTCTGACCGTTGCTTGAATTCTTATTTCATATACCGTGCACGATTTGAGATAGAGGGGTAGCCCACCAATGTACCTGACCCTCTCTCTCTCCCTCTCTTCCGGTGAAGTACAGTCCACCATCTGGCTGCAGACGTAGACCAGTAAATCGGTCCGAAATTGCCTACGCCGGCCAAATCACGATTTGCAGGCCCTCGAAATATTTAGTATTTGAGCATGCCGTGGGCCACGAACTTGAGGGTTTGTTAAAAAAAACATATGGGTGGAAGCCGTGCACAGAACTGTCGGTATGTAGTTCCGTTCAATTTGGATAAAATTGGGGCTCTTACAGCGCTCTATATTGCAATGGCAAGCGAAACGATACCCTTCTCTCAGACCGGACCGTACTATAATAGCGCCATCTACGACGAGAAGTTGTGTGGGCAAGCGAAACGATACACTTCTCTCAGACCGGACCGTACTATAATAGCGCCATCTACGACGAGAAGTTCATCGACACTTCCGGCATCGGTCTGAGGAAACTTGCCGAACCATCAAGGGAAAGCGTACCTATAAAACAGCTAAAGAATAACTTATTGTTTAAAAAGAATATTTTTGGAAACGTAATCAAAAGAAGAATGTATGTATAAAACAATGTACAATGAAAATAAGGTTAGAATGGTAAAGTAGTAATAAACAAAAAACACAAAATCAATCCCCTTGCAAATAGTCACTTTGCTTGCGAAATGAAAGATGGCAACCCGTTTCAGGGTTTGCAGCCTTGATAGCGAATGCTGTGTTGGAGAGCTTACTTGTTCTGTGTTTACTTCAGCACATTTTATTCGCCCAATCGATATGAATGGTTGGCCTACTTGTACATCGCATGCCCCTTTGTTTATGTGACTTTTTTTGTTAATAGTTCTGTTGTCATTCCAACAAGCCAGCCAGGTGTCCAGCTATTAATTTTGTACCTGGTGATTTGAGATAGGAGAGTTTAAACTATGAAACCATCATGCATCTAGTACAGTTGGAATATTTTTGGACATGTGATATTCTCCTGTTCTGCTACTTTCTCAACGGCATTTACTCGTTTCAAATTCAGGTCATATCATCCCAGATTATAGTATTTCTTGACGTTCTGGTAATGCGCTTCGATGTGTCGGATACACCTTTGGCGCCTTTGGGGCGAGCACCAGAACCCGGAAGTAAGATGTACCCTGGTGTTACGTTTAGACACATACTCAAACTCAAACTGCTGAAAGTTGGTGACATTTTTAAATTGTTGGCAGCTTTTAAAAAGAGTACCGGTACCAACACTGAGCGCTTGGCTACGCAATATCCCTGCAGTAATGGGTCGGGCGGGGCCCCTTAATATTGTAGTTACGCTTATGAATGGTGACATGTACATCTGGTTTAGTCTCACTCCTCATAATATTTACACCTGGAGGTAGTTTTGCATTGTAGCCCTTCAAAGTCTGCTTGAAATCCAAGTGCCAGTCGTAACGATCATGCTCGAAGTAGTAGGCGTAATTCATGATGACGTTGACGGGGCTTATGGCGGAAAGCTTGCGAAAGGCGCTCTCAAAGTTGGAGACCTGAAAGAAGACATTTGGCTAAGTTAGGTAGTATAATTATACAGCGTGAGTAAAAAAAAACACCGAAACCCATGGGTCGTAAATATTGTTTTAATAAACCTCTGCATGTGACACTTTCAAACCTACGATACGAAGGCTTAAATTCATAAGCTTTCTTTTAGTGCAAGAATCATTCAAATCACTCATGTACTTTTGAAGTTACGGAATTTTAAACACAACCACCGTTTTCAAGTTTTGCCCGCAAATCACAAAAAGGATGTGCGTTCTTTCAGCAAAACGAAAGCAAATCACTCCCATCCCTAATATTATGTGACTCGTTTTCATTTGCTGAAAGAATGCTTAAAACTGTGGTATTTTTTATATTTACAAACACAGCTTTAAACTATATCTTTAAGGCACATAAAAGTGTTTAAACGCTAAGCACAAAGCGTGCTGAGAAATAGCTAACGATTTAAGCTTAAGGACTAGGACTGATCCCTGGGATGAAGACGGGAGACGCGCAACATCCCCGACTCTTCAACAGTTGACGTCCGATAGCCACACAGACAGCGTTATAGTAACTTGATCAACTTACAAGATAGCCTTTAGTCAAGTCCCACGCGCCTATACCCGGACCATCCGGACACGTAACGCACCCCGGATGCTGGCACGTAAAAAGACTAGCACGAGCGACGAAGTCGCGAGGGCCTTTACTATCTCGTGGAACTAATCACTTATTCATTTATTCACGTAATATAAATCAAGTAATATAAACCAATCATCTAACGGTGGTTTGCGGTTACCAGCAACAGCACCCGCGCCATGGCGCGCGTGCTGTCTGGCGCCAGACGACGGCTGATTTACGTTAGTAATTAATTCTGCATTTTCATTGGTCAATTCACAACGGGTAATGCATTATGCATGTCTACCAAATTGGTAGACAAATGTAAAGAAAAACATAAGCGTTCTCCACGAGATGGTAAAGGCCCCTTGCGGCTTTGCCGCTCGTGCTAGTCTTTTTACGTGTCAGCATCCGGGGTGCGTCACGTGTCCGGGTAAGCGCGTGGGACTTGACTAAAGGCTACTTACAAGAGGGCGTCCTCACTTTTTACAATACAATGTAGGGGGACGGACGGGGGTGTTGCGAGCACTGATCTCTATAGAGACTGGATAGCGGATAGAGAGCCGCACAATGAATGGATTTGACGCCGTATTGGTGAGACCGGTGAGACCGCGGCTGGTGATCTACAAAGGACAAGTTGCCGTCTTTATAGATATCATGAATACTTTTGTAACATCGCGATTCACTTGATTTATTTTTTGACCACCACCACTGACCACGGTTTACAATTTTTCTTATATCGTGGTTTACTTCTTTTTTTTAATGCCACAGCTCCTTTTTCGGCGTTTTGGAAATAATAATCACTGCAGAAATGTGTCCTTTTTAGAACATCATAATACGTGTGCGTGACCAAAATGCGCGTCAACTCTTCATACGGCGCGCGCGATAATTCGCGTAGAACGTTTGTAATATACGCGGCCATCTTCGTGAGACCGGGGGCGAATTGGTCAATATGCAAAGTCTACTGTGTGACTGGTGTATGTATAACCGCTATCCAGATTATGGAGATTAGTGGTTGCAAGAGCCAAGTGCGTACGGTGGTCTTTGTGCCTCCTCCATTCGAAAAAAAGGGATGTGCAAAATTGCAATGATAGAAATATGCCTTTCAGTGAAAGTAAATTCAACGCTTTTTGATTTTTACAGACTTTATTCTAGCTATTGTTCAATACCAAACTTGAATATTAGTCCTGAGTCGAAAGAACAGTTCTAGAAAAACAACCTGTTTTCTGCTTCGTTCTATCATGCAGTTTTAAACCATTGCTTGGATTGCTTAGAGGGGTAGCCCCAAAGTTCCTTCAGGCTACACACACTCGGAGCTTTGTTGACAGATATCCCTAAATAATTAGGGGAACACAATGGCCAACAAAAGAGAGGCCAACGGGCAAGGGCAATGTTCATTCATATTAAAATATATCGACGTGCATGAGCACAGGTGTCCCGAGTACAGGGAAAAATGCAAAATGTTGTATGCCAATACAGTCCTCTTCTATACAGGTCAGATCAGAATCACCGCCTGGAACGTACGTGTAGAAATTTTGCGGATTTTGCGGCTTCAAAGATGGCAAAATACCCACTTCGGTTCAAATTATTGTGTTGCTGTTTCGCCATTTCGTTTCGCCATTTCATTTTACAGTGTTGGACCTTCCATAGATTTGCAGGCCGCAGTGACGTAGCCAGGAATTTTTCAGTGGGGGCGCTGGGGGGCTGGAACATTTCATGGGGGGGCGTCATGTAGGGGCGTCAATCGCTTCTCAAAAGTGGGGGGGGGTTACATACCTTGATCAGAACTGATGCGAGCGCGAAGCCCTTACGGCGTGGGGGTTCGGGGCCCACTTAAGGGCCCCGAAAAAAAAATGGTTTCTAGATGATCTGTGGTGTGATCTGAAGCAATTTCTTACCACTTTCCTCCATGCTTTAACTAATATTTTCTTAGCAAAAGATAATTATTTGAACATCGTTTTCGAGGTTGGAGTCATTGAATCAGCTATCGGTATTCTGAGCTATAGGCGTGGGGTTCGGGGCCCGCTTAAGGGCCCCGAAAAAAATTGGATTCTCGATGTTCTGTGGTGCGATCTGAGGCAATTTCTTACCACTTTAACCAATAATTATCTTAGCACAAAAGATAATAATTTAGGCATAATTTTCGAAGTTTCCTCAGCTAAAGGCATACGAAAAATATTTGAACATTGTTTTCGAGGTTGGAGTCAGTGAATCAGCTACAAGAATTCTGAGCTATAGGCGTGGGGTTCGGGGCCCGCTTAAGGGCCCCGAAAAAATTTGGATTCTAAATGCTCTGTTGTGCTATCTGAGGCAATTTCTGACCACTTTAACCAATATTTTCTAAGCAAAAGAGACATTGTAGTACATAATAGGGCCCTGTAAATGAGACACGAGTTCAAAAATCTAGGGGGGGGGGGGACATTTGATATTGTGTCCCCCACCCTTAAAAAAGTGGGGGGGGGGGGGCCAGTCCCCCTGTCCCCCCAGGATTGACGCCCATGGCGTCATGTAGATCAATGATATTTTTTTTAGAAACTCAAAATCTCATTGGGGGACTGGGGCGACAAGGTTTCATGGGGCCAGCCCCACAGCCCCGTGACTACGCCACTGATTTCAAGGAATTTTAATTGGTCTATTATTATTATTTAGCTTATGTGAATGGAGGAAAAGGTTTGTGCGTGGCCGATTCGCGTGATATCGCTGACTGAAACTGTGTGACCCACGGACCACCTGTGTATAATACGTGTTCCGTGGTGTGAGCGAGCAGTGCAGTGGGTGTTAGATTACCATTATGCGCTATGTCACCGGCCGGTTGTCAGCTTACTGGTCCGCGGTCGCCTGTCGAAGGGTCGTTTCTCAGTGGTCATCAAGTGGATCATTCGCAACTATTTAGATTGAGATCAATGATATATTTTTTTTAACTCAAAATCTCAGTGGGGGCTACTGGGGGGGACAAGGTTTCATGGGGGCGGTCGGTGGCTACGCTACTGGCAGGCCTTGGTTGGCAAATATGTACAGTTGGCAAATATGTACATTTTGCCAACCAAGCGCAGAAAGGTTTTACAATGTAGGGGGAGGGATGAGGGTGTTACGAGAGTCAAGTGCGTACGGTTGTCTGTGTGCCACCTCCATTCGAAAAAAAGGGGTGTGCAAAATTGTGATGATAGAAATATGCCTTTCAGTTAAAGTAAATTGAACGCTTTCTGATTTTCACAGACATTATTCATGCTATTTCAACCTACACACACTCGGAGCTTTGTTACCAGATAAAATCTATAAATCCTTCAACCTGCACACACTCGGAGCTTTGTTGCCAGATTTCCCTAAATAATTCTGGTAACAAAAGAGAGTCCAAGTAAAATGGTCATTCATATTAAAATATATTGACGTGGATGAGCACAGGTGTCCGGAGTACAGGGAAAAAAAGACAAAATGTTGTATGCCGATGTAGTCCTCTTTTGTAAAAGACGGGTCAGAATCACCGCCTGGAACGTACGTGTAGAAATTTGACATTATCGTTGTGTTGTGCTTTGCAATCAACAAGTGCCGACGATACAACTCAAAGGTGAATAAACGGATTTTGCAGATTCAATGATGGCACAATACCCACTTCGGTTCAAATTATTGTGTTGCTGTTTCACCATTTCGTTATTGGTGAACGTGGCCTGGCTTTCTGGATACTTTCAAAATTATGCGCATCGGCACAGAATTCCATCATCCATCAAAATTCCATCACCCATCAAACGAGTGGGTTTTTCGAGTTCTTCGAATACCACCGATGTAGGAGCCGAAACCAACCTCGATGCAACACACGGCTTTTCTCTGGCGCTAACAATCCGCATGGCAGCCGTACCTAAACTGGTTCAGCGTCTGTACTGCATATTCATCCGCTCGTCTACCGTATTCTGGTCTCCCAAGCTGGGCCCAATAAGTCTGATTCTTGACAAAGAATCCGAAACAGATCATCGGTTTGCACGTCAGCTGAAACAACAGGAGAAAGATTTGGGCCTCAAGTTTGATTTCGTGTACGAGCCACTCCCTGATACTGCCTCGGGCTGGAAACCCCAAGGCTACCAACGTCAATTGTGGAGTAGTTTCTTCATGGATCTCTTCATCAATGCTTCGGTAATTGGTTTGACTGACACGGATGCAGTGTTCACGACACCGGTGACCCCTGAAAACATCTTCAACGGGCGTCGATTGCGAGTGTTAACTTACACTGATACACGGCGAATGCGGCACAGAGAAAAATTTCAGTGGTCAACACTGCAGGCACTCGGAAAGGTTATGGCTTCTGACTTCAAGGCGTATTTTCCATCCTACTACTGGAGGGACACTATCACCAACTGCAGGAACCACATAATGAAGCACATGAACGTAAGCCAAATATTACGGGAATAAATGTGTGCTTGGCCGGTTTTAAACAAACTGTTTAATAATAATAACAGCCGTATTTATGAAGCGCTTTTTTTTTCAAATGATACGAAGCGCTAGGAGGGAATGAAACCAAAGACAGGTAAATGAAGTAAATGAACATATATGAAACCCATTATGTAGCACCTTTTTGCTGGGTGCTGCGGCGCATATTGCAGCCCAGTTGGAGTCTATATGCTAGGGTATTTATCAGGAACTATCTTGATTCTGACTTAAATCAGTCCACAAACATTACAATGTTGTCCCCTTAAAATTGAGGAACGGTTTGGAACTGTAGGCAACATTTTTCATAGCCCAGATTTCGCTGCCTGACGAATCATGAATGATAACTGCAGGTCTATTTATATATACAAAAAAAGTGGCACTTACCACACGCTGTATTCTATTAAGTCCACCAAAACGTATATTCTTTTCTTGGTTTCTAACCAGTGAAGATTTGTACATTTTTTTTGGCAGGTCACCCACTTTGACGACGCCTTTCGCCGGCTGCGCCATGTAAGCCCGGTCGACATTATCCTGAATTACGCCTACTTCTTCGAGCAGGACCGGTACGACTGGCACTTGGATTTCAAGCAGACTTTGAAGGACTACAATGCAAAACTGCCTCTAGGTGTAAACATTAAGAGGAGTGAGACTAAACCAGATGTACATGTCGCCATTCATAAGCGTTACTACAATAAGCCCCCCGACCCATTACTGCAGGGATATTGCGTGGCCAAGCGCTATGTTGGTACCCTTCCTACAAGCTGCTTACAATTTCAGAATGTCACCAACTTTCAGCTTTTTGAGTTTGACAATAAAAAGGGACATCTTATTCCCGGGACCTGGTGCTCGGGAAAAGGGCGCCAAAGGTGTATCCGATACATCGAAGCGCATTACCAGAACGTCAAGAAATACTATAATCTGGGATGGTATGACCTGGATTTGAAACGAATAACTGCCGTTGAGGAAGTAGCAAGACGGGAGAATATGACATGTCCAAAAATATTCCAATTGGACTAGATGCATGATGGTTTCATAGTTCAAACTCTCCTATTTTCATCCCTACAGTGTTTTAAGTCAAATTTGAAGACTTTCTTATACACCAAATCATTCTCGTGATTTGATTAATGCTTCACCCATTGATTCGAACCTTTTTTCCTCCATTTTTTTCTCCTGATGTGCGCCTTGGGTGTCCTGTTTCTGGACAGATATGTTGCGCGGTATCAATGTGAGATTATATTATTATAATCTCAAATCAACCAGAACAAAATCAATAGTAACTGGACACCTGGCTGGCTTGTTGGAATAACAACAGAAGTATTGACCACGTAAGATAAACAATAAAACATCAACACAAGCATGCGATCTGCACGTAAGCCAACATGGTATTCATATCGATTGGGCGATTAAAATGTGCTGAAGTAAAGACAACAGAAGCTCTCTAACACAGCATTCGCTATCAAGGCTGCAAACCCTGGAACGAGTTGCCATCATATTTTTTCAAGCAAAGTCTTTAACTGTTTTCAAATCATTGTGTAGTAACTATTTGCAAGGAAATTGATTTTGTTTACTTTGTTTGTTTCTACTTTACCGCTCTCATTATTATTTACATTGTACATTGTTTTATACATACATTCTTCTTTTATCACGTGTGCGAAAATGTTCGTTTTAAACAATAAGTGATATTTAGCTGTCGTAGATACGCTTTCCCTTGATGGTTCGGCAAGCTTTCTCCGACCGATGCCGGAAGTGTCAATGAATTTCTCCTCGTAAATGGCGCTATTATAGTACGACGGTCTGAGAGAATGGGATCGTTTCGCTCGTACCCCCGCCCGGCAAACATGACGCTAAACACTGATGAATTCACGCTCTGATTGCTTGGATTTTGCGTGACCTGTGACCTACGCGTCATCACGGCCATGACTCTGCAAGGTTTGAAATGGCCGTTAAGACTGATTCATTACTCTTTTATTCCAGTTTAGAGATTTTTTTCGTTGAAAATCGTCAGAATGTAGGAAATTCTGTACAACGTATCTGTGTTGTAAATTTACAATTCCCGTCACTTGCTCAGGCTCCGTTTCGAATCACGAACTGTCAGATTGCATTATGCGACGCTCAAAATTGTGTCCACATGGTCCGCAATGAAACACTGAGAAATCACATCCGGTATGGAACGTGTGCATTTCTATAGGAAGTTTTCGGATAGCATTTGCGCACATTGTCTAACGGCGGTCTTGAACAGCTGCAGCCAGATGCTTTATACACAGGTCATAGGCCACTTCCTTCACAAGATTCTGTGAAGCTCATTAGTGTATCCCTGCGTCCTGTTTGCAGGGCGGGGGGGGGGGACGAGCGAATGGGATCGTATGTTGTAGAGAGAGTGTATTGGCCCGAGCTTCGATTAATAGTTCTGTCTTGATCGGTGCGTATATGAATGGCCTGCCTCATTCATCTGGTAAATTTAGTGGAGTCACGAGATAAGATGGTGCTTTCTCCCAGTTGATGGAGTGCTTGTTGATTACCGTCGAACTATAATAGCGCCATCTACGACAAGAGGTACATCGACTCTTCCGGCATCGTTCTCATTGTAGAACTAGCAAGCGAAGCTTTCCGATTGTGTGAAAAGAACATTTTGGCAAGTGAAATTTCCACTCAGATGAAACTGTTCAGTGATTTTATTAGGTTGATGGAACAGCTAAGGTGGGGGAGGGGTATACGTAGTGGGCGTAACGAGAATTCTCGGGATTTTAAGAAAGTCAGCTTTTTAATCGTTGTAAACAAGATTAACCCTAAAGGGGCCGGGGGGGGGCGGAATCCTCCCCCCCCCCAACATTTTCCGTGATAGCCTCTAAAAAAAATTTTTTCGCGACCCGAGCTGTTATGACTTTTTAGCCTCGAGCTTTGCGCATCTTTTGATACCAAAAACATAAATATCGGACCACGGGTTGCCGCGTAGCGAAAAATTTTCCGGCGCTATGCGCCGTAAAAACTGAATTTTCGCATGTACGTCGTGTACACAGAGCAGAATTGCCATTCGTACATATGAATAATTAATTAGCCATAATTCCAAAACCCTTTGACCTATAGTCATGAAATTTCTTGGGTATGTTTAGGAAGAGTTGCTCTATGAATGTGCCGAGTTTCACAATTTTTCCTCACTCGATGGCCGAGATCTTTGGGCGGAATCCGCCCCCCCCCCCCGGCTGAGAGATGGTCAAAATAACCCGGCCCCTTTTGGGTTAAGAGGTAAATTTATAAAACATCCACTGTTTATTTTGTAACCGTCTCCGCAAAAATGTTTGGGCACTGTAAGGCAAGTCTTGTGCAGTACTTTTCAATACTGACAATGATAAAATTAACTGAAAGAATGTGGTTCATACGTAGAACCACAGTTATTATATATTTTAACATTGATTTAACATTTATCGGCTGTCGGACACTATGGGTCGGACGTAATCGGAAGTCAGACACAATGGGTCGGACATAATCGGCCGTCGGACATAATCGGCCGTCGGACATAATGGGTCGGACGTAATCGGAAGTCAGACACAATGGGTCGGACATAATCGGCCGTCGTGCAGAACTTGTCGGACATAATAACAGAAATCAAACAGGCCTCACTGCCTTAACGTACCTTATATTCCCCGCCCCCCGAAAACACTGGCTTAGTCATTTTAACCGTTGCTTGGATTCTTAAGTCATATACCCAGCACGATTTGGGTTATTATTATATATAGCTAGGCCCAATCAGTCTGATTCTTGACAAGGAATCAGAAACAGATCATCGATTTGCACGTCAGCTGAAACAACAGGAGAAAGCATTTGCGCACATTGTCTAACGGCGGTCTTGAACAGCTGCAGCCAGATGCTTTATACACAGGTCATAGGCCACTTCCTTCACAAGATTCTGTGAAGCTCATCAGCGTATCCCTGCGTCCTGTTTGCAGGGCGGGGGTACGAGCGAATGGGATCGTATAGTGAAGCGAGAGTGTATTGGCCCGAGCTTCGATTAATAGTTCTGTCTTGATCGGTGCGTATATGAATGGCCTGCCTCATTCATCTGGTAAATTTAGTGGAGTCACGAGATAAGATGGTGCTTTCTCCCAGTTGATGGAGTGGTTGTTGATGACCGTTATACTATAATAGCGCCCTCTATGACAAGAAGTTCATCGACACTTCGGGCACCGTTCTGAGGAAGATTGTAAAACCAGCAGGCGAAGCTTACCTACTGTGTAAAAAGAACACTTTCGCAGGTGAAATTTCCGCTCAGATGAAACTCCTCAGTCATTTTCTTAAGTTGAAAGTTGATGGAACATCTAAGCATGATCGTTACGACTGGCACTTGGATTTCAAGCAGACATTGAAGGGCTACAATGCAAAACTACCTCCAGGTGTAAACATTAAGAGGAGTGAAACTAAACCAGATGTACATGTCACCATTCATAAGCGTTACTACAATAAGCCCCCCGACCCATTACTGCAGGGATATTGCGTGGCCAAGCGCTATGTTGGTACCCTTCCTACAAGCTGCTTACAATTTCAGAATGTCACCAACTTTCAGCTTTTTGAGTTTGAAAATAAAAATGGACATCTTAGTCCCGGGACCTGGTGCTCGGGCAAAAGGCGCCAAAGGTGTATCCGATACATCGAGGCGCATTACCAGAACGTCAAGAAATACTATATTTTGGGATGGTATGACCTGGATTTGAAACGAATAACTGCCGTTGAGGAAGTAGCAAGACGGGAGAATATGACATGTCCAAAAATATTCCAATTGGACTAGATGCATGATGGTTTCATAGTTCAAACTCTCCTATCTTCATCCCTACAGTGTTTTAAGTCAAATTTGAAGACTTTCTTATACACCAAAACCTTCTCGTGATTTGATTAATACTTCATTCATTGATTCGAACCTTTTCCCCTCCATTTTTTTTCTCTTGATGTGCGCCTTGGGTGTCCTGTTTCTGGACAGATATGTTGCGCGGTATAAATGTGTGATTATATTATTATTATCTCAAATCAACTGGTGACAGACTTCGCCGACTCACAAAAGACAAAGGAATGTGCCCGCACTGTAAACAAATTGAAACCAGGGAACACCTTTTCGCACAGGGGGGACACGTCCCCCCCATGAATTTGGTAAGGGGGGACACAATGTCGAATGTCCCCTCCATGTTTTCATGTGTAGGTGTGTGACCAACTATGGCACAGTCTTAGGGAAAAACCTCTTTGATACGTCGCTAGAACCAATTTGGTTTTCTTGTCGGTTCGACCAAGCTCTTTTTTAACCACCAATGGTCGCATAATACGCCTACCCACGTACGTACTGCACGTGCGTGTTGGTTCATGCGGTATACGCTACTTACAAGTTTGCTTTATTTCCAGCCGCGCACGCGCGTTGCCAAACGCAATGTAATGGTAGTGTTGCCGCTGCTTGAAATTTTTTTTCAAGATCTTGAAAAACTGAAATGCCACAAATCTTGGAAACTTTACATATTAAAATGCAAAAACATATATTTTCATGCAGAATTTGTAACTCGATTTGTTCCAATACGTTGACATTTTCTTTTTACAGTTGTGCGATTTTTTTTAAAATTTATTATTTTTATTTAGCTGTGGGGCGCCATACTTACGGTCATGCCCCGTGTGCAGGCTTGGGCTAGGCGCATGCATGACTCACGTCTTGTTCCTAGCCACGTTCCTAGTGGTCGCTAGGCTATGGGTATAGTACCCAACTCATCAGCATTGCCGCACAATAGACCGCGTGGTGGAGGGCCGTGCTAGCTATAGGGGCCTCACAAATTTTTCGCAAAAGTCCAAACTTCTGTGCGCAGCACTGAGTGATACATCTCGATCTCTCAAACTTCGGGGGAAAAATGGGTCGTTCTGACCAGCTTTGGAAAGCTGGAACTGGAAAGTCTTCAGCTCAGCCTGTGAGTAATGGTTTTACATCTATTTTTGGTGGTTATTCTAGGCCTAGGCCTATTTATAATCGTGGTTTAAGCTGCAGTCTACGAGGTGTCGTTTCCAACATGCAACGTTAGGCTAACTAATAATAATAACTCCTGATTTTCGGGGTCGTTTGCGAATTGAAGGCGTAGGCTCAGGCTTGGGCTTCTGGAATCGTTGTCCTAATTTGAAGCCTTGTACGAATCTGAATCCAAAGACCAAGTCTGAGCCCGAGCCTTCGATTCAAAACTAGACCTAGTTCCAGATCGCTTTTATCAGCCTACGTTTGGGGAATTGGTCTCCAGCAGGATAATATTGTAATTATAGTTTCTGACAAAGTGCGCTTCGAATGATAGTGGATATTTTGCCGGAGGTAATGCCGGCAAACTAACGTTTTCTAAAGGTTTGCCGGCAGCAATCCATATCAACAGAGGGCGCTGTACTCTTTAACATAGGGCTGAATTATAAGGTGTATTAAATTTCCTCCAAAAGTCGTGTAGCACATTTGGTACAGTTGTTAAGCTATGGCTTTCGTGAGCAGGATGACCCGGGTTTGATTCTGTACCCCGCCACTTTTCTAAAGTTTTTTCCCCACTCCCAAATAAATAAGAATATTCTTCTTTTATTATTTTAACATGTCTGAAACATTTTATTGCAGAGTATTACATTTTCTTTTTCAGATTTGTGGCTCTGGAGTATTTTTTTAAACTTAAAGGGAAATAAAGTCCGAAATTATAAAATGGTCTGATTTCCATCTTGTGAATAAGAAGTTACAACGATAATATTGGTATGGAGCCAGACTAAAATTTGTCACCGGAAAATGGAAAGTGTTTAAGTGACAAAAACACAGTAACTGCGCATGTTCAGTGCATATCCGGCAAACTAACGTTTACTAAAGGTTTGCCGTCGCCGGCAAAATATCCACTGCCCTTTTGTAAAGTAACATGTGGGCTAGGCGTATAACTGAATTAGCTCCTCGATGTGAAAATAGGCCTAGGCCTATAACAGTTTTAAATATTCTAGAAAAAGAATTTTGGCTAGATTTCTGACTCGCGCTGCAATGCAGTGAGTTCTTGCTGGATGGCGTGATGTAAAAAAAATCACAGGAGCCGTGAATTGATGAAAGTTTTTGGGGTAGAACGCCACAACGTCTGAATTCAAATACCCTTTTCCTACTCTACACTACCGTCGTGTAAACTATATACCCTTGCATCAAATTACTCTATTAAAGTAGATCTCTACTGCCCCCCCCCCCCTTTGTTTGTTTGTTTGTTGTTGGGTGTTTTTTTTGGGGGGGGGGCGGGGGGTTGCCTAACCTTAAGCTCTAAATAAGCTATCATGATCAGTTTCATTGTAGATAAGCCTTAGTCAGGCCTATCATTATGAGGAAAATCTGAGACCAAATGTTTGTTTTTTCTGTCATCTACATGACAGAAAAACTCGTTAGAAAAATCTGAATAAGTCTGGGGTGGGGGCAGTGGAACTTCATGCAAAGTGACAAGCCTACATCAACATGCCAACCATGCAGCCACTGAATTTTATAGAGACCTTTCACGGTACTTGTCTAGATACCTGTGAAATAATGAAGTCATTGCAATGAAAGTAATTCGGTAGACAACTTTAGAAATAAGGGGCCAACTAGAGCAAACGGGGTCATTTAAGAGTTAAACATGTTAAAGGGCAACTGAAAAAAATGGGAATTGGGTCATAGGTAACCCAGTAACATGAAAAAGCCAAAAGAAAAAAAATACCCACAAACAGAAAAAGGCGACTGGGCATTTAGACTGAAAATGGAATTTACACTCTGACAAGCCCATGCTGGTTGCTCAGTACTGAAATTGGAAGTGACACCCCACCCCTATTGTACAGTTCATTACAATCCAATTCTTACAGGAAAGTAACATCTTAGTTGCCTCGTGTTTGTTCTGTGTGTAATCCAGAGGAATCCAAAAAAACTGAAGCGTCAGCAGGCTGTTTCTCCACTGCTGAGTACTGTCAAAAGGATTGCAGGAGGTATCTATCATTGTTGTATTGTTGTAATTGAGTACTTTTCTAGTACTAATTCAACTGGCAAATATTGAACTGGTTAGGTGTGAATAAAGTTGGAAAACATGGACGTTAGATGGCGGTTGCACAAAGGTAAGATTACAAAATAAATTGAAGATTTCAGATTCACACAGTTACATAAAAATTTAGTTTTAACTCATTTAAGCAGCAAAGTACTCGAACAGTACTCGGCCGAGTACATTTCGAGTATTTTTGTTCTAAAATCTTAATTTTTATGCAGCTGTTAGAGTTTGAGGTCTTAATGAATCCTGGGGTCGGAATCTATATCTTTCAAAGTGTTAGTGGGTTAACTCCATTGTTTGGTGTCGGTATGTGTGACAAAGCAAAGAAAGCAAATATTTTCATTTTTGTGTTTATTTTTATAGTACTATAAAATTTGTAAGACTCCATAAATAACTTGATCTCATACATGTTCATGTTCACCTTGTTTCTTATGCATGTGCCCGTATATTTCTAATGCATGCTACTTACAGATATTTCTGATAAAAAAATAAATTAAAATCAGATTCAAAGAAATGCTCAATGCACCACAGGATGTATATAGACTAATTATTCGTTTTTCTCATCTGACAACTTGTTGTCCACCAGTACAAATGTATTAAAATTGAAATGTTGTACCTTGATTATCATTTCTGCAGACATACATGAGGTTCATCTTTATGAAAATGCTAAGAAATGTGGTCTGCGGCTCAGGAAAAATGTCCTCGGAGATGGGAATTGCTTCTTTAGAGCACTGCAGGATCAGTTGGAAAGGATTGGAGCAACAGGTGTTCCTAGTCATCGAGATCTCCGCAAGATCATTTGTGATCATATGCTAAGTGAGGTAAATTGCTAAACTTCTTTGCTGGCATTTAATACCATGTTTTTAAGCAGGTTCCTACTCCTGACATAAGGTTTATGAATTTTAGTGTTATTAGTTTAAGATCTGTATTTATTACATATATATACATGTACATGCATACAACATCAGGGGTGCTTCTGGACCAGCTAATTTGCGTAGGTAAAATTGCACTAAAAAACTAATTGAGAGAATTTCACCCATGCAAATTAACTTGTCCAGATCCACCCCTTTCTCAACTACTACCTCAAATTCTGTACAGATGCATTTCTTATTGGAACAACAAATATTTTACTGAAAAATATCAAAAAATACACACGGTTTCCCTTCAAATTGTGTGTTCAACATAATTTGGTAGCACTTACATATTATTCTGCAGACTCCCGATGACCTAAGGGCTATAATAACCGATGAATACGTAGAAAGTATGAGGAAAGACTCTGTTTGGGCAGGAGAGCCGGAGATCCGTGCAGCTGCGAGAATATTTCACGTAAACATTAAAATTGTGACAAGTGCAGCAGAGAGTACCAAGGGTGGCTTTTACTTTCATTTCATTGAGGAGGACGGGGCCCAGGACACACTGTTCTTGGGACACATCCACGAGAAGCACTATGTCAGTCTTGGTAAGTACTTCAACCAAACAAACTATTACAGCTCATTATTTTAAATGTACGTTTATCCGAAAACGAAAAGGAGCTTGTAAATCCCCAAAAGTGTTCATTAGTCCGAAAGTGAGAACTAGTAACCACAAAGTAGGAGCAAACTGTATTTTGTTTTTGGACGAACCTTGAAATGAACCTTGTTTTTCCATAATTTTGGGAATAACGAACATTGTGTTATAATAAAGTATATTTCAGGATTAGTTACCTCTGGAATAATGAACCTTCCACATAATGAATGTTTAGAATTATGTGTCAAATATTCGGATTATTATTTTATTTTCCTAGTATAGGAATAACGAGCGTGCCATATTCAATCACCAAGTTTGATAAATGGGCAGTTGTCAATTATTTTCTTTGAAGTAGAAATGTTTCCGTTGATATAATTATTTCAACTCATTGATCTTTCTTAGTAGAACCAAATGTGTACTGATGGTTTTTTTTGTCCATCTGTTTTGATTCCATTCCTATCATAATATATGTTTTAGAACCAGAGCCAGGCCCAGGAAACCAACCACTGCCAGTGAAGTCACATTCATCAACGTCTTCAAATTTAAGTATGTACTATTGAAAACGAGAGTGTCACATAACCTTGGACTCAGTGCACAAATAAAATATAGATTTGAAGATGTCCAAAAAGTGAAGAAATAAAACTTTCATCCGACCATCCCTGTAGTAGACATAGATAAACACGCAGCACATAGGGCACAGTTTGTCATGCACATCAACATAGTTGTTAATTTGTTTTTGTTTTCATTTATGCATCATGAACAGACCAAAAAATCTCATTTAGCCAAAAGGAAAAAACCCAATCTTTTTGCTCCAGACTTTGTAAAGTATTAAACTATTGTAAAGTAATATTGTTTATTGTCTGATGTTTGATATACAGGTCTGCATCCTTCTGTTAAGCCAGCACCTACACTTAAAAGAAAGGAGAGGCAAAGCTTCATACTTGATTCATTTTTCCAAATACCAGTTTCAAAAAGGTAAATTTTTATCGTGTTATTAAAATGTCCTTTTCTCATCTCAACATTTTTGCGGAATATTTGCGCATATAGTCATTCAAGAGAGAAATGTATCCTTTCAATTTTCAAAGTGGGTACATGTAGGCCTACGTATACCCTGCTTTTGTCAATATTGAAATGGCTTCTGCAGCATCCCCAGACTGTGTACTTTAGGGTCTTGATGACATAGATTACATGTCAAAGTTTAAGGAAATGAACTTTGACCATCATATTGCTGAATCAGTAAATGAATGAATTCTGAGATTTCAAAATAGAAATATAACAGCTAAGATATGCAACATATTTAATTTCAAAATGATGCCATATCCATGACAATGTCTACAAAATCTCTTTGTTAGAATCTTGGGCAACTAAAGGAATTTCATGACAGTATTTTATTAATTCATGATACCTGCAGTGTTAAGTCAACTTTTGAGAGCATTTTTAGAAAACAAAGTTTCATTGATTTAAATTTTTAGTTATCTCCATTCACAGATCTGGCCATCCAGCATCCAAATCAGCAGCCAGCCCAGTCTCCAAATCCACATCAGCAGGCACACCTGGCAGCCCAGTCTCCAAATCCAAATCAGCAGGCACACCTGGCAGCCCAGTCTCCAAATCCAAATCAGCAGGCACACCTGGCAGCCCAGTCTCCAAATCCAAATCAGCAGGCACACCTGGCAGCCCAGTCTCCAAATCCAAATCAGCAGGCACACCTGGCAGCCCAGTCTCCAAATCCAAATCAGCAGGCACACCTGGCAGCCCAGTCTCCAAATCCAAATCAGCAGGCACACCTGGCAGCCCAGTCTCCAAATCCAAATCAGCAGGCACACCTGGCAGCCCAGTCTCCAAATCCACATCAGCAGGCACACCTGGCAGCCCAGTCTCCAAATCCACATCAGCAGGCACACCTGGCAGCCCAGTCTCCAAATCCACATCAGCAGGCACACCTGGCAGCCCAGTTTCTTCTGGCATGCCTGGCAACCCAGTATCCAAATCAACACATATACCTGGCAGCCCATTCTCATCATCTAGTACACCTGGCAGCCCAGTCTCAGCTAGCACAACTGGCAGCCCAGTCTCCAAATCGGCTAGCACACCTGGCAGTCCAATCTCCACATCTTCAGCTACAACAAAGGAACCAAACCATCCCTCGGATCTGTCATCTTTGCCAGTACAGAAATTACGAACTAAATCACTAAAGTTTCAGCCCAAATGGTTTAGAGATTTCCCATGGCTTCATGTCGATCCAAATGTGGAGGGGATTTTGTGCCATACTTGTGCTGTAGCAGCAAAGCAAGATTTGATGAAGATGGCGAAATACAAAGAGCAAACCTTTATTTCAGTTGGATTTAAAAATTGGAAAAAAGCAATTGAAAGATTCCAAAGTCATCAGAAGTCAGATGCTCACAAAACTTCCAATTCCAACTTGATTAACTGCAACAAAACCTGTGGCATTAACGCCCAGCTAAGCAAACAATTGCGCCAAGAACAGGCCGTAGCCCAAAAAGCCCTCCTCAAGATTGTATCTGCAATACAGTATCTGGTCCAACAGGGTTTGGCACTGCGAGGAAAAGAGGACTCGGAAGGAAACTTCATGGGCCTTTTACACCTACTTACCTTACATGACAGTGATCTTGGATCTTGGATACAAAGAAAAACGACTTATACTTCTGGAGCTTGTCAGAATGAAATCATCCAACTGTTCAGTCATCATGTCCTAAGAAATATTTGTAAGGATATAAACAGATCGAACCACTTTGGACTGATTGTTGATGGTACTCAAGACTGCACAGGCACTGAACAAGAGGCAATATGCATTCGATATGTCGACGACTTGTTTGAAGTGAGAGAGGACTTTGTGGGATTGTATGAAATGACCTCTACAACTGGGACTGCCCTTTGCAAAATGGTATCTGATGTTCTTCAGAGGTTGCAGCTACCAATGAACAACCTAAGGTCTCAAACGTACGATGGCGCCAGTAATATGGCAGGGAAACACACAGGGTGTCAAGCAGAAATAAAGAAAATTCAGCCATTAGCCTGCTATACCCATTGTGGGGCACACATCTCTCATCTTGTTGCATCAAAAGCAGTGGAAAGTGCTCCATTTATAAGGAATGCATTGGACCATTTGCATGAACTTGGCAAGTTGTACAAAAACTCCGGAAAATTCAAACAATTGTACCTCCACTTGCATTCAGATGACAATGATCAACAAGCCCCATCCCGGCTGAAACCCATTTGTCCAACCCGCTGGCTGACTCGCTCTGCTGCTATCCTGTCGTTACTTAACAACTACAAAGATGCCTTACAGGCCCTCCAGGAAGCAGCAAGTGAGTTCGGAACAAATGTTTCCTCTCGCGCAAACGGTATTAGAAAGTGTATTGCAACGGGGAAGTGTGTCCTTGGGTTGCTGGCATCCTTACCTGTCATCCAGTGCTTGGAGAAGTTTAATAGGGCATTGCAAGGTACTGGAGTGAATATTTCAGGAATGATGGCAGCGGCTGACATTGTAAAGACAGAGCTTCAAAATCTTCGCTCTGAGGAAGTTTTCAAGAATATGTTTGCAACTGCTGAGTACAGAGTGGACAATTTAGGTCTTGACCCGTTTGTTGTGCATAATAGGAAAATTTCTACCAAGTACACTGATGGAGGAGCGCAGCAGTATATAGCCCAGTCAAGTGAAGAACTGTATCGAGTGCAATTTTTTCAGGTTATTGATAGTGCCCTTTTCAATTTGCGGCAATACTTCACATCCACTGACCTGAAGCAACAAAGTCGACTCGCCTCTATGCTTTTAAAGGGTGAATTTCACCATGATCTGGTGGAAAAGTACCCTGAGCTGGACAACACCCTTCTTCATCCAGAACTAGACTTTTTCAGAAAACAGTTCATGTGCTCTTCTCTTGAGGAGTACCGACAATTCTTCAAAGATATGCTTCCAGAGGTTCGCCGGATGTTTCCACAAGTTGAAGCACTGCTAAGACTTCTCCTTACATCTCCTGCCAGCTCATCCCAGGCAGAAAGATCATTCAGTGCACTGCGAAGAATACAAACATGGCTTCGCAGCACAATGACGCAGAAGAGGCTAACCCAACTTATGATCTGCCATGTGCACAAGGATCGTATAGCAGCAGTGGACCCTCGTATCATAGCTGAGGAATTCGTAAACAATTGCTCGGATTCCAGAAGACGTATATTTGGAAGATATGAATGTGTATAGTAATTGAAGACGAAATCAAGTAACGTTCTTGTTAAATCCAATTGACTCTGTTGTGCGCAAGCCCAGCGTGAGGGTGGATACAGGGGGTGTCATAATTATGTAAAGGGAAGTGAAGCCCGCAGCTTGTCCAAGGTCTGTGTACTAGGTGCTGAAACCACAACTTCAGGGAGGCTATTCCGTATGTCAGTGCATCTGTGCAGAACCGACCACTTTTTGAGATCCAACCTTGTTACTTTAAACTGGTGGCCTCTGGTCACACTAGAGCTTAGGGGGATGTAATTGGAGACTTCTTTATAAAGTATTTTATACATCTCTGTCATATCTCCTCGTATGCACCGATAAGCCACAAGGTTGGTTGGTTGAGATGTTTTGGTCTTTCCTCGTAAGACAAGTTATTGAACCAAATAAAAAATTTTTACAGTGAACTGTCTCAATGTGTTCTCTGTTCGCATACTCGGTGATTTGATGTGCGTGGATATCAATTGTTATTTTATGGTGGTCGGTTGCTATGTGAAACAAATATTCAGCATTTTCCAAAACCTTGCGATCACATTTTGCTTTTAATGTAATTATACTCATGAGGACTCTCTCATCAAGAAGAAATTGAGGTTGCGTGCATGCATTCACGACTTAATAAACAACATTAAATAAGCCCTGTCCGCAGTACTGGACTTTTTTGGGTCAAACTAACCGAGACTATGGGTACTTTCCCATTTTAAGTCCAGTGCGGACAGCCTAGGACGTTTTCCTCAGTTACTTTTCCTGAGTCCAGCGGTTACTTTTACTGGCCAACTGCTGCCCTGGAAAATTGACCGGGTGCCCAGGAAAACCACTTTTCCCGAAATTAGCTAGTCCAGTGCGGACAGTGCGAGTCGGTGAAAGCGGCTCAGGAAAGCCGCGTACATCCGGCCCGAGCGCCCTGTTATGCACACAGAGACCGCATGAACCTGCACGTGCAGTGGCCGAAAATTTTCAGAAACACGCTGCGGTGTATCCGAAGTCCCCAAGCGGTAAAATCTGGTTACAAATATATTTCAGCAGAGAAATACATACACAGAAAAGAGAGATCACATTGTAGAATTAATTTGCAGAAATTCTCTTTCTCCACCGATGTTTGTTAGGTATTTTCTACGATTCAAATTCGTCCTGTTACGCTACTGTAGTCATGCACGGCGCATCATGGTCCGCCGGTCCTACATTATAGCTTTGATTCTGTTTCTGTTAGCATGCGATGGGAACCAAGGAATACCGATGGCACTGCTGCCGCACGGAACATCGTACAGCGGCGTGGCTTCAATGCACGGTGCATCACATTGCGTTAGAAATATAGGGTTTTTCGTCAAGATTTAACCGTGTCAAGATGAAATAATATCGTGTTAACGATTATGTTGTGCATGTAAATGGCGTGTGTAATATTACTGTGCGTATCGGCGGCTGAAAATGTGATCGGCATTTTGTTTTCTGCGTACGCGGTGAGTCATAATACTAACACAGCAGTGACACAGCTCGGTTAAATTCTCCCACGCGGTCTGGGTAAAATTTCCCGTGTCGAAAGTCCAAGTGCGGACAGTCACATTTGACCATTTCTCATTTTACCACCGTCTCGGTAAAACCTTCCAAAACTGACGGCTTTAATTAGACTGACAAATCCTTTAATTAAGGATACTTGCAGGAAATCTGTTTTTTCTCTGTGAAGAACTGAGAGCTGGAAAAAAAACGCCTAGAAAAAAAAAAAAAAAAAACCTGTCCCCCCCACGTTCGAGGAGCGATTTCCGCCCTTGAAGTGGCTCAGCGCATGGGCCGTCTCACAAATATGCATATACCGGTCAACAACAGAACGCTCACCCACTCCATTTTTCCGGTCACAAACAAATACACAGAAAACCTTATCAGTGTCGAATGAAGTCGGTGTCGCATGGCTCTGTGGATCTATAGAAATAAGGCCAAGTTCGATGGGAAAAAAGTGTACAGTAATTACATAATCACTAGTTTGAATAGTTAAGAATCTTGTTTTCGGATTTAGAGTGGAGGAGGAAAAGTGTCCATAACTTAAAGTTTGACTCGAGAAGATTATTGTTTTCAGATTTAATGCGGTGGTGGGTTAACAAAAATTCCTTTTGCTTTTCAAATTAATTAATTAAAGGTTTATGATTCTGGTGGAGGGTTTGATAAGATACAGTGTTTTTTTTTATGAAGGATGTATACTTTATATTTTTTGTGCTAACTTGCTTAATAAGACGCAGTCATTAGTTTCTTAAGTGCGATTAATTTCTTTTTATTTCTTGTATACGTATTATTGTGATCTAAGCAGAATGGCTTATTTGTAGAAATAAACCAATTGAAAAAAGTGCTTGGATTCTTAATTCATATACCGTGCACGATTTGAGATAGAGGGGTATCCCCCAATATCCTTACACCATATACACACTCTGGAGCACTGTTGCAAGATATTCCAAAAGAATTCCGAGAACACAATGGCCAACAAAAGCAGGTCAGGGCTACTGGTCATTCATATGGACATCAACGTGTCCCGTGTACAGGTAAACAAGGCAAAATATTGTAGGCCGATGCAGTCCTCTTTTGTAAAGGTCAGGTCAGCTCCGCCTGGAACGTACGTGTAGAAAAATGACATTATCTTTGCCAACCATATCAAAGTGCCAACCATACAACTCAAAGGTGACTGAACAAATTTTGCAGATTCAATGATGGCACAATACCCGCTTCGGTTCAAATTATTGTGTTGCTGTTTCACCGTTTCATTATTAGTTAACATGGCCTGGCTTCCTGGATACTTTCAAAATTATGGACCTCGGCACAGAATTCCGTCACCCATCAAACGAGTGGGTTTGTCGAGTTCTTCGAATACCACCGATGTGGGAGCCGAAACCGACCTTGATGCAACACACGGCTTTTCTCTGGCGCTAACAATCCGCATGGCAGCCGTACCGAAACTGGTTCAGCGTCTGTACTGCATATTCATCCGTTCGTCTACCGTATTCTGGTCTCCCAAGCTAGGCCCAATCAGCCTGATTCTTGACAAGGAATCAGAAACAGATCATCGATTTGCACGTCAGCTGAAACAACAGGAGAAAGTTTTGGGCCTCAAGTTTGATTTCGTGTACGAGCCACTCCCTGATACTGCCTCGGGCTGGAAACCCCAAGGCTACCAACGTCAATTGTGGAGCAGTTTCTTCATGGATCTCTTCATCAATGCTTCGGTTATTGGTTTGACTGACACGGACGCGGTGTTCACGGCGCCGGTGACCCCTGAAAACATCTTCAACGGGCGTCGATTGCGAGTGTTAGCTTTCAGTAGCATGAAAACGATGCATCGCGAAGGCTGGTACGGGTCCACACTAGAGCTAATCGGCAAGGGTGTGGTTTCTAACTTCATGGCTTACTTCCCTGCCTACTTCTGGAGGGACACTATCACCAACTGCAGGAATCACATATTTAAGCACATGAACGTAAGCTAAATAATCAAACTGAAAAATTCGTCACCGTTTTCACGAAGAGCCACATAAGTAAAAAATTTCCATTTTTTTTTTCGATTTCGATTTTGTTCACTATTTTGCTTCAGAACATTGTACTTAACCATTTTGACATGCTTCTGCAAGAAAAAGTCATTATTTTTTTAAACAGTACGTGGTACCGGTTTGTTTTTAAATTTCAGTAACTTCAATATCACGTAAGTGATTTAAAAGATTCTCTTTTACTCACCCTGTATAATTATACTAAACTTAGCAAAATATCTTTTTCCAGGTCTCCAACTTTGAGAGCGCCTTTCGCAAATTTTCCACCATAAGCCCCGTCAACGTCATCATGAATTACGCCTACTACTTCGAGCATGATCGTTACGACTGGCACTTGGATTTCAAGCAGACATTGAAGGGCTACAATGCAAAACTACCTCCAGGTGTAAACATTAAGAGGAGTGAGACTAAACCAGATGTACATGTTGCCATTCATAAGCGTTACTACAATAAGCCCCCCGACCCATTACTGCAGGGATATTGCGTGGCCAAGCGCTATGTTGGTACCCTTCCTACAAGCTGCTTACAATTTCAGAATGTCACCAACTTTCAGCTTTTTGAGTTTGAAAATAAAAATGGACATCTTAGTCCCGGGACCTGGTGCTCGGGCAAAAGGCGCCAAAGGTGTATCCGATACATCGAAGCGCATTACCAGAACGTCAAGAAATACTATAATCTGGGATGGTATGACCTGGATTTGAAACGAATAACTGCCGTTGAGGAAGTAGCAAGACGGGAGAATATGACATGTCCAAAAATATTCCAATTGGACTAGATGCATGATGGTTTCATAGTTCAAACTCTCCTATCTTCATCCCTACAGTGTTTTAAGTCAAATTTGAAGACTTTCTTATACACCAAAACCTTCTCGTGATTTGATTAATACTTCATTCATTGATTCGAACCTTTTCCCCTCCATTTTTTTGCTCCTGATGTGCGCCTTGGGTGTCCTGTTTCTGGACAGATATGTTGCGCGGTATAAATGTGTGATTATATTATTATTATCTCAAATCAACCAGAACAAAATCAATAGTAACTGGACACCTGGCTGGCTTGTTGGAATAACAACAGAAGTATTGACCACGTAAGATAAACAATAAAACATCAACACAAGCATGCGATCTGCACGTAAGCCAACATGGTATTCATATCGATTGGGCGATTAAAATGTGCTGAAGTAAAGACAACAGAAGCTCTCTAACACAGCATTCGCTGTCAAGGCTGCAAACCCTGGAACGAGTTGCCATCATTATTGTTCAAGCAAAGTCTTTAACTGTTTTCAAATCATTGTGTAGTAACTATTTGCAAGGAAATTGATTTTGTTTACTTTGTTTGTTTCTACTTTACCGCTCTCATTATTATTTACATTGTACATTGTTTTATACATACATTCTTCTTTTATCACGTGTGCGAAAATGTTCTTTTTAAACAATAAGTGATATTTAGCTGTCGTAGGTACGCTTTCCCTTGATGGTTCGGCAAGCTTCCTCAGACCGATGCCGGAAGTGTCAATGAATTTCTCCTCGTAAATGGCGCTATTATCGTACGACGGTCTGAGAGAATGGGATCGTTTCGCTCGTACCCCCGCCCGGCAAACATGACGCTTAACTCTGATGAATTCACGCTCTGATTGCTTGGATTTTGCGTGACCTGTGACCTACGCGTCATCACGGCCATGACTCTGCAAGGTTTGAAATGGCCGTTAGGACTGATTCATTTCTCTTTTATTCCAGTTTAGAATTTTTTTTCGTTGAAAATCGTCAGAATGTAGGAAATTCTGTACAACTTATCTGTGTTGTAAATTTACAATTCCCGTCACTTGCTCGGGCTCCGTTTCGAATCACGAACTGTCAGATTGCATTATGCGACGCTCAAAATTGTGTCCACATGGTCCGCAATGAAACACTGAGAAATCACATCCGGTATGGAACGTGTACATTTCTATAGGAAGTTTTCGGATAGCATTTGCGCACATTGTCTAACTGCGGTCTTGAACAGCTGCAGCCAGATGCTTTATACACAGGTCATAGGCCAATTCCTTCACAAGATTCTGTGAAGCTCATCAGCGTATCCCTGCGTCCTGTTTGCAGGGCGGGGGGGGGGGGGACGAGCGAATGGGATCGTATGTTAAAGAAAGAGTGTATTGGCCCGAGCTTCGATTTATAGTTCTGTCTTGATCGGTGCGTATATGAATGGCCTGCCTCATTCATCTGGTAAACTTCGTGGAGTCACGAGATAAGATGGTGCTTTCTCCCAGTTGATGGAGTGCTTGTTGATGACCGTCATACTATAATAGCCCCATCTACGACAAAAAATTCATCGACACTTCCGGCATCGTTCCGAGGAAGATTGTAGAACCAGCAAGCAAAGCTTTCCTATTGTGTGAAAAGAACATTTTCGCCAATGAAATTTCCACTCAGACGAAACTCTTCAGTGATTTTATTAAGTTGATGGAACATCTAAGGTTAACGGGTTTTGAACATCTAAGGTGATTAGTAACGGGGGCAAAAGAAAACATGACGCTCTCCATACGGCTGCTTACGTATGATAAAAAGTTAGTCGCGAAAAAGTAAATACCACACTTTTCCTCTTCAATAGTGATATTACCTTGGCGTGATAGCATGAAAATAAATTTTATTGCAATATGTTCTAGGTCAGGCCCTGCTTTGTTCTAAATTTACCGGACTACCATGCAGGTTTACATTCATAGAATGCCATCAATGGATCAACCTCACACGATACAGGATGAGAATGAAGGTATTTTTTTCAATCGATATGAATGCGAAGTCGGCCTAAGTGCACATCGCATGCCCGTGTTGCTTTGCTGACTGAAGAGGCGAATTGGTCAAATAACTGGACGGACACGGCGAACTGGACTGAGCTACTTATACGACCCACATTAGAATAGTGACTACACTGTAAAGAAACGCCTAATTGTACCCAGCTTTCCACGTATGAATCTACATCTTCAGATTTGTGAATGTCTGTGGCATGTTGACGCAAATAACGAAAGCCTAGCTTTCAGTACCATCATAGTCACTATTTATCACTATTATAACACCTGTTTAAAAAAAACGAACACAGATTAAAACTATATGTATATATTTAAGGTACATAAAACTGTTTAAACAGCACAGAGCGTGATGAGAAATAGCTCACGACTTAAGCTTAAGGACTAGGACTGAACCCTGGGATGAAGACGGGAGACGTGCAACATCCCCGAGTCTTCAACAGTTGAAGACGTCCGATAACCACACAGACAGCGTTAGTAACTGGATGAACTTAAAAGGGCGTCCTCACTAAATGCCATACCTTTTCTACAATACAATGTAGGGGGCAGGGATGGCGTAATTTTTATTCCTAGGAGGGCTAGGGGCAATGTCATGAATAATTCATGTTTATCCATGAGAACGGACAATGACATCAACAGCATTGTTGTTAGTTACTCAACTAGTTACAATACATTAAAGCATTTTAAAGAACGGTTGTCGTCGAGCTACCACACAGTAGCCTAGTGGATAGCGAGATGAGCTATGGATACAAAGATCCCTGGTTCGAATCCACGTCGTCGCTGCTCATTTTCATCAGCTATTTTTCTTCTCCAAATTTATCACTGAGATAATTTTAAATTAAGGGGAAAATAGAACGAGAACCTAAGTCTTGCAATGATTCAAAGGAAAAACTGAATTATTCATGACATTGCCCCTAACCCTCCTAGGAAAAAAAAATTACGCGCACGGATGGGGTGTTGCGAGAGCCAAATGCGTACGGTGGTCTGT
This sequence comes from Patiria pectinifera, assembly GCA_029964075.1. Lineage (NCBI taxonomy): Eukaryota > Metazoa > Echinodermata > Asteroidea > Valvatida > Asterinidae > Patiria > Patiria pectinifera. The sequence continues at coordinate 31,875,939 of CM057150.1, forward strand.
GTGCCTCTTCAATTCGCAAATAAAGGCGTGTGCAAAATTGTGATGATAGAAATATGCCTTTCAGTTAAAGTAAATTTAAAGCTTTCTGATTTTTACAGACGTTATTCAAGCTATTGTTCTATACAAAACTTGAATATTAGTCATGTGTTGAAAGAACAATTCTAGAAAACAATCTGTATTCGCTTAGTTCTATCATGCAGTTTTTCACCGTTGTTTGGATTCTTAATTCATATACCGTGCACGATTTTAGAGAGGGGTAGCCCCCAAAGTTCCTTCAACCTACACACACTCGGAACTAGTGCCAGATATCCCTAAATAATTCCGGGAACACAATGGCCACCAAAAGAGAGGTCAGGGCGAATGTTCATTCATATTAAAATATATCGACATGCATGAGCACAGGTGTCCGAGTAAATGGGGGAAAAAGGCAGAATGCTGTATGGCGATGCAGTCCTCTTCTGTATAGTTCAGAATCACCGCCTGGAACGTACCTGTAGAAAATTGACATTATCGTTGTGTTGTGCTTCGCAATCAACAAGTACCGACCATACAACTCAAAGGTGATTGAACGAACTTTGCAGATTCAACGATGGCACAATACCCGCGTCGGTTCAAATTATTGTGTTGCTGTTTCACCATTTCGTTATTGGTTAACATGGCCTGGCTTCCTGGATACTTTCAAAATTATGCGCATCGGCACAGAATTCCGTCACCCACCAAAATTCCGTCACCCATCAAACGAGTGAGTTTGTCGAGTTCTTCGAATACCACCGATGTGGGAGCTGAAACCGACCTTGATGCAACACACGGCTTTTCTCTGGCGCTAACAATCCGCATGGCAGCCGTACCGAAACTGGTTCAGCGTCTGTACTGCATATTCATCCGTTCGTCTACCGTATTCTGGTCTCCCAAGCTAGGCCCAATCAGCCTGATTCTTGACAAGGAATCAGAAACAGATCATCGATTTGCACGTCAGCTGAAACAACAGGAGAAAGATTTAGGCCTCAAGTTTGATTTCGTGTACGAGCCACTCCCCGATACTGCCTCGGGCTGGAAACCCCAAGGCTACCAACGTCAATTGTGGAGCAGTTTCTTCATGGATCTCTTCATCAATGCTTCGGTCATTGGTTTGACTGACACGGACGCGGTGTTCACGACACCGGTGACCCCTGAAAACATCTTCAACGGGCGTCGATTGCGTGTGTTAACTTACACTGATACACGGCGAATGCGGCACAGAGAAGAATTTCAGGAGTCAACACTGCAGGCACTCGGAAAGGTTATGTCTTCTGACTTCAAGGCGTATTTTCCATCCTACTACTGGAGGGACACTATCACCAACTGCAGGAACCACATAATGAAGCACATGAACGTAAGCCAAATATTACGGGAATAAATGTGTGCTTGACCGGTTTTAAACATTCTGTTTAATAATAATAATATCCGTATTTATAAAAGCGCATTTTCCAAATGATACAAAGCGCTAGGGGAGAATGAAACCAAAGACGGGTAAATGAAGTAAATGAACATATGAAACCCTTTTTGCTAGGTGCTGCGGCGCATATTGCAGCCCAGTTGGAGTCTATATGCTAGGGTATTTACCAGGAACAATCTTGATTCTGACAAATCAGTCCACAAACCTTACAATGTTGTCCCCTTAAAATTGAGGAATACATGTAGTTTAGAACCATAGGCAACAATTTTCATTGCCCAGATTTCGCTGCTTGGCGAGTCATGAATGATAACAGCAGGTAATAAACATATATATATATATCTTCTTTTTTGTGTGAGATGCCTCGATCGTCATTCAAAAAGTTCATACAAATCTAATGCTTTACAATTTAGCAGGTTTAACTAAAAATGTAACAGGCTAGTAAACATAATACAGATTGGGCTCAATGTTTTTTTGCAGGTCACCCACTTTGACGACGCCTTTCGCCAGCTGCACCATGTAAGCCCCGTCGACATTATCCTGAATTACGCCTACTTCTTCGAGCAGGACCGTTACGACTGGCACTTGGATTTCAAGCAGACTTTGAAAGGCTACAATGCAAAACTACCTCCAGGTGTAAACATTAAGAGGAGTGAGACTAAACCAGATGTACATGTCACCATTCATAAGCGTTACTACGATAAGAGCCCCGACCCATTTTTGCAGGGATATTGCGTGGCCAAGCGCTATGTTGGTACCCTTCCTACAAGCTGCTTACAATTTCAGAATGTCACCAACTTTCAGCTTTTTGAGTTTGACGATCAAAAGGGACATCTTATTCGCGGGACCTGGTGCTCGGGCAAAAGGCGCCAAAGATGTATCCGATACATCGAAGCGCATTACCAGAACGTCAAGAAATACTACAATCTGGGATGGTATGACCTGGATTTGAAACGAATAACTGCCGTTGAGGAAGTAGCAAGACGGGAGAATATGACATGTCCAAAAATATTCCAGTTGGACTAGATGCATGACAGTTTCATAGTTCAAACTATTTCAAATCAATCAGTACAAAATTAATAGTCACTGGATACCTGGCTGGCTTGTTGGAATAACAACAGAACTATTGGGCCGTGTAAGATCAACAATAAAACAGTCAGCAAAACAATACGGGCATTGTTTTATACATACATTCTTCTTTTAATAAGTTTGCGAAAATGTTCTGTTTACTCAATCGGTGATATAAGTTTTGTTCATGCCGTGTAGCAGTGTGAGAGTTATTGTACTGGAACTTTTTTTCTTAATTTTTGTAACTTTTTATTGGAAGGGTATTTCTTAAGAATGTTGATTGTCTTTGTTTGACAAAAATTATATTAATACAAAACTGGCAGTTGTAAAATTTGAAGTCTATATCTTGTGTAAAGGTGAATTTTTGCATGTCCGTGCCTATTTTAAGCGTAAGCATTTCACATTGAACAAAACCACTAATGGCGGTTAATGGAAAAATTAAGCAAAGTCACTTATTTTGGAGTATAAGCATTAAGTAAAAGCAACTTTGAATAAAAGGTGTCCTTCACTGTTCAGCATTACTAGACAACAGGTAGCAAATGCTAAGTTACTGTTGGATTGTTTTCATGGACGAATGGTTGTCAACAAAAGGGTCTCTTTTGTGTGTACGAACTGCCACGCACACATAGGGTGTACACGAAGGGTAATAGTCAAATTCAAGGTGATGCATACAGTACATGTAGTAGTACTTTTGGTTCTCATATCCGTACAAAATGATGACACTTTTTTCACCAGTTGCAGAATGCAGAGAGTATGCTTTCATCATTCATGAAAATTGTGAAGGTCCACAGTGTCCTGTAGACGTCACAATTGCATGAAAGTCGCAGACGCGTACGCAGAGTATTTGCGCGCGTTGGCTAACCGCGTTCGTAAACAGCTGCAGCCAGATGCTTTATACATAGGTCATGATAAATGACCCAGAATGCCATCCCTACTTCCTTTACGATATTCTGTGAAGCTCATCTGCCCTTCCCAGCGCCCTGTTTGCAGGGCAGGGGGTACGAGCAAAGCGAGTCTGGAATAACGATTAGTACCAAACCAGCTGGATTTTTTTATCGCAATAATAACACAAAAACGGCCACTTTTAAAGTATGGTTACAAGTTAATATTCTACCTTTAAATGCGCTTTACAATCAAAATAATTTCGTGCATAACGCTTTTACTAGGACGAGGTGCTCTTTAAACAGGAAAGACATCAAAAGAGGGCGCTATTTGAGATGGGTTAATTCAAGTAAAATATACAAAAGGGTTTAGGCACTCCAGATGACTCAACAGGCTGTATATAATCTATAAAGTAAGGAAACTTTGAAATCGAAAGTTTGCCGGGGCAAAAAAGATGCTGACTGAATTGGGTCCGGTTCCAGTCCCTTCGTTATATGTTTGACTGATAGGAGAAGCGGGCCCCAGTCTGGAGTTGAGATTACCTTTTTTTTGTTTGATAATGCCCAAATAGACCTAAATGATTTTTAAAAATGGACTTATATCAACGACTTTGTTCCGCAGTTGAACCGATGAGGGCGTAAACGACAATTGCATCAAAACAATTCATTTTTAAACATTTTGAACATTTGGAAGTGAATAATGAAAATGAAAACCCATCCGGGACTTAAACAACCCTGATTCGTGTTTAAGTCAACAGAATTTTCCACCCAATATTGAATCGCAGCTACACAAACAAGAGCATTTTTTTCTCTTGGCCCGCGTACTTACCTGTTATTGTTATGCTAATCAGAGCGCGCGCGAGCCAGCTGTCAAAAGTTCACATAACTGTCACGATTGTTGTGTGGGATACACACGCACCACACACACGTGTTGTGATGTGGTGAGTGCCATTTTTAGCCACGCGTGCATTGACAAGATTGGAGTTTGAAGCGAAATAATAATATGAACCACGGAGTGACTTGTGAAAGCTTGGGTTCTGCATATCGTAGGATATTCTAGGAATCAAGAGACACATGCAAGCAACGTTATTTTGAAGAGTATCCGTCTTTTGCTCTGTGACTTCGGTTGTCTGTTCGACGGGACTAGTGCAGCGTTAACTGCTGGACTGCTGCTCAACGGTGAGTTGCAAATTAAAGTGTACTTCGCGACCCTTCTATTTATAGTTCTTGGGCGACCACTGTGATTCCAAAATAACTTCTGCAATTTGGAATACACTTCTACATATTCCAGGGACCATAGTTTTGTAATTGTGAACAGTTGTTTTTGTTAAAAAATGACAATCCAACGCTTTTTTAAAGTGTATTCAGATATGGTGCGATACACGTAAGCTAGCTATCTTCATTTTGGCGTTGTACATTTTGACGTCGTGCATGCGTATACATGTAATTTTATGCCATGTTGCAGTTGATTATGCCATGTTGATTAACATGTTATTATATGACATGTTAATGAATTTGATCATAACGCTATAAATATTTGAGTACTGTGTATCTGTTTAGAAATAAGTCATACAATTCACATCATATTTTAAAAGACTCTTATGTCGCCGAACCATACGTTGCAGAACAAACTTATAAGGTTAAAATAAAACCATCAAAAACAAGGACAAAAACAAAAACCTTATTATCCGAAAGACACTAGGAAATGTCACGGAAATACTGGACCTCCGTATTTAAAGCACACATCCCACCAGACAGGGCCCTGGAGTGCTCTGAAATGTGCAAAACTAAATCAGGCCCACTTTACTCACACTTTAGCCAGCAAATTTCCCCAAACATTCCACTGGGGCAAAGAAAATGTCCTCAGTATTTTCCCATCCAAGTTTGCAGACTCAATTCAATTCAATTGAAAAATTGAATTGAACTTTTTTAAAGGAGACTTTTTTCAATATTTTGCACATGAGAGGAAAGTCAAGTGATATCAAAAATGGGGCTAAATACTAGACTGGTACATGTCCATCCATGGTCCAACTAATTGAAAAGACTGGCCTCTTCATTCAGTGTCAATAGTCTGGTGGCTTGACTGATGAGAAATGTGTAGTAAATTGAGACTAGTTCCCACTTCATGCCACATGTTTCTTAAATTCTTTTGGCATGGTTGATTGATGCAGTACTGAAGCTGTCTTGGGACTCTCATACACAGTATTGAGAGTCCCAAATTGTCGGACTACATCCCACATGTGGTATGTGCACGGAGGGTCCCGTTGCTAGGGGAGCCGAAAATTGAATTAAAAAATCGAAATTATTTTGTGAGCAGAAAATCAACCCAGCTATAATATGACTGCTAAATAACACAAAATCGTTAAATTCGGTACTTTCAGAGGTCTAGTTATCAAAAAAATCATGGTACTTTCGTCGAAAAATGAAGACGGTTTAAAAAAAATGGCGTCTCTGATATTTACCAGACTGTTTCCCGGCCACCCTCATAATAGTCAAAAGGCCAATTAGGTCAGGGAACCACACAAGAGCTTTAATCATCTACTGAGCGTGCGTCAACTTTGGCAAAGCGCACAGGTGCTGTTGCCTGTCATTAAAAAATCTTTGGCGCTCTGTGAAGTACCCAGATGCAATACGCGGCCGTGGATAAGAGTGCACACAAGAGGGCGCGCTTACCTGCAAAAGGCTTCAAAGATTTTGAAATGACAAGTTCCCTGTCCCCGCTTTCATCAAAAACGTCTGAATTCTTTGCCAAATAACCATGATTTTTGGATATCTCGATCTCTGAAGGTACCGAATTTAAAGATTTTGTGCTATTCAGCAGTCATATTAGGCCTATAGGCCTTCTCGATGTTTAAAAAAAATTGTTGATAATTAATTTTGTTTGTTGGTATCTCGCTTTACATCTTAACTTAGACATGGCTATTAAAATATATTTCAGCTTTGCAAATTTGTGTGACAAACGCGGACTAAGAGATGTGTCGTCAATTGTTAATGTTTGTTGATTTATTTTGCCCGTAGACAAACACTTTAATATTTCAGCTTTTCCCCTTTTAAGTGCTACACTGCATACAGGCAAACATATGTTGCATCTGGTTTTTTTGTGTTTTTGTGTGTGTTTTTTTTTTTTTGGTTATGAATGCAGTTACACATGTTTTAACACATGTTTCACAGCAGCTGCCATTTATGGACTACACTAAAGAAAAATCTTTCGATCTTCTCAATAAAATTAAAATAGTTGCCTTAATTCGATTACGTCATTTCAACTTGTAATAATTTAAAGTTATCACCACTTCAGTTTTTTAGTATTAATTATATTCAATCATTTAGAATCTACTTAATACAGTTAAGGCAACCCACTTGCCTTTTATCAAATAAGTAAATTCAGGTTATTATAATCTAGTAATGAATATAAGGATGGAATTATCTGCTACGTCGTTAGATTTACCAAATTGTAGTGGTGCTACATACTTCAGGATATCCTCACTTATCACAACATAATCTCGGTACACATTATAACGAAGTTCCAAGTGGAATTTTCATATTCAATATCGAGAGCAGTAGTGAAAGAACGTGTGAACTGTTTGCATTTACTCACTGTTCTAAAGACAAGACCCGCACATTTACTGAAGTGCCTGATTTACAACAGGGATACGATGGCCGCGCAATGCCATTTGATATAGTCTCCATAACACTTAGAACACATCGTACCACTCCTGCTGGGCACAATTTCATAGAGCTGCTTAAGCACAAAACTTGCTTAGGCACGAAAAAAACATTGCTCAGTAAAATTTGGTTACCTGCCAAAACTCCATGTGATGTACATTGCTTGTGACTTGTTTTAGCTGTTGTTTACTTAGCATAACAATCGCATGGAGTTTTAGTCGGTAACATGATTTTATTAAGCAAATTTTGTGCTTAAGCAGCTCTATGAAATTGGCCCCAGGTTGGTTGGACGTAAATACAACTATTCCAAATAAAGCAATTCCAATGCAAACGTCGTCCTACAAATATAATGTAATCTTATATTTAAACATTTAAGCACGGGTTACTGAAACAGGACTGTGTCATTGTGTAATGAATCTTGACTACTCTACAATAAGCAATTTAAAAACACGTCATTGTATTCAACACTTTTCATCTGGCAGCTGAACGAAACAACAGCTGCACGAGTACAACTATTTGTAGCATGCACTGATGATAACGGCAGCCTAGTCAATGCACAGCAGCCTAGTCTGAGCAAAATCTGAGCAAACGCGTACAAAATCTAACAAAATGAATGCTATCTCTTCTGTAAAAAAATAATCTGAAGGCTTAATTAGTTGATATAATTGTTCTGAATATTTTTCTCATATCTAATGCAAGAAAAGACTGGTCCGAATCAATGGATTGCGTAGCCATTAAACATATGTGTATTTGTGGTCGATGCATTTTGCAATACATGAATTATCCACAAAGAAGCTTTAAAAATACTTCACGTAATAGCATTGATTTATATTCATCAACATACAAAATATTTAGGCCAATCGTTTATTGTAGGCCTACGTCTTAACTGTATTAAATACTCTGCTGTCTTTAAACTATTATACTTCACGCAAATTACACTAAAGGATTGTTTGTCAGTCTGATAAAAAAACTTTTCTATCACTCGATTGTGTCCTACTTTCTATTGTTAATGCGTTGCATCATTGGCTAACCGATAAAACTGGCTAAAATAGACGGCACAATTTGCAATTAACTGGGTACACAATAATGTTTACTTTATTAATAATACCAAAGAGAGCAATTACCTAAAATGTGTTAGCGCAAAAATCGTCCCTCGCTCAATTCTATTCTACATTCTACGGTTAATAATGTACAGCATTAGCTAAACGGTAAAACTGGTTAAAAAATAGACGGCAAAATTGACAATCAAATGGGTAGAACAAAACAATTTTCTTTATCAATGTCATAACCAAATGAGCAATCACCTAGAATTTAGTGCACACGAATGAGCACGCACGCATTTTATTATGTTATATGCATCACCAACGAAATATATTGTATGATGCCGAACATTTCCCATATAAAAACGGTATTCCGGTTTTGGACCGGGTCCTCCAGGTACCTATTTATTCGTCACGATATCTCGTCGCAGAGCTAACCTACCAGGCGCGGATCCAGAGGGGGTGGGGGGTGTTTGGGGGTTAACCCCCCCCCCCCTCAGCTATGTAAAAAAAAATGCTCATACAAATTCCCAAAAAAAAAGTCGAACCCCCCCCCCCCCTCCCGCTGTGACACCCCAAAAAAATTATACTGGTATAATGTCCGCCTGTTCAAAATACGGTACACCATTCTGTAATCTAGTGTTAATAATCATCGAATTTGAACAGCGACCCCCCCTCCCAAGTTTTTGATTTTACGGAGGCCAAGTGTCCGGAGAAAAAAAAAACCTGTGTACATTTTCAGATTTTTTGGCTGATGAACCCCCCCCCCCCTGCAAAAATTCCTGGATCCGCCCCTGAAGTTCTCGTACTCGTCTCGTACTCGTAGTGGGTAAACCTAAGTACTCGGCAGTACTCGGTACTCGGGAAAAAAGGACTCGACTAAAACACTGGTATTGGTACCGGAAACTACAACATCACGGGGTGTTTACTATTAAAGTTGTGCGGCAAATTGCCTACGTAGATATTCTGTCAAACTTGCTAATTTCCATCCGAAAGTCATTTTTGAGAAGGCCAGAAGGCCTGTTTTTTTATTCCAAAGAGTGAAACTAACGACCAGACGATACCACTCTAATTATAGATTGACATACACTGACAAAAAGAACCAATTCAGTGGAAACTCGAGTGACAAGTGGATTTATTCCACTGAATGAATTTCACTCTAAAACGTCTAGTCCATAGTTTCAGTCGGTGGGAGTAAATTGCCATTCAAGTGAAATAAATGTTCAATCTTTGGATATAAGAGATTATAGGCAACATTATTTAAAGTTCATGCGCAGCGTAACTAGTCTAGAGAAAGTAAACATTGTTATCCCCATGTTAATATTTACAGATGAATGATATATGAAATATAGAACCGAGTAGACTCATTATATTGTATATGGAAAACTAAATGCAACAAATAATTATGTAAACAAAAAAAAATAATTTAAAAAGTTCTTGAGGCTAACTTTGTACGATCCGTTCACCAATGTGACTGTCTACCAAAGTTCATGGTACCCTATTGTATCAGTGTATATCTCACGTAAAAAGTGCAAAAAAAATCCATCTAAAAAAAATTCATCCAACATCCAACATATTCAACTTCGGCATCTGTGTACATCCATGTTAACATTAAAAAGCTATGCATGAAATGATATTGCTATCGCTTTCACCTTGGTCTTATTTACTGTGTTCTAAGGTGATACAAAACATTTGAAAATATAACTTGAATAATAACAGTATCAAATTCACATCATGCATATAAACCGTGATAATATAGGACAAGATATTTCGAGATTACACTTTCTAATACCTACGATATAGCGTTTTTGACGACTTTGACGTACAAGTAATGCCGTCTCTCCTATACAGTTTCATATTTTCTTGTATCGGATTGATCAAACAATTTCATGATTTTTTTGCCGGGAGATCTTGATGCCAACTCTCACAGTTTCTCGTTTGTGTCCTCGACCGTTGTCACTTCGTAGATGCTTTCATCCAGCTTGTGGATAGTGATATAATCCTGTTAATAAAAATAAACGTACCATTACTAAGAGTTGGATTATGTAGATAGTGCATGACATGAACACTTAATGTGTATAACATGTAAATGGCAAACAACATACAGCATTTTTACCAACAAGGTAAATGTGTTGTGTAAGATGCTGTAAGCTTTTTCTAATTTAAACAAGTCACATTAGATGTGTTAGAACAACTGGTTCTTCTGAGAACTTCACAACTAAAAAACGGAGATATCATTCACATTGTGTGACCGCAAACCTCTCATTCATTGTTCATAATTATTCACCATACCTTTTTGATTGCTTTCAAATAACATGGCAATTGTTTAAAATGTGAATGTTTAAAATGGTGTATGATGTTTGTCATTTGCATGTATTCAGTATATACATGTACAGTTAAACAAAGTTTTACTTGTTTAACAGAACTCATTCATCTTTCTTTCGTCATCTCGAGGAGGGTGTGGCCTAGTAGTTTACGTTTTTGCCCTTGGGGAAGTCACTTCATCCCATTTGCCTCTCTCCACCAAGGATTAGGATACCAGCATTAGCTGGGCAGTAATTTTAAATTAACTGGCATGCCATCCAGGAGAATAGAATTACATTTATTCTTAGTCATTTTATCTCTATGAAACTGAAGATAAACGCCGTCTGAAGAGCAAGGATTGGGTGAGACAGACTTGTCCTTTTTGAGCATTTATTTGTGAAATCAAGTACATGTACATGACTTTTGTATTGTGGGGAAACGTCAAATGTGTCTGCATCATGTGTTAATAGATTGTATGTAACCAACCTTATCTTCGGACACCATGTCGTCCAATTGCTGATACAGACTCTGAAAGCTGGGTCGATCCTTGGGACTCTCCTGCCAACAGCTGCACATCATGCTATACCTGTGAAACATAAAACGCCATCTTGTAATCGATTAAAAAAAGACATCCACACTTTCAAACTCCATACCGACTTTCAAATTCCAGTCTGTGGGGATTAATGATATTAAACATGTACCAATCTGTGAATTCATCATAAGCTGGCAGTATACTTACAGCTGTTTCTTGCAGTGTTGAGGCTTCGGCATACGATAGCCCTGCTGCAATTGGCTGACCATTGCATTCGTATTCATCAGCGGATACGGCCGTGCACCTGTCGGAAATAGAGGTACATTCATTGTACACATTTGACAACAGACAACCGTATACACATTAGCCTACTCTTTCGTGGTCACAAATCTGTATTGTGAAACGCAGTTTCTATCAACCAAGTCGTTCTGTACACACTTAAGTTTGTGCATCAATCTTGTCACTCACCAAGTGTCACTATCTCCCACAGCAAAATCCCGAAAGACCATACGTCACTCTCTGTTGTGTACACGTCAACAAGAATGGATTCCAACGCCATCCAGCGCATGGGAAGCGGACCCTGTGAGTAGAGACATGAAAAGTTTTTTCATTCAGTTTTGTTCTGTATAGGCCTAATGTAATTTCCAATGGCAGTTATAATCCTGCATTGTAGAAAATCTAATATGCAAAGTGTACGTACTGGACTGTAATTAAAATGATTCCCTCCAAACGGATCGATGATCATAGTTGTATGACTTTAATTACTTCCAGGTTATTTGCAAATTAAGCTACAATGGCTCTTAAAACAATGGTGGTGTGTACATGTGATTCTCGTTGGTAGATGCGGATGTTCATGACGTCACGGGCCAGTCCAAAGTCAGACACTTTACACACCATGTCATCTCCCACCAACACGTTACGAGCGGCAAGGTCACGATGCACACACTGAAAATTAAAAGTAATGGAATAGAAAAGAAACCAATTAATTAACTTAATTATACCAAAAACCGGAGCGACAAATTCCTCGAAGAACATGAAGAGCAAACGCTGAAATTAGGATGTCGAATGTGGCTTAAACAGTTTACCTATCTCACTGACTGTCAACTTTGTCTAACACTCGTCTAGAAACGAGCTGAAAACCACTCAATGTAACGAGCTCCTACAAATGGGCGCAGGGATTGCTAGCCCTTAATGAGGTCCCTTCAATGCAGGACCTTATCTGAAGTCACACAAATCGTGTTCAATGAACAACCGCATGGTCAAGAACGCGGCGATCAGTACTGAAGTGCTGTTTCTAAATCCCTTTTCTTATACAGCAAAGTAACCGAAACCAACCTGAACTCTAGTGCAGCCACGAAGGTTGTATGTGTGCTTCCAAACAATGTCATGGGTTTTTTTTTCGAGAATCGATATTTTAATTTACCTTTTGTGATGATATGAATCCCATTCCATTTGCCACATCCCTGGCAAACTTGACCAATGTCCTAGACAGTGATTTGCTCAAGCCGGGTAGGTTGGAGTAGCCTGTCCCTGGATCCTTGTCTCGATACTCCATCAGAACATCCTTCAGGTCACCCTTAGCAAGGTACTCAACTATCACATACACGGGATCTGGAACAAAGCAGAAAACGACTCGAGTCCTTTTCAGCTCTATGCTACCTGTAATTTTGAACTCTTATTTCACAAGACTACAACTAAGGAGCAGAAGATTGAGACGAAACATCGTTTTAATTTTAAATTTTCGTAAAATGAATTCCTCCCGTGGAAACGTGGGTGATAACTGGATCTGTTGGATTGAATTAATTTAAAGCTAAATCGTCTAGTACCAGGTTACAATCGTATGGAGTAACTTCACTTGAATAGAAAGTAAATTTGCACTTTTCACTTTCACTTTATGTAAGTTAGAGAGTATCCTTTAAATAACCCAGCTCTGCAACCGACATGATGTCATGAAATTTGTTTGCATTCTTATTACTAATTCGACCTGTACCTCGATAATATCTGTTGCATGTCATGAAAGGGATATGGGTCACGTGCTAACAACAGGTGCAATAAAGGAGTGTTCCGAGTTGTACCTTTCTCTGCGCAATATCCCAGCAGCTTGACCACGTTGGGATGAGACCCGACTGTTTTCATCAGCTCCAACTCCGCCAGAAGCTCCATCCTTGCTTGCCTGTCAGCGCCCTCTATCATGATGAAATAAAATATTTAAAGCAAACACTGTGACAGCTGGGGATTTTCCATAGCTACAATTTAAAGTTTTCAATTCGGTTAGCAAAAATAAACAATTTCACTTCACACAACAGATTTTTATGTTTTGTTCCTGAGACAGGGGAACATAATTTAGACTGGAACGATGTTCCATTATAATTCAGGGACCAGAATTTTACTGGAGCCAAACCAGAGCTCTATTTACAATGGGCTGAATGCTCACATGATTTGTTTACCCCAACAGTTATTGGAGAAATTGCTGTATTTGTAGAGGAAACATCTACCGTACTAAACAACACATCGAAGAAAAGCAGTGTTAGCAAAGGAATGAGAAAACAGACAACTTGATGACTCTCAACAGGGAAGACATTTTGCACATACACCATTTACATGACTCGGCGCTGAAAAGGCCTGCTGAGTTATCTAGCATCTTCTCTTCTTTCAGAGAATGGCAGTTCGCGAGGTGTTTCCACAAAACTGTGCTCGTAGTTGTAGGCCTGCTTTTTTCGAATATGATCAACAAACCTTTGAGAGTCTTGACGGCAACCTTGGTTTCTTTCCCGGCTTCCTGGATGCCGAGTGCCTTCCCCAAAAGCACCCTGCCGAACTGCCCTCGTCCCAGTTCATTCTCGATCACCACGAGATCTCGCGAGAAAGAGAGATCGGGTCCTACGTTGCCGTACTCCACGTCGTTTGATGCCTCGGGTTCAACAACGACCTCATTGGGAATACTCTCGTATACCACTGCTGTGGTAATTTGGTCCAGAGGAATATCTGAAACGCAATAGTATTCTTATATTTTCAAATTGAAATTGAGTCATCAATCTTGCAAGCATGAACATACTCAACTTGTGCAGATCATGCCAAAACTAATTCGACTTTCTAATCCCATACATAGGATCCTGCTCAGATTCGACTTGATACTCTGGGTCAAGATGTCACTTGAGACACTTCCAGACTTCGACCTGGAAGATGCCATTTGGACATGCAAAGTTGACATGCTGTCCGGTATGCTTGTCATGTCAAATTTAACCAAGAGTGAGGGTCGAATCAGAGCCGGGAATTTTAAAGGTGCTCAGGATTTGTCAGCCTTGGCACAATATATCGGTACAGCTCTTGTTTACCTCATTATATTCTCAAGATTGTTTATCCTTTGGCTTTTAAACTGGATCCACTGTCTGGTGCTTACCGTTTGCATGGTGGTGGTCTTGTCCAGGAGAGGCCTGATCATTGACAGGCAATGGTGAGACGTCATTATCTTGCCTGTGTGGAACGACGTAAGTTCTGCAAGAGGAATAAATCTACATTCCCTTACAATTGACTTATATAAGTTCAGTTTAAAAGCTTCAAGTGATTTTTTTTTTGTCATGTAAGGGTAAAGTATGTGATGTGGATAACAGTAAGCACTTCTTGTATCAATTAGGCTACATCTTGAAGAAAGTCCGGAGCTTCATAACATTTTTTTATATCTCATGTCCAACAAGGTGACGGCTGGGCCTATAGGTTGAGGCTATATTCTGTAATGTTAGCCTTTTTCACTTACCCGCCATCTTTCCCGCCTGTTTTCGTTTGTCCTTGTGTTCGTGATTGGTGACGTCTCCACAGGACAATTCCAAGAGCAGCAGCGACGGCGACAATGACAATGACTGCCACTACAAGCCCAACAATGACACCTACAGGAGAGGCTGTAAGACAATGAGAGCTAATATCAGATTTCATTCAGACGGCGTCCATGATCAACAGTTTACAGAAAACAATACAGAGTCAGTCTACCAGAGTTAAACCCCAAAATTCCCTCTCAGAATGCTTTATATTCTTTCCGGATACAATTTTTTTCATGTCTTCAGTCCATCTGAACGCAAGCAGATATCCATCATGGTTTTGAATCAAAACAATTGTAAATAAGTCGTCGTGGCATTAAAAGAGTAAAACACAAGGGTAGGCCTACTCGATGACAATGCTTCTGTGGGAATTCATTCCATGTTAAACTGAAGGGTTTCGCGACGAAAAAGCATGTATTTTTTAAGACACTCTGGTATTTAAATGTGGCGTCAAAAGTAATGAACAACTTCAATGACGGTCAGCAAATGATTTTCGTAAACATCGGGTGCAGGTGAAACACTAATAATGAATGATACAAAAGCAATGTGGCTCAAAAGTGGTTGAAATGAATGTACTCAAAAGATGATGGTAAGAAAACCGAAAAGTGAAACTTTTACATTTTCAAGAATAAGGCTACAAATACATTTTTTTTATGAGACCACACAATGCAATATCAAAAATGGGAAACCAAGACTGGAGTTGAAAAAAATTGAAAAAAAGAGTACCAGTACCAATTAACGAGATGAAATAAATGAAGAACAAAAGTAAAAAGGACAGAAGATAACATAACGTTTAGAACATCTTTCTCTCCCAACCGCAAGTGTAATCAAAGTGGTACACATACCAAAGGGCCTTGGTGTTGGGTCACTTGGTTTAGGTGGTGCCGGAGTCGTGGGTTCAACATATCCTAAAAATATCAGGACAAGCACACACAAAAGTGGGAGGAGGACAGAAGCAAGATAACTAATTTTTAAAAAATCAAAGCAGGCAGAGAAGAGCTGATTGATTAAAAATTCAGGTGGTTTCAACACTGCCAGGAAATTGACACAATCATACGGATTTTAAACCTGCTGCAAAATCACTATGTGTGACGAATTGAGCTGTGTGCATCCAGAACCAGTGTTGGAAGTTTCCCAACGGAAGCTTCCAGCATTTCTGACAGATTGTATGGCCTCAAGCCCACTGCATGGTATACGCCCATCAAAATGACACGTGCTGGATATGCATAATGGATTTTCGTAGTGGAAATTGCAGTCGGATGAATTGGAAACAGTATTGTAATGTGAAAATAAAATAAGGTTTTTTCAAGAAAAAGTCAAAATTTAAAAACGAATGACATCATTTTATTTCTTACAAAAACTCACCTGGGCAAAGCGGTTCTTCAAGTTTTCTCGATCCAGTTCCAATAACATTGGCGACATTACAGCTAACCTCTGTACAGTAATTGTCATCGACATTAAATGGTAGGGTTTGACCAGTAGGCGCGCTAGGCTTGGTGCCATTCAGAGTGATGTAATATTCGATGTCATTGATTGGATTGGCATCACAGGTGATGATTCCGTCCCTGTATGTCAGGGATGTTACCACTGGAGCAACTGTGAAAACAAGGAATTAAAAACATTTAATTTAATTACAATTCCTCAGCTTTCTCTATACTGTAGATAATGAATGCAGAATTTCAAATTCAAAAAAAGCCAGCGGGCCTGATGACGTTCAATCCTCGCAAGATCCTTTCAAAGTCTTCTTCTTTTTTTGGAATTAGTACATTTAACGCAATCCAGTCAAAAAGTTTACAGCAATTTTATTCGTGTTTTAGATTTTCAGAATGATGGACAGTAAGCTCTGAGTCAAACATGTCAAAAGATTATGTAGGTGTTATTTGAAATTTAAGTTCATAAATGTTGAGGTGTGCTTGTCATGTATAATATTTGTAGCCTACATGTGTATTTTTAAAACTAACTCCACTTTTATTCAGAACGCCATTCCAGATTCATCGTAACTTAACAATGGAAGACATGAAAGTAACTTACAGCGAACATTGAGTGAAATGATTTCAGACTGTGTAGTTTGATGTCCACCTGTGCGACATTCTATCCCGCCCCCATCATCACTTCGTGTTGGGATGAATGGGCCGTATGTACTCCGCGTATCTGTTGCCGCACCACCAGGTGGGACCGTTTCAGTGTCAGGTGTAAGAGGATTGCTGCCTTTGAACCAGTCTATGGACACCTGTGGTTTTGCTCCCAGTGCTGTGCAGGTCAGTGTGACTGGGATATCTTCTGTCACTGTCGCACTGGAGGATTGGTCTACATCATCAACAGCGATGGTGAGACTGGTGGCAGGAACTGCATGAAGGAACAAGGATCAAATCAACTTTCAATCAAGCTCACACTCACAATCAACTTCTTTCATTGATTAGAAAGAGCGAAGTTAAACATATCAGGGGTGAGAATGAGGAATGACAAATCCATGAAATAGTCGGTAGAAAGTTTGAAGATCGAGGGTCCCAAAGCAGGGTATACGTAGAGTCGATGGTATACATGTATGTTTGGACACACTTAAAATACCAATTTCTATTACAAACTTTAACACAACGGTAAAATCTCAGAATAGCAGTTTTCAAAAGGACTCTTTAAAATGCTGATGAACTCAGGAGAAATCCTGACAAAAAACTCATGAAAGCAAGAAAAATCCCAACAAAGCTCTCCTCCAACTTTTTTTTTTTGGTATTGATGTACATCTAAAGGATTTATCAGAGTCAACAACTAATATCTGATTAATCCAGAGCAGCTGCGAGTATTGGGCAAAATCTGATTTACACATTAAACAATGTACATGAGTATACTCAAACTCACCTTCAACTGTCAGTGTTGCAGCTGGTAAAGCACTACCACCTAATTGACACCTATATGCTCCTTCGTCTTCATATTTGGCATTGTCTACACGAAGATCATACTGACCATTGGCAGTATCATCTTTGACAACTGAAAAGTCGTTATATTTGGCATCAGCACCAGAAAGTATTCCATTTATATCAGCAAATGCACCACTTTCATCCAACCAAAGTGCAAAGCTTCCCAAAGGAGCCCCCAAACTACAGGTGAGAGTCGCAGTAGCACCCTGCTGAACTGTGACATCAGATGGCCCTGTGACACCATACACAACTGAAAGAAATAATATGCAGAGTTTATTTCCGAAACGTCAACGCTATTTCGTTACCAGTTAGAATCCACTTAGCCCTAATTAAGCAAAAAAAAACGAAGTTTAATTGAACAGGTGCTGTATTTTGTTGGACAATACAATTGTAGGAGACCTTTTTAGGGTTATTTTTAAGATCATTTTCAAATGCTTTTCCCCTCGTAACGTGAGGATCAAATGCAAGAAATGGCATTCATAAATGATCAAGGATGTACATAAGTTCATATTATAATTGAAAGAAGATAATTATGACGTTGAGAGGACTTCCATTATTTCTGTGATTTTGAACTGTTTAAAACAGAGATTGCCCAGGTTTTAAGGGTCATCATTAAGAGGCCAAAACCTAAAAGGTACATGTAATTGATAATTGTATGGATTATTTTTCAGTACTGGTCTATGTAAATGATTAACCTTAGTGTGCCTAAAGGAGGGTGGGCATGGTTAACCACAATCACCGACGCCCCTAATTTCACAGCATTTTAACAGCACGTATGGAACCTCCTCTGCACTTGGTTTCGGCATGTCATCAAAATCTACAGCTTCCGGGCATTCCATACCCATGTCTACTACAGTCAAAAGAAATGAAAGAGGATCCAATAACTTTGCCTACCTGATAACGTCAGGATTAGCCACAGAAAGCAGCAAATGGTGATCAGTTTCCAGCCGAGACCCATGGCCATGTCACATGTAACTGTATTGCATTTCAATTTTTTTTGTATCGGTGTTTTAAGTAATTCTAGGCCTAAACATCGTTTAGTATAAAGTTGTAAAACTCATATTCAATGCGGAAGTATAGGCCTATAATCTTGCTTTTGTGCATGGGAGGTACGGGTAGGCGCACTTTGGACCCTCTATTGCCTGCAGAGTAAGCAAAGATTTTTGTGTATCGGAAAACCGTCATGAGTTATTTATAGCTGTGGCCCTTGCTCGATGGTTGTAGTGCAATCGAAATGTTCGCTTGTGAATGGAGGGATGTTTTTAATTCTCTGGAAAGTCAACAGCTTGCAAGGTTCCTTCTCTGTACTTGCATTTCATCAAAATGTAACTCAAACCGACAAAAAAGAATGTGAGAGGATCCAATGACTTTGCCTACGGAGAGCAGCAACGGATCATTGGACTCCAGCCAAAACCCATGGCCATGTCACATAAAACTGCACTGCATTTGGAAATTCTATGATCAGTGTTCTAAGCAAATCATTAATTAGTATAACTGCATTGTAAAATTTATATTCAACACGGACGTATGTTCTTATTTTTGCGTCTGGCATCGGAGCTGTATGGTAAGCGCTCTTTGACCTTCTGCAATAACAAATGTGAAAGAGAATTTGGTGTATCGAAACACTTTATCGTATTATTGTATAGCTATAGCCATTGTTGGAGAATTTTCACTCAGATAAAATGAATTAAAAGTTTAAATAGACCCTTAGAGAGTTGGGTGAGACTTCGAGCGGGATATATAGGTCTTTATAAGTCGTCAACATTGCTCTTATAATAATGTCATTATAAATACACATGTATTTGTCATTCCAATCGAATATCGAACCTTTGCAGTAACATGTAATATAATTCATGTCGGGCAAGTTTGTACGCAATCCATGGTAGCATCGGGAAATAACTTTAAAAAATACACAGAATTAAATGACGCATACTCTGGCTGTAAATTTGACAAAAAAGAAAATTTGATGGAGATTTATTTACAAAGGAACCGACCCTCCCGTACTGAGTTTGTATAGTACACGTGACCGTTTACTACACTGTTTAGGTCTATTCAGATTTGTAGCCACACCAATATTAACCTAATAATATGCAGATATTTCCTATCTTGCTGATTTCCATCTGAACCCATTTTTGATTATAGGCAACACTTTTTACAGTTCATGCACAATGTAAGTTGACAGAGTGATATGTACATATATATATAACATAGACCCGAGTACACTAATTATATTTCATAATTATATTGAACCTTAAAAGTGAACAAAAAATTAGCACTGAATTCGTAGGATCTGGTCATCAATGTGACTGGTCCTCCAAGTTCGTGGTACCATGTTGGCTTAGTATGTTTACCATGTATACTCTTCAACAACATTCATGACCAAAAAAAAACAACTCAAACTCAATGCCAAAAAAAATATCATATTAAATTTCAGCCTTTTGAGTACATCCATGTTAACATTAAGAAAAGGCTATACATGTACAGGAAGTTGGTATCTACACGTATATAATGACAACACCAGTAAATATTTACACCAGTGGTCCTATATAGATAGCAATGATTTTAAATTTAACACTTGGTAAGTTGACAAATAAACTTGACAATACATGTATAACTTGAATAATTGCTATCGAATTCATATCAAGCATATAAACCGTGAGAATATAAGACAATAATTTCTGGATTACAACTCTTATTCGATCTTACGCTATAGTGTTTAAACCGATTTGTCTTACATGTAGAGTCGTCTTTTCTATACAATTTCATTGTTTTCCTGTTGGCTAATTGATCAAACATTCCACTGGTTTGTTTTTTTGCCGAGAGATCTTGATGCCAACTCTCACAGTTTCTCGTTCGTGTCTTCGATCTTTGTCACTTCGTAGATGCTTTCATCCAGCTTGTGAATGGTGATGTAATCCTGTCAGGTGTTAAAAGACATATTACATAATTAAAAGTTCCACTTACATGTCAATAGCGGATGGCACGACATAATTTTATACAACTGTTTAACTGCTGTGGGCTTGTTTAGGGATTCAGTATTTGTTTGTGTATAAGGGTAAACTGTTATTCTAGTTTACTACAAAATTCCTGTATCTTAATTCTTTCTTGTCATAACCTAGTCTTAGTTCAAACGCGGCATGAACAGTTATCTGTTTGCATGGGCGTCGCCAGGATTTTTTCTAGAGGGGGGCAAAACATATTTTTCCCAAAAAAATTCCTGTATTTCTCAACATATTCTCGATTTCTCAGTTTTAGAGGGGTGCAGGGACATTTGTCCCCCCCCCCCCAACTCATTAAAATTTACACCACTATGACTTGGCGCCTCTCTTTCTTTTCTTTTTTTTTCTCTTTTCTTTTTCTCTTATTTTTCCGGGGGGGGGGGGGGGGGGGGCCAAGGGCCCCCTTGCCCCCCCCCCCCCGCGACGCCCAAGTCTGTTTGGTATCCTGCTCTAAATAATTGTTAGTTTCCTTTCCTTATTTTGCAAGGGGAGTGTGGCCTATAGAAGTTAGAGTTTGGGACTCCAGACCAACAGGTTAGAGATTTGGTTCCTGCGGCTGGTCTAATGTTGTGTCCTTGGGCAAGTCACTTCACCCACTTCACTTCTCTCCACCCAGGATTATAATCCATGTAACTCGGTCATTTTATGCCAAGGACACTGAATATAAACATTGGTCTTGGTACAGACTATTTTAATTATCATTTTTTCCTGATGACATCAAAATAGCGGGCCCTCTTCCTTCGCACTGTTCTAGAGATCGAGCAGAGTCCTGTGGTATCTGATCGAAACATTACTCTTTCTGCTGGTGTTAAACATTTGCAGACTGTATGTCACCAACCTTCTCTTCAGATAGCATGTCGTCCAATTGCCGATACAGACTCTGAAAGGTGGGTCGCTCCCTAGGAGTCTTCTGCCAACAGCTGCACATCATGTCATACCTGAAACATGCCAATCATGTAATCGATAAAAAAAATAAGACACCAAGACTTTCGAACTCCATAAGTATATTTCCAAATTCCTGTCGTCAAAGGGTAATAACATTAAACATGCTTTATTTCGAGCCTTCCGCATAAGCAGAATAAACTACTTACAATTGTTTCTTGCAGTGTTGAGGCTTCGGCATACGATAGCCCTGCTGCAATTGGCTGACCATTGTCTTTGTCTTCATCATCGGATACGGCCGTGCACCTGCCGACAATAGGGTTTCATAAATAATTGGGCACAAGAAACTCACCATTGTGTACAATGCTGGCCTATATGGTCGTAAATCCTTATCACAGCAATGTTTCTATAAATAGTAAAATCGTTCCACACACACTTAAATTATTGTTGGAGTCTTGTCACTCACCAAGTGTCACAATCTCCCATAGAAGAATCCCGAAAGACCATACGTCACTCTCTGTTGTGTACACGTCATCAAGAAGGGACTCCAACGCCATCCAACGCATGGGAAGCGGACCCTTTGAGTAGGCATGAAAACGTTTCTTTCACTCATTTCTTTTCTAAATAGGCATATGGTATATTTTTTTACAGGAAACAATAATGTCATGCACTGTATAACATCTCACAGTGTACTAGCCTAGTATAAATTTTCTCCAGCGGATCGCAATGATCTGAGTTGTTCAGCCTTGAGCAAGTTCAGGCGAAGACCACAACTCAACAAGTGGTTCATTTGTTGAGTAAACTTGCGCATGCGCACTAAAAACATCGCGTAAATGCCTCTGGTTAAACGATGGTCAAAACTTCTGGTTCCCTGCTTTTATGATGCCTGTGGTGCAACCGTGCCCCATGCCCCAGTTCTTAATAGTCGTCTAGAGTAGTCCAACCAAATTTGTTCGAGGGAAGGAAGTCCAACTATGATCAACTATAGATCGCGCGCGAACTTGCTCCTTGATATCAGCCTTGATATTTGCGACACTAAAATGGTCAATTAGACCAAACTGTGATATCCGTCTGGTACCTGTGATTCTCGTTGATAGATACGGATGTTCATGACGTCACGGGCCAGTCCAAAGTCAGACACCTTACACACCATGTCATCTCCCACCAACACGTTACGAGCGGCAAGGTCACGATGCACACACTGAGATAAAAACAGCACGCAATTTAGAACAAACCATGCAATCACTTAATAGCCAACAAACAAGTGGGACAACCAATTCCTCAGGAAAAACATCTGAGAAACAAAGGCTGAAATTAGAATTGTTGCTGTTCCCAGATAGCCGACCAGTCTCTTCGTACAGATCTGACTGACTGACTCACCGAGTCAGAGTCAGTTTACCTATCTCGATAACTGTCATTTGTTACTAGATTAAGCTGAGACCATCTTTATACTAGGATTGCCTGGTCTTCTTTTTTTAATGGCAGTCGCCCATAACGAGGCTGGATGCCACTCAAGGTTACGAAAGGACGAGCAAAAGGGCCACTTGTCCTTGTGCCAAAAAAGCACGCCGTACCTGAGCGGTGTGGTACATGTAGGGTACATGCTATACCGAAACTAATTATCCACAAGGGGTTCAAAACAGGTCTTTGGACTAAGAATATGGCTTGTTTACTAAGAATATCAATCACACCATCAATGATAGGGTGATCATCGATGTTCACCATATTTAGGAGGAAATAAGGAAAGCAGTTCACCAATTAGGATGAAGGAAAGTAGTTCACCATTATTTTAGGATGAAAGAAAATAGTTGAAACATAGCTAAACTTTAGTGCATCCACGAAGGCTCTTTGTGAGTTAAATGAGAATGGTAGTTAACTGGACTGGTCTCTCGCCAAAGTGTATGATTATCGATTTTACTTATTGTTTTACCTTTTGTGATGATATGAAGGCCATTCCATTTGCCACATCCCTGGCAAACTTGACCAATGTCCGAGACAGTGATTTGCTCAATCCGGGTAGGTTGGAGTAACCTGTCCCTGGGTCCTTGTCTCGATACTCCATCAGAACATTCTTCAGGTCACCCTTAGCAAGGTATTCAACGATCACGTACACGGGATCTGGAACAAATCACGAAACTACTCGAGTCCTGTGCACATCTTAAACTCTTAATTCCCGGAGACTGCAACTAAGGAGCAGAAGTTGTAGAGTGAAACATCGCTTTGATTTTAGTTCCAAGTGAAACTCCAGTAAAAACTAGATCTGTTGACACGAATGGATTTAAAGCTGAGTTGTCTTGTACCAGGTTACTTTGATCAGAGTGAATTTTTCTGGGAATAATCTTGGCAATTATAGCACATCATCTATATAAACTTGACGACGGACAGATCATACTGTCCGAAACGTTGAGTGCCCTCCGGTTCTTTTCAGAACCACACATACTCACAAAAGGGATTCTGCCACATGGTGCACTTCATGACATTACATTTATCAATTATTATTGTGTAGTAATTCGACCAGTTCCTCTATTACATCTGTTGCATGTCATGAAAGGGATTTTGGCCACTTGCAAAAAACAGGTACAATCGTCGTAAAAGTAGTACCGTGTTGTACCTTTCTCTGCACAGTATCCCAGCAGCTTGACCACGTTGGGATGAGACCCGACTGTTTTCATCAGCTCCAACTCCGCCAGGAGCTCCATCCTCGCTTGTCTGTCAGCTCCCTCTATCGAAACAGGTGACACAGATTTTTAAAGCAACATTTTCCAAACACACGCCTTGTTAACCCCTGGCTCCATAATCAATCTACAATTTTTGATCTCCACATAAAATTGAAGTAACATAATCTCTGACTCCATTTGAAATAATAATTTGATGTTCTGTTCCTGAGACAGAGGGGGCATAATTTATATTGGAACGAAGTCCCAAAACTCAGGGCCTAAAATGTTCTGGAGCCAAACCACAGACCTATTTTCAAAATGGGCTGGGTCCTCACAGGTAAATCAACCTTTAACAGCTATTGGTGAAATATTGCATTTGTAGAGGATAGCCTTTCTGTTTACACATCGAAGAAAACATGCAACAAATGAACAAGAAAGCAGGCAACTCAAACACTGTTTTATGAACAGGGAAGAAGTTTTCGGCATCAACAAATTGGGCGTGTCTTTTGCTGAAAAGGTGGCTCTGTTTTCTAGCATCTCCTCTTCTCTTATTTCAGAGATTGTCAGTTTTCGTGGTGTTTCCACAAAAGCGTCCCTGCAGTTGCAATGTTTTGGAAGATGATCAACAAACCTTTGAGGGTCTTGACGGCAACTTTTGTTTCTTTCCCGGTTTCCGGGATGCCAAGTGCCTTTCCCAGCAGCACCCTGCCGAACTGCCCTCTTCCCAGCTCATTCTCGATCACCACGAGATCTCGCGAGAAAGAGAGATCAGGTCCTACGTTACCGTACGTCATGTCATTTGATGCCTCAGGCTGAACGATGTCTTCATTGGCAATACTTTCATATACCGACGCTGTGGCAATTTGGTCCAGAGGAATATCTTTAAAAACAAAAAACCAATTTTGTTAGTATTTTACCAGTATCTTTCAAACGATAAGTCACATTGATTCATTAATAATATTATATGAAAAAACTCCATTCATCAAGCGCACACTTACCAAAAATGATACTTTCTTTTAAAGACGATGCATATAGGTAAAAGATTAAACAATCTGTATGTCATAATATTTATAACTTTCAACCACAAATGTCCTCAATTATGTTTAATGCTAATTCAATCCCCTCAATGAGCTTACCATTTTGATGATGTTGATCGGATCTAGTAGTAGCCTGTTTAGTAGCAGGCAGTGGTGAGATGTCATTATAATGTCTGTCAGGTGCAACGTAATTTCTGCACGTGGAAGAATGTTTAATAATGTACCTTAAAATGTTGATTGTTGTACTGTTAAAAAGCTTAGTGTGATTTGTTTTATGCTCAGGTATATTAAGTGAGGATGTGATTTCGACGACAGTATAAGCACACCTTAATTGAATCAATTAGGCAAGTAGGGCTACCTCTCGAAGAACTTTGTAACACAGTTTTAGATCATGTCCAACAGAGTGACAGAAAATCGCATCGAAAGGTTGATCCTGTAATTTGTCTGATCAATGAAGACCTTTCTTCACTTACCCGTCATCTTGCCTGCCTGTTTTCGTTTGTCCTTGCGTTCGTTTTTGTTTATGATGACGTCTCCATAGGGCAGCAAGAGCAGCAGCGACGACCACAATTATGACAATGACTGCCACAACAACACCAACGGTGACACCTACATCCGGAGAAGCTGTAAGACAATAAGGGCTCATCTCAGATTTCATATAAATGGAGAATCTTGCACCGGTGCTAACCTCTTCAAGAGTCAATTAAATTAAGGCCATCGGCAAGTTTACACTGTAAAACCTTAATTACGACAAATTACATGCAAATGAATGCTGGAAAAGCTTTTGAAAAATCAAAAGTGCAAAACTGAGGTTGATGCTGCCGAACTAGTTGAAACTGTGTAGTTCCACATCATAATTGCATTTAAGTGAGATAATCTGGTAAATGATCATGTTGTATCGGCTCACTACATTATATTTCATTGAATTCAATTACAGTTGGAAGGTTGCGAAAATTACCTGGCTTCCTCGATAGGTCTGTAGTGTCCGTAGTTAGAATTAAACCTTTTGTTGTCAGCATCACAGATCCTGTTTTACAATACATGAACGAAAACATTGAAAAGTACGCCGAGAATTAAGATCAAGTAATGGGATTGCAAAATCTCCAATCTCATTTTTTGGCCCTAGGGGAAGATTCTGACGTAGAATGCTAATTAATGTCAGTTTTTTTATTTTTACAAAAATACCATATGTTTCTGTTGAAAGTTTATTGGAAAGAATGGTAAAAACAGAATGGATTTTCCTTGACTCCGATTTTACATTCCTGATAAACTTGAAACATCTAATTAATGTGAAAGCAGTCTGGAAAATAGAAATCACAACTATTTGCCGACAACTATTAGAATGCTTTAGAATAAATTGGACTTTTGTTTTCAATGGAAAGGATTTTTCAAGAAAAACAAAAACATCTAGAAAACTATTATTACAACGTTTTATTTCTAACGAAAACTCACCTGGGCAAAGGGGTTCTTCAAGTTTTCTCGATCCAGTTCCAACAGCATTGGTGACATTGCAGCAGACCTCTGTGCAGTCATTCTCATCCACTTTAAATGCTAGGGTTTTACCAGTAGGCGCGCTAGTCTTGGTGCCATTCAGAATGATGTAATATTCGATGTTAGTGATCGGATTGGCATCTGCTTCACAAGTGATGGTTCCGTCCCTGTATGTCAGGGATGTTACCACTGAAGCAACTGTGAAAACAAGGAATTAAAAACATTTAATTTAATAACAACTCCTCAGCTTTCTCTGTACTGTAGATAATGAATACAGATTTTCAGAATCATAAAGCCAGAGGGCCTGATGACGTTCAATCCTCGCAGGATCCTCTCAAAGCCTTTTTTTTAATTAGTACATTTCAGGCAATCCAGTTAACAGCAATTGTATTCATTTTTAAGATTTTCAGAATGACGGGCTGTAAGTTCTGAGTCAAACATGTCAAAAGAATATGATGGTGCTATTTAAAAATCTTAGTTCATAAATGTTGAGGTGTGCGAAATATATATGTGTGCGTTGGTTATCCATTCAGACTAAGGACTGGGGACAATGGGGTGTGTGCAATAACTATTGGCCCGAGAACCTGTGGGCACTAGTCCTCGGGTTATTTTCGTGTCCAAACCTTCAGTGGGAGCTTTTGAGAAAATGTTAAAGTACAAACAAAAAGGAACAAAAGAAGGAAACTTGGTAGATCCTCATGAGTATAGTAAAAAGGAGCTGGGTGTGTACGTGTATATTTTGAAAACTAAATCCACTTTTTTCAGAACTCCATTCAAGATTTAACTTAAATAACAATGGAAGAAAATGAAAGTAACTTACAGCGAACATTGAGTGTAATGGTTTCAGACTGTGCAGTTTGGTGTCCACCTGTGCGACATTCTATCCAGCCCCCATCATCACGTCGTGTTGGGATGAGTGGGCCGTATGTACTCCGTGTATCTGTTGCAGCACCACCAGGTGGGACCGTTTCAGTGTCAGGTGTAAGAGGACTACTGCCTTTAAACCAGTCTATGGACACCTGTGGTTTTGCTCCCAGTGCTGTGCAGGTCAGTGTGACTGCGATATCTTCTGTCAATGTCGGACTGGAGGATTGGTCTACACCATCAATAGCTATGGTGAGACTGGTGGCAGGTACTGCATAAAAAAGAGCAAGGATAAAATCAACTTCTTTGCTATCAGGCTCACACTCACAATTAAATTCCTCCATTGATGAGAAATTCAAATTCACTGAAGACCTTTTATCTGTTACTCTTTTTTGAGTTCAGATTGATAAAAAAGTATGGCATACTAAAAGGTTTACATTTAACAGGTCACGGCATTTTGCATGGCGTAACACTGTTTCCAATAGAGCGAAGTTATACATCAGGGGTGAGAATGAGAAATGACATATCCATGAAATAGTCGGCAGAAAGTTTGAGCGTCGCCGAGGGTCCCAGAACAAGGTATACGTAGAGTCTATATGGTACACATGTATGTTTGGATACTAAATGGCACACTCTTCAAATACCCATTAATACTGTTATAAACTTTAACATAACGGTAATATCTCAGAATTACAGTTTTCAAAAGGATTTATTTGAAATGCTGAACTCAGGAGAAATCCTGACAAAAAAATCATAAAAGCAAGAAAAATCCCAACAAAGCTCTCCTCGAACTATTTTTTTTTGGTATTGATGTACATGTACAGGATTTATCAGAGTCAACCACTCGTATCTGATTATTCCGACTCCTGTCTCACTCTGATAACTCATTATATCTGTATACTGAAACTCACCTTCAACTGTCAGTGTTGCAGCTGGTAGAGGACTTGCACCAAATTGACACGTATATGCTCCTCCGTCTTCAGATTGGGCATTGTTTATACGAAGATCATACTGACCATTTGCAGTATCATCTTTGACAATAGCAAAGTTTCCATATTTGGCATCAGCATCAAAAAGTCTTCCATTTATATCAGCAATTATACCAATTTCATCCGACCAAGCTGCAAAGCTTCCTAGAGGAGCCCCCAAACTACAGGTGAGAGTCGCAGTAGCACCCTGCTGAACTGTGACATCAGATGGCCCTGTGGCACCATACACAACTGAAAGAAATAATATGCAGAGTTTATTTTTGAAACGTGATCAACGCCATTCTGTTACCAGTTAGGTTCCACTCAGCCCAAATTAATCGAAAAATGAAGTTTAATTAAACAGGTGCTTTATTTTGTTGGACAACATAATTGTAGGAGACTTTTTAGGGTTCCGGTTATTTTAAAGGTCATTTTCAAATGCTTTCCCCCTCGTAACATAAGGATCAAATGCAAGAAATGCCGGCATTAATAAAAATGATCAAGGATGTACTTAAAGTTCATATTATAATTGGAAGAAGATAATTATGACGTTGAAAGGATTTCCATAATTTCTGTGATATTGAACTGTTTTTAAAAAGAGATTGCCAAGGTGTTTAGGATCATCATTAACCCTAAAGGGGCCGGGGTGCGGAATCCGCCCCACCCCCCCCCCTCGACTTTTTCCGCGATAGCCTTTAAAAAAAATCGCGACCCGAGCTTTTACGATTTTTTAGCCTCGAGCCTTGCGCATCTTTTGACACCAAAAACATAAAAATCGGACTGGGGGTTGTCGCGCAGCGACAATTGTTCCGGCGTGTACACAGACCAAAAGTGCCATTCATACATATGCATAATTAATTAGCCATAATTCCAAAACCCTTTGACCTTTGGTCATGACATTTCTTGGGTATGTTCATGAAGAGTTGCTCTATGCATGTACCGAGTTTTTCGTCACTCGATGGCAGAAATCTTATGGGGCGGAATCCCCCCCCCCCCCGGCTGAAAGATGGTCAAAATAACCCGGCCCTTTAGGGTTAACAGCATGCATGGGTTTCTTCTCTGCAAGTTTGGTTTCGGCATGTCATCAAAATCTAAAGCTTCCGGGTATTCCATACCCATGTTTACTACAGTCAAAAGAAATGTAAGAGGATCCAATAACTGTGCCTACCTGATAACGTCAGGGTTAACCACAGAAAGCAGCAAATGGTGATCAGTTTCCAGCCGAAACCCATGGCCATGTCACAAGTTACTGTATTGCATTTCTATTTTTCTATCGGTGTTCTGAGTAATTCTAGGCCTACACATCGTTTAGTATAAAGCTGTAAAACCCATATTCAACGCGGAAGTACATAGGCCTATAATCTTGCTTAAATGCTTGGGAGGTTTAGTAGGCGCACTTTGACCTTCTACAATAATTGACCTACGTGTGAAGTGATGTATATTCATACTATACAGGAAAAAATTGTCTGCAGAGTAAGCAAAGAGATTTTTGTGTATCGGAACACCGTCATGAGTTATTTATAGCTGTAGGCCAGGATCGGTGGTTGTAGTGCAATCGGGATTTTCGCTTGAATAGAGTGATGTTTTTAATTCTCTGGAAGGTTAACAGCATGCATGGGTTCCTCCTCTGCACTTGGTTTCGGCATGTAATCAAAATGTAAAGCTTTCGGGTGTTCCATACCCAAGTGTACTCAGACCGTCAAAAGGAATGTAAGAGGATCCAATACTACTTTGCCTACGGAAAGCAGCAACAGATCATTGGACTTCAGCCAAAACCCATGGCCATGTCACATAAAACTGCACTGCATTTGGAATTTCTCTGATCAGTGTTCTAAGCAAATCAATAACTTTGTTAATTATTATAATTTCGAAACTTTGCAGTAACATCTAGGCCCCTTAATGTAATATGTGTTGGGCAAGTCAGTACTCAATCCAAGCTAGCATCAGGAAATAACACGTACGTTACACAATACAAAGAAATAAATGACTCATACTCTGGCTGCGAATTGGAAAACAAAAAAGTACTGAAGGAGATTTATTAACCGATTCTTTCGTACTGAGTTCGTTTGTGTAGTAAACGTGACTGGTCAATTTAGGTCCACTCAGAATTGTAGCCAAATTGTGTCTCCATCGGAATTTCCCTAACCTCCTTAAATTTGGCAGAAATGTTATGTTCAATTGTTTCATTCATATTTATTTATTTATTCAGTTTATTATGGAACAGTGAACCTAATCGGCAAAAATGCAAACGTTTTGAGATGATCAATTTACTTTTTTACGTCAAAAAATAAAACATTACTTTAAAGACCCCGAAAAACCACAAATATTAACTAGAACGGCAAAGCCGCCATGGCTCGCTGTCGAAGGCGGGAAGGGAGGCTGAAGGTAGGGTTGGGGATGGCATGATGGAAGGGGTCAGGGTTCAGGTGGTGTGCCAAGGTATGGGGGTTAGTGTTTTTAAATGTCAACATATAAGTCAACAAATTCCCTTACATGTATGTACATGAACCACATCACCACCATCACCACACAGCCCTCATCCCCACCTTTTCCCCACCCTGTCCACCACCAAACTCCAACCCCACCAACCAAAGGATTGAAATAACTAAAACATTCAATGCCCTTAAATGTGTGCACATCAAGACCCCCTCCACCCTCTACCCTTCCCCCACCCTTCTGCCAACCCCCTCTACCACCAAACCTCCAGCCCATCACCACCCACACTAACTAAAGGATCGAACTAACTAAAACATCAAATACCCTAACATGTATTTACATTCACCACAGCACTAACCCCCCCCCCAAACCCACCCTTCTCCAATCCCCCTCCCCAAAAAATAAATAAATGAATAAATTCATAGGATCTACATGTGACTGATCTTCCAAGTTTGCTTAGTATGTTTCACCACAAAAATGTATACTCTTCAAAAAGATTCGCGACAAAAAAAACAACTCAAACTTAATGCACAAAAAAAATCATATTAATTTCAGCCTTCTGTGTACATCCATGTTAACATAAAGAAAAGGCTATACATGTACTGTAAATGCTATTAATTACACTATCACAACATTATGTTGTACATTAAACACCATTTGTATCTACATGTACATATGTCAACACCACTAAATATTTACACCAGTAGTGCCATATATATAGCAATGGTTTTAAATTTAACACTGCTGTTTTTGCAGTGCAGCGTTCACTTCTGTCTTAAATTTACTATGTTTTAAGTTGGCAAATAAAATTGACAATACATGTATAACTTGAATAATAACTATCGAATTCACATCATGCATATAAACTGCGATAATATAAGGCAATAATTTCTGGATTACAAGTCTTATTCGATCGTACGCTATAGTGTTTTTAACCGATTCGTCAAGCATGTAGAGTCGTCTCTTCTGTACCATTTCATTGTTTTCTGGTTGGCTAATTGATCAAACAGTTCCACTGTTCTTTTGCCGAGAGATCTTGATGCCAATTCTCACAGTTTCTCGTTCGTGTCTTCGATCTTTGTCACTTCGTAGATGCTTTCATCCAGCTTGTGAATGGTGATGTAATCCTGTTAGGTATTAAAAGTTACATAAATATGAGTTCCACTTATATGTCAATGGTAATGGCAAGACATAATTCTATACAACTGTTTAACTGATGTGGGTTTCTTTAGGGATTCAGTATTTGTTTGTGTATAAGGGTAAACTGTTATTCTAGTTTACTACAAAATTCCTGTATCTTAATTCTTTCTTGTCATAACCTGTCTTAGTTCAAACGCAGCATGAACAGTTATCTGTTTGCATGGGCGTCGCCAGGATTTTTTCTAGAGGGGGGCAAAACATATTTTTCCCAAAAAAAATCCTGTATTTCTCAACATATTCTCGATTTCTCAGTTTTAGAGGGGTGCAGGGACATTTGTCCCCCCCCCCCCCAACTAGTTAAAATTTACACCACTATGACTTGGCGCCTCTCTTTCTTTTCTTTTTTTGTTCTCTTTTCTTTTTCTCTTATTTTTCCGGGGGGGGGGGCGGGCCAAGCGCCCCTTTCCCCCCCCCCCCCCCCTCGCGACGCCAAAGTCTGTTTGGTATCCTGCTCTAAATAATTGTTAGTTTCCTTTCCTTATTTTGCAAGGGGAGTGTGGCCTATAGAAGTTAGAGTTTTGGACTCCAGACCAACAGGTTAGAGATTTGGTTCCTGCGGCTGGTCTAATGTTGTGTCCTTGGGCAAGTCACTTCACCCACTTCACTTCCCTCCACCCAGGAGTATAATCCATGTAACTCGGTCATTTTATGCCAATGACACCAAATATAAACATTGGTCTTGGAACAGACTTTTTTAATTCTCATTATTTTTCTGCTGACATCCAAATAGCGGTCCCTCTTCCTTACTAATGTTATAGGGATCAAGCAAAATCCTGTGGTATCTGATCGAAACATTACTCTTTCTGCTGGTGTTAAACATTTGCAGACTGTATGTCACCAACCTTCTCTTCAGATAGCATGTCATCCAATTGCTGATACAGACTCTGAAAGGTGGGCCTTTCCTTGGGACTCTTCTGCCAACAGCTGCACATCATGTCATACCTGAAACATGCCAATTGTGTAATCGATAAAACAAAAATGAAGACACCAAGGTTTTCACACTCCATATGTATACTTTCAAATTCCTGTCTTCAAAGGGTAATAACATTGCATTTTTTCGAGCCTTCTGCATAAGCAGAATAAAGTACTTACAGCTGTTTCTTGCAGTGTTGAGGCTTCGGCATACGATAGCCCTGCTGCAATTGGCTGACCAATGTCTTTGTCTTCATCATCGGATACGGCCGTGCACCTGCCGACAATAGGGGTTCATAAATAATTTGACACAAGAAACTCACTATTGTGTACAATGCTGGCCTACATGGTCGTTAATCCTTATTACGGCAACGTTTCTATAAATAATAAAATCGTTCCAATGATGTAAGAGTAATTGTCACTCACCAAGTGTCACAATCTCCCACAGCAGGATCCCGAAAGACCATACGTCACTCTCTGTTGTGTACACGTCATCAAGAAGGGACTCCAACGCCATCCAACGCATGGGAAGCGGACCCTGTGAGTAGGCATGAAAACGTTTCTTTCACTCATATCTTTTCTAAATAGGCATATGGTAAATTTTTTTAGAGGAAACAATAATGTCATGCACTGTATAACATCTCACAGTGTACTAGCCTAGTATTAATTCTCCCCAGCGGATCACAATAATCTGAGTTGTGTAGCGATGAGCAAGTTCAGGCGAAGACCACAAATCGACAAGTGGTTCATCTGTTGAGTAAACTTGCGCATGCGCACTAAAAGCATCGCGTAAATGCCTCTGGTTAAACGATGGTCAAAACTTCTGGTTCCCTGCTTTTATGATGCCTGTGGTGCAACCGTGCCCCATGCCCAAGTTCTTAATAGTCGTCTAGAGTAGTCCAACCAAATTTGTTCGAGGGAAGGTTGTCCACCTATGATCAACTATAGTTCGCGCCCGAACTTGCTCCTTGATATCAACCTTGATATTTGCGACACTAATATGGTCAATATAAACCAAACTGTGATATCCGTCTGGTACCTGTGATTCTCGTTGATAGATACGGATGTTCATGACGTCACGGGCCAGTCCAAAGTCAGACACTTTACACACCATGTCATCTCCCACCAACACGTTACGAGCGGCAAGGTCACGATGCACACACTGAGATAAAAACAGCACGCAATTTAGAAGAAACCATGCAATCACTTAATAATAGCCAACAAACAAGCGGGGCAACCAATTCCTCAGGGGGAAAATCTGAGAAGCAAAGGCTGAAATTAGGATTTGTTCTGCTCCAAGAGGACCGTCCAGTGCCAGTCTCTTCGTACAAACCTTGACTGACTACCTATCTCGATAACTGTCAATTGTTACTAGGTTAAACTGGGACCAGCTTTATACTAGGTTTGCCAGGTCTTGTTTTTAATGGCAGTCCCCAATTGCGAGGCTGGATGCCACTCAAGTTAATGGCTACCAAAGGACGAGCACAAGGGCCGCTTGTGCTTGGGCTCAAAAAGCACGCCGTACCTGAGCGGTGTGGCACATGTAGGGTACATTCTATACCGGACCTAATCTTAAGGGATCCACAAGGGGTTCAAAACAGGTCTTTGTGCTAAGAAGATTGCTTGTTTACTAAGAAAATCGATGGATGATGTTCACCATTTAGGATTAAGGAAAGTCGTTCATCATTTGCCTAGGATGAAGGAAAGTAGCTGAGACCTAATTAAACTTCAGTGCATCTAAGGAAGGCTCTTTGTGAGTTAAGTGAGAATGGTAGTAAACTGGACTGGTCTCTCGCCAAAGTGTATCGATGATCGATTTTTACTGATTTTACCTTTTGTGATGATATGAATGCCATTCCGTTTGCCACATCCCTGGCAAACTTGACCAATATCCGAGACAGTGATTTGCTCAAGCCGGGTAGGTTGGAGTAACCTGTCCCTGGGTCCTTGTCTCTATACTCCATCAGAACATTCTTCAGGTCACCCTTAGCAAGGAATTCAACTATCACGTACACGGGATCTACAACAAATCGCAGAAATGATTCGAGCCCTATGTGCAGCTTATGCAGCTTATAATAAGAGTTTGAGAGGATAGGTGGCATTCATCAATTGTGAATGCCACCTCTCCTCTCAAACTCCTATTTCAAAAGGGTAAACTAATTAAGGAGCATGAAGATGTAGAGTGAAACATCACTTAAATGTTAATTCCAGTAGAAATTCCACTGAAAATTGATGGATTTGTTGGTTGGAATCAGTGGCGTCGCCAAGGGGGCAGGGGGCACGTGCCCCCCGGAAAACCTAGTGCCCCCCGAGTGCCCCCCCCCCCATCTGAGATTTGGGTTGGTAAAAAAAAATATTACCTCAAAAATAGCAATTTCTGGAGATATCTTCAGATCGAATTTAGCATCAAATGTGGCACCATTTTGCATCTAGCCCATCCTCCGTATGCGAAAATTTTCAGAAGGGGAGGGGGGCACACCCTCCCCTTAGACCCCTCCCCCAGGGCGGCGATCCGCATCCAC
This sequence comes from Patiria pectinifera, assembly GCA_029964075.1. Taxonomy (NCBI): domain Eukaryota; kingdom Metazoa; phylum Echinodermata; class Asteroidea; order Valvatida; family Asterinidae; genus Patiria; species Patiria pectinifera. The sequence continues at coordinate 31,911,554 of CM057150.1, forward strand.
CTAAGTGCCCCCCATCAAATGCTGGTGCCCCCCCCCCCTGTGCCCCCCAGGCTGAAAAGTCTGGTGACGCCACTGGTTTGAATGAATTTAAAGCTGAATTGTCTTGAACCAGGTTACAGTCTTATATGAAGTACATTTCACTTTGATATGTAATGAATTGTCCAATCCTGGAAATTAGAGCACATCATTTTATATAAAACAAGCTTTGCAATATTCATGATATGACATGGGTATCTATTAATATTTTTTTAAGTAATTGGACCTGTACCTCGATCAAATCGGTTACATGTGATAAAAGGGAGTTAAGGAAAGTGATCGAAACATGTGAAATCAAAGAGCGTTCCGTTGGAGTTGTACCTTTCTCTGCGCAATATCCCAGCAGCTTGACCACGTTGGGATGAGACCCGACAGTTTTCATCAGCTCCAACTCCGCCAGAAGCTCCATCCTTGCTTGTCTGTCAGCGCCCTCTAACGAGTGATGAAAAAGATTTTTACAGAAAAGAGATTTGGGGGTTCCGTAACCTACGCCTTGTTTTTCACCTAGCTCCATAATCGATTTAAAGTTTCCAATGTGCAGAGCAAGGGAAATGATAATATGTAATATTTTGTCTCACTTCAACAGAATGTGATGTTCTGTTCATGACACAGAAATGACATCTTCTGGAACGAAACCCCATTACAACTCAACGTAAAATTTCCTTGAGCCAAACCTACTTACCATAGGCTGGATTCTCACAAGTAATCTTAATAATGATATTCCAACAGTTATTGAGGCATCGAAGAAAATCCACACTTGCAACAAACGTGTAAAAGAAGAAAAAACAGGCAATGTAATGGATCTCAACAGGGAAGAAGTGTTGCACATACACCAGTTGAGCATGACTCGGTGCTGAACAGTTATCTTGTTATCGATTTAGCACCTCCTCTTCATTCAGAAAATGGCGGTTCGCAATCCGAGGTGTATCCACAAAATTGTCTTTTGTATAGACCTAGTTGTACTCTTTTCAATGATTTTACAAACCTTTCAGGGTCTTGACGGCAACTTTGGTTTCTTTCCCGGTTTCCTTGATCCCGAGTGCCTTTCCAAGCAGCACCTTGCCGAACTGCCCTCGTCCCAGCTCATTCTCGATCACCACGAGATCTCGCGAGAAAGAGAGATCAGGTCCTACGTTACCGTACGTCGTGCCGTTTGTCGCCTCGGGCTCAACGACGACCTCATTGGGAATACTCTCGTATACCACCGCTGTGGCAATTTGGTCCAGAGGAATATCTTTAAAAACAAAACACAAGCTATGTTAGTATTTTTACCAAGACCTTTCCAACAAATGGCCACGATGATTCACTATTTAATCATCTTTAATTATACAAATTTATATATATCAGGTGCACTTCTACCAATTCGTTCGTTAAAGTCATGCATATTGGTAAAGGATTTTTTAATAAAACATTGAAAACAAACCTTTGTGGCATAATATATATAACTTTCAACCACAACATTTCCTAAATAACGTTTTATACTTTGGGTATTTTTACTTGATTCCCTTAATGGTGCTTACCATTTTGATGATGTTGATCGTGTCTCGTGATATTCTGTATAGTGGCAGGCAATGGTGAGATGTCATTATAATGTCTGTCTGATGCAACGTAATTTCTGCAAGTGGAAGAACGTTTCATACCTTGAAATGTTTCCTGTTATACTGTTAATTAAAATGCTTAGTGTGATTTGTTTTATGCCCGGGTATAATAAGTAAGTATGTGATTTTGACGACGGTATAAGCACACCTTAATTTAATTAATTAGGCTAGTAGGGCTACCTCTTGAAGACAAGTCTGGAACTTTTTAACACAGTTTTAGATCATGTCCAACAGAGTGACAGAAAATCGAATCGAAAGGTTGATTCTGTAATCCGTCTGATCAAGGTCGACCTTGCTTCACTTACCCGTCATCTTGCCTGCCTGTTTTCGTTTGTCCTTGTGTTCGTTTTTGTTTATGATGACGTCTCCATAAGACAATAACAAGACCACAAGCGACAGCCACAATGACAGTGACTGCTGCAACAACACCAACGGTGACACCTATATCCGGAGAAGCTGTAAGACAATAAGGGCTCATCTCAGATTTCTTTTAAATGCAGAAGATTGCACCTGTGCTAACCTTTTCAACTGTCAATAAAATTAAGGCCTTCGGCAAGTACATACTGTGAAACCTCAATTACGAAAAGTTACATGGAAATGATTGCTGCAAAAGCTTTTGAAAAATGAAAATGCAAAACTGGGGTTTGAAGTGCGAGTTGAAACTGTAGGTCTATAGTTTCACATCGTTATTGCTATGAAGTGAGATAATATGATAAAGAATCATGTTGTAACGGCTCTCTAAATAAAATTTAGTTCAACTGGAATGATGCAAAAATTACCTGGCTTACTCGATGGGTCTGTAGTAGGAATTGGACCTTTTGTTGTCAGTATCACAAATCCTGTTTTACAACACGTGAACGACAACATTGAAATGTACGCCGAGAATTGTGATCAAATAATGGGATTGCAAAAATTCCAATCTAATTCGTTTTCTTTAGAGAAAGATTCTGATGTAGTTTGCTAATGTAAGGGATTTTTTTTTAAATTTTAAACAAAATTACCGTATGTTTCAAATGAAAGTTTCATGGAAAGAATGTTCAAAACGGAGTGGATTTTCATAGACTCAGATTTCACATTCCCGATAAACTGGAAACTAAATTAATGTGAAAGCAGTCTGCAAAATAGAAATCACAACTATTTTCCGACAACTATCAGAATGCTTAAGAACAATGGACTTTTGTTTTCAATGGAAAGGGGGAAAGGATTGTTCAAGAAAAAAAAAATATTACATCATTACATCGGCTTATTTGTAACGAAAAGTCACCTGGGCAAAGCGGTTCTTCAAGTTTTCTTGATCCAGTTCCGACAGCATTGGTGACATTACAGCTGACTTCTGTGCAGTAATTGTCATTGACATTAAATGCCAGGGTTTGACCAGTAGGCGCGCTAGGCTTGGTGCCATTCAGAATGATGTAATACTCAATGTGTCTGAGTGGATTGGCATCTGCGTCACAAGTGATGATTCCGTCCCTGTATGTCAGGGATGTTACCACTGGAGCAACTGTGAAAACAAAGGAATGGACACATTTACCTTGATTACAATTTCTCAGCATTCTCTGTACTGTAGACAATGAATACAGATTTTCAGAATAAAAAAAAGTTAGAGGGCCTGATGACGTTTTAATCCTCGCACGATCCTCTGAAATTCCTTTTCCTTTAATAAGTACATTTTAGGCAATCCAGTCAATACGTTTACAGCAATTTTATTCATTTTTTTAAAGATTTTCAGAATGATGAACTGCAAGCTCTGAGTCAAACGTGTCATCAGGGTATGAAGGTGTTATTTTAAAATTTAATTTCATAAATGTTGAGGTGTGCTACATGCACATAACATGTTGTGTGTACGTGTGTATATTCTTAAAACTAAATCTACTTTTTCAGAACTCCATTCCAGATTTATCGTAACTTAACAATGGAAGACATGAAAGTAACTTACAGCGAACATCGAGTGTAATGAATTCAGACTGTGTAGTTTGATGTCCACCTGCGCGACATTCTATCCTGCCCCTATCATCATTTCTTGTTGGGATGAACGGGCCGTACGTACTCCGCGTATCTGTTGCCGCACCACCAGGTGGGACCGTTTCAGTGTCAGGTGTAAGAGGACTGCTGCCTTTGAACCAGTCTATGGACACCTGTGGTTTTGCTCCTAGTGCTGTGCAGGTCAGTGTGACTGGGATATCTTCTGTCACTGTCGCACTGGAGGATTGGTCTACACCATCAATAGCTATGGTGAGACTGGCGGCAGGAACTGCATAAAAAGCAACAAGGATAAAATCAACTTCTATCAAGCTCACACTCACAATCAAGTTCTTCCATTGATTAGAAATTCAAATTCACTAAAGACCTTTTATCTGTCGCTCTTTTTAAGTTCAAGAAGGTTGATAAAAAAGTATGGCATTCTGAAGGGAATAAGGTTTACATTGAACAGGTTACGGCATTTTGCATGATGTAATGTTTCCAATACAGCGAAGTTATACATAAGGGGTGAGAATGAGGAATGACAAATCCATAAAATAGTTGGTAGCAAGTTTGAGGGTCGCCGAGGGTCCCAAAGCAAGGTAAACGTAGAGTCTATATGGCATACATGTATGTTTGGATACAAAATGGCACACTTCAAGTACCCATTAATACTGTTATAAACTTTAACATAACGGTAACAACTCAGGAATTACATATTTCAAAAATCTTATAAAATACAGAACTCAGGAGAAATCCTAACAGAAAAACCTGTAATCAAGAAAAATCCTAATAAATCTCACCCCAACTGATTTTTTTTTCTTGATGTAGGATTTATCAGAGTCAACAACTAATGTATGATTATTCCAGAACAGCTGCGAGTATTGGGAAAAAAACCTTTATAGGTACCAGAAGTTTTGTTCTTTCACTAGACTCCTGTCTCACTCTGTGAATACGTGTTTACTCAAACTCACCTTCTACTGTCAGTGTTGCAGATGGTAGAATATCTGCACCAAATTGGCACCTATATGCTCCTCCGTCTTCATATTGGGCATTGTCTACACGAAGATCATACTGACCATTTGCAGTATCATCTTTAACAAGTGCAAAGTTGCTATATTTGGCATCAGCATCAGGAAATTTTCCATTTATATCAGCAAATGCCCCCACTTCATCCAACCAAAGTGCAAAACTACCCAAAGGGGCCCCTAAACTACAGGTGAGAGTCGCGGTATCACCCTGCTGAACTGTGACATCAGATGGCCCTGTGGCACCATACACAACTGAAAGAAATAAAATATTATTATGAAGAGTTAAAACGCGATCAACCCCATTTTGGTCAGTTTGAGAATTCCGCCCAATTAAAAGGCCATGCTTTGTGGGGTCATGTTTAAGATCAATTTCAAACGGTTTTATTTAACAAGAAACGACATTCAAAAAGTGGGCAGGGATGTAAATAAATTCATATTATAATTGAAAGGAGATTAAATAACGTTGAGAGGATTTCCAGAGTTTTCCGTGATTTTAATATTGTTTTTAACAGAGATTGCCGAGAAGTTTGGAGTCATCACTAAGAGGCCAAAAACCAAATGAGCAATGATAAAAATGGAAATTGGATGGGTTTTTATGTAAACGATTAACATTAGTCTGCCGGAAGGAGGGTGTGCATGGTTAACCACAATCACTCACCCCCATTTCGCCTATGATATCATGCATGGTCTCCCACTGCACTTGGCTTCCCATGCCAACAGAATAAAACTTCTTAGGTCTTCTCATGTCAAAAGGAATGTAAGAGGATCCAATAACTTTGCCTACCCGGTAACGTGAGGATCGACCACGGAAAGCAGCAAGTGATGATCAGTTTCCAGCAAAATCCCATGTCCATGTCACATCTAACTGTTCTGCATTTGAAATTCATCTTATATCAGTGTTCTAAGCACATCTACACATAACTGAGCTAGTATAACTGAGTTGTAAAACTCACATTCAACGCGGAAGTATTTTTTTTTTTTGCGTCCGGGAGCTGCAGTAAGCGCACTTTGACCTTGCCTTGCTAACTTTGACCTGGCTTCTACAATAACATATGTGAAAAGGAATTTGGTGTATCGGAACACTTAGTGTGTTATTGTATAGAGCCATTGTTGGAGATCGTTGGTGAATTTTTACTCGGATGGAATGAATTTAAAGTTAAAAATAAACCACTCCTCTTACAATAATGCCATTATAAATACACATGTATTTGTCTGCCACTACCAATCGAATATCGAACCTTTGCAGTAACATGTAGGCCCCTTGCATGTCGGGCAAGTTAGTACGCAAGCCAAGCTAGCACAAGGAAATAACGTTAAATAATACACAGAATTAAATGCCGCATACTCTGAAAATTTGATGGAGTTTTATTTACAAAAGGAACCGACCCTCCCGTACTGAGTTTGTTTGTATAGTAAACGTGACCGTTTACTACACTGTTTAGGTCCACTCAGATTTGTAGCCACATTGTGTCTTCTTCGTAATTTCTCTAACTTCCTTACATTTGGCAGAAATGTTTTAAGTTCAATTGTTTTATTTATATTTATTTATTCAGTTTATTATAGAACAGTGAACCTAAACGGCAAAAGTGCAAACGTTAGGAGATGATCAATTTACTTTTTTACGTAAAAAAATGAAACATTAATTTAAAGACCCCTAAAAACCACAAATATTAACTAGAACGGCAAAGCCGCCATGGCTCGCTGTCGAAGGCGGGAAGGGAGGCTGAAGGTAGGGTTGGGGATGGCGTGATGGAAGTGGGTCAGTGTTCAGGTGGTGTGCCAAGGTGTGGGGTTTAGTGTTTTTAAATGTCAACATATAAGTCAACAAAGTCCCTTACATGTATGTGCATGAACCACATCACCACCATCACCACACGGCCCCCCCCCCCATCCCCACCCTTCCCCCACCCCCTCCACCACCAAACTCCAACCCCACAAACCTAAGGACTGAACTAACCAAAACATTCAATGCCCTTAAATGTGTGCACATCAAGACACTCCCCTACCCTTCACCAAGTTCTGCCAATCCCTCCCCAACCCTCCACCACCAAACCTCCGCCCCAACCCCACCCCCACTAACTAAGGATCAAACTAACTAAAACATCAAATACCCTAAAATGTATGTACATTCACCACAACACTAACCCCTCAAACCCACCCCTTTCCAATCCCCCTCCCCAAAAAATAAATAAATGAATAAATTTATAGGATCTACATGTGACTCATCTTCCAAGTTTGCTTAGTATGTTTCACCACAAAAATGTATACTCTTCAAAAAGATTCGTGACAAAAAAATAACTCAAACTTAATGCACAAAAAAATATCATATTAATTTCAGCCTTCTATGTACATCCATGTTAACATAAAGAAAAGGCTGTACATGTACTGTAAATGCTATTAATTACACTATAACAACATTATGTTGTACATTAAACACCATTGGTATCTACATGTACATATGACAACACCACTAAATATTTACACCAGTAGTGCCATATATATAGCAATGGTTTTAAATTTAACACTGCTGTTTTTTGCAGTGCAGCGGTCACTTCTGTCTTAAATTTAATGTGTTTTAAGTTGGCAAATAAAATTGACAATACATGTATAACTTGAATAATTACTATCGAATTCACATCATGCATATAAACCACGATAATATAAGGCAATAATTTCTGGATTACAAGTCTTATTCGATCGTACGCCATAGTGTTTTTAACCAATTTGTCATACATGTAGAGTCGTCTCTTCTATACAATTTCATTTGTTTTTGTTGTTGGCTAATTGATCAAACAATTCCACTGTTTTTTTGCCGGGAGATCTTGATGCCAACTCTCACAGTTTCTCGTTCGTGTCTTCGATCTTTGTCACTTCGTAGATGCTTTCATCCAGCTTGTGAATGGTGATGTAATCCTGTTAGGTGATAAAAGACATATTACATAGTTTTCTAATGTTGTGTCCTTGGGCAATTCACTTCACCCACTTCACTTCCCTCCACCCAGGAGTATAATCCATGTAACTCGGTCATTTTATGCCAAGGACACCAAATATAAAAATTGGTCTTGGAACAGACTTTTTTAATTCTCATTTTTTTTTTCTGTTGACATCTAAATAGCGGTCCCTCTTCCTTATTAATGTTATAGGGATCAAGCAGAGTCCTGTGGTATCTGATCGAAACATTACTCTTTCTGCTGGTATTAAACATTTTGCAGACTGTATGTCACCAACCTTCTCTTCAGATAGCATGTCGTCCAATTGCTGATACAGACTCTGAAAGGTGGGTCGATCCCTAGGAGTCTTCTGCCAACAGCTGCACATCATGTCATACCTGAAACATGCCAATTGTGTAATCGATAAAAAAAATAATAAAGACACCAAGGTTTTCAAACTCCATATGTATACTTTCAAATTCCTGTCTTCAAAGGGTAATAACATTGCATTTTTGCGAGCCTTCTGCATAAGCAGAATAAAGTACTTACAGCTGTTTCTTGCAGTGTTGAGGCTTCGGCATACGATAGCCCTGCTGCAATTGGCTGACCAATGTCTTTGTCTTCATCATCAGATACGGCCGTGCACCTGCCGACAATAGGGGTTCATAAATAATTTGACACAAGAAACTCACCATTGTGTACAATGCTGGCCTACATAGTCGTTAATCCTTGTTACGGCAACGTTTCTATGAATAATAAAATCGTTCCAATGATGTTAGAGTAATTGTCACTCACCAAGTGTCACAATCTCCCACAACAGAATCCCGAAAGACCATACGTCACTCTCTGTTGTGTACACGTCATCAAGAAGGGACTCCAACGCCATCCAACGCATGGGAAGCGGACCCTGTGAGTAGGCATGAAAACGTTTCTTTCACTCATTTTTTTTCTTAATAGGCATGTGGTATAATTTTTTAGAGGAAACAATAATGAAATGCACTGTATAACATCTCACAGTGTACTAGCCTAGTATAAATTTTCTCCAGCGGATCGCAATGATCTGAGTTGTTCAGCCTTGAGCAAGTTCAGGCGAAGACCACAACTCAACAAGTGGTTCATTTGTTGAGTAAACTTGCGCATGCGCACTAAAAACATCGCGTAAATGCCTCTGGTTAAACGATGGTCAAAACTTCTGGTTCCCTGCTTTTATGATGCCTGTGGTGCAACCGTGCCCCATGCCCCAGTTCATAATAGTTGTCTAGAGTAGTCCAACCAAATTTGTTCGAGGGAAGGAAGTCCAACTATGATCAACTATAGATCGCGCGCGAACTTGCTCCTTGATATCAGCCTTGATATTTGCCACACTAAAATTGTCATTAAACCGAACTGTGATATCCGTCTGGTACCTGTGATTCTCGTTGATAGATACGGATGTTCATGACGTCACGGGCCAGTCCAAAGTCAGACACCTTACACACCATGTCATCTCCCACCAACACGTTACGGGCGGCAAGGTCACGATGCACACACTGAGATAAAAACAGCACGCAATTTAGAAGAAACCATGCAATCACTTAATAGCCAACAAACAAGTGGGGCAACCAATTCCTCAGGAAAAACATCTGAGAAACAGGGGCTGAAATTAGAAATGTTGCTGTTCCCAGATGGCCGACCTTTGCCAGTCTCTTCGTACAGATCTGACTGACTGACTCACCAAGTGAGAGTCAGTTTACCTATCTCGATAACTGTCATTTGTTACTAGATTAAGCTGGGACCATCTTTATACTAGGAGTGCCTGGTCTTGTTTTTAATGGCAGTCGCCCATAACGAGGCTGGATGCCACTCAAGGTTACGAAAGGACGAGCAAAAGGGCCACTTGTCCTTGTGCCAAAAAAGCACGCCGTACCTGAGCGGTGTGGTACATGTAGGGTACATGCTATACCAAACCTAATTATCCACAAGAGGTTCAAAACAGGTCTTTGGACTAAGAATATGGCTTGTTTACTAAGAATATCAATCACGCCATCAATGATATGGTGATCATCGATGTTCACCATATTTAGGAGGAAATAAGGAAAGCAGTTCACCAATTAGGATGAAGGAAAGTAGTTCACCATTATTTTAGGATGAAGGGAAATAGTTGAAACATAACTAAACTTTAGTGCATCCACGAAGGCTTGTTAAATGAGAATGGTAGTTAACTGGACTGGTCTCTCGCCAAAGTGTATCGATCATCGATTTTACTTATTGTTTTACCTTTTGTGATGATATGAATGCCATTCCATTTGCCACATCCCTGGCAAACTTGACCAATGTCCGAGACAGTGATTTGCTCAAGCCAGGTAGGTTGGAGTAACCTGTCCCTGGGTCCTTGTCTCGATACTCCATCAGAACATTCTTCAGGTCACCCTTAGCAAGGTACTCAACGATCACGTACACAGGATCTAGAAGAAATCACAGAAATGACTCGAGTCCTGTGCACATCTTAAACTCTTAATTTCAAAGACTGCAACTAAGGAGCAGAAGTTGCAAGAGTGAAACATCGCTTTAATTGCAATTCCAGTGGAAACTCCAGTGAAAACTGGATCTGTTGACATGAATGGATTTAAAGCTAAGTCGTCTTGTACCCGGTTACTTTGATCAGAGTGATTTTTTCTTGGAATAATCTTGGAAATTATAGCACATCATCTATATAAACTTGACGACGGACAGATCATACTGTCCGAAACGTTGAGTGCCCTCCGGTTCTTTTCAGAACCACACATACTCACAAAAGGGATTCTGCCACATGGTGCACTTCATGACATTACATTTATCAATTATTATTGTGTAGTAATTCGACCAGTTCCACTATTACATCTGTTGCATGTCATGAAAGGGATTTTGGCCACTTGCTAAAAACAGGTACAATCGTCGTAAGAGTAGAGAGTTGTACCTTTCTCTGCGCAATATCCCAGCAGCTTGACCACGTTGGGATGAGACCCGACTGTTTTCATCAGCTCCAACTCCTCCAGGAGCTCCATCCTCGCTTGTCTGTCAGCTCCCTCTATCGAAACAGGTGACAAAGATTTTTAAAGCAACATTTTCCAAACATACGCCTTGTTAACCCCTGGCTCCATAATCAACCTACAATTTTCAATCTCCAAATAAAATTGAAGTAACATAATCTCTGACCCCATTTGAAATAATAATTTGATGTTCTGTTCCTGAGACAGAGGGGACATAATTTATATTGGAACGAAGTCCCAAAACTCAGGGCCTAAAATGTTCTGGAGCCAAACCACAGACCTATTTTCAAAATGGGTTGGGTCCTCACAGGTAAATCAACCTTTAACAGCTATTGGTGAAATATTGCATTTGTAGAGGATAGCCTTGGTGTTTAAACATCGAAGAGAACATGTAACAAATGAACAAGAAAGCAGGAAACTTAAAGACTGTTTTATGAACAGGGAAGAAGTTTTCGGCATCAACAATTTGGGCGTGTCTTTCGCTGAAAAGGGGGCTCTGTTTTCTAGCACCTCCTCTTCTCTTATTTCAGAGATTGTCAGTTTGCGTGGTGTTTCCACAAAAGTGTCCCTGCACTTGCAATGTTTTAGAAGAAGATCAACAAACCTTTGAGGGTCTTGACGGCAACTTTTGTTTCTTTCCCGGTTTCCGGGATGCCAAGTGCCTTTCCCAGCAGCACCCTGCCGAACTGCCCTCGTCCCAGCTCATTCTCGATCACCACGAGATCTCGCGAGAAAGAGAGATCAGGTCCTACGTTACCGTACGTCATGTCATTTGATGCCTCAGGCTGAACGATGTCTTCATTGGCAATACTTTCATATACCGACGCTGTGGCAATTTGGTCCAGAGGAATATCTTTAAAAACAAAAAACAAAAATTTGTTAGTATTTTACCAGTATCTTTCAAAGGATACGTCACAGTGATTCATTAATAATATTATATGATAAATCTCCATTTATCAAGCGCACACTTACCAAAAATGATACTTTCTTTTAAAGCCGATGCATATAGGTAAAAGATTAAACAACCTCTATGGCATATTATTTATAACTTTCAACAACAAATTTCTTCAATTATGTTTTATGCTTACTCGAACCCCTCAATAATGCTTACCATTTTGATGATGTTGATCAGGTCTAGTAATAGCCTGTTTAGTAGCAGGCAGTGGAGAGATGTCATTATAATGTCTGTCAGGTGCAACGTAATTTCTGAAAGTGAAACAATGTTTCAAACTGTACCTTGAAATGTTGATTGTTGTACTGTTAATTAAAAAGCTTAGATAGTGTGATTTGTTTTTTTCCAGATATTAAGTGAGGATGTGATTTTGACGACAGTATAAACACACCTTAATTGAATCAATTAGCCTAGTCGGGCTACCTCTCGAATAACTTTTTAACACAGTTTTAGATCGTGTCCAACAGAGTGACAGAAAATCGCATGGAAAGGTTGATCCTGTAATTTTTCTGATCAATGAAGACCTTTCTTCACTTACCCGTCATCTTGTCCGCCTGTTTTCGTTTGTCCTTGCGTTCGTTTTTGTTTATGATGACGTCTCCATAGGACAGCAAGAGCAGCAGCGACGACCACAATTATGACAATGACTGCCACAACAACACCAACGGTGACACCTATATCCGGAGAAGCTGTAAGACAATAAGGGCTCATCTCAGATTTCATATAAATGGAGAATCTTGCACCGGTGCTAACCTCTTCAAGAGACTGTAAAACCTCAATTACGACAAATTACATGCAAATGAATGCTGGAAAAGCTTTTGAAAAATCAGAAGTGCAAAACTTAGGTTTATGCTGCCGAACTAGTTGAAACTGTATAGTTCCACATCGTAATTGCATTTAAGTGAGATAATCTGGTAAATGATTATGTTGTATCAGCTCACTGCATTATATTTCATTTAATTCAATTCCAGTGGAAGGTTGCGAAAATTACCTGGCTTCCTCGACAGGTCTGTAGTGTCCGTAGTTAGAATTAAACCTTTTGTTGTCAGCATCACAAATCCTGTTTTACAATACATGAAAGAAAACATTGAAAAGTACGCCGAGAATTAAGATCAAGTAATGGGATTGCAAAATCTCCAATCTCATTTTTTTTTTGCCCTAGAGGAAGATTCTGACGTAGAATGCTAATTAATGTAAGTTTTTTTTTTTTTTACAAAAATACCATATGTTTTGGATGAAAGTTTATTGGAAAGAATGGTAAAAACGGAATGGATTTTCCTTGACTCCGAGTTTACATTCCTGATAAACTGGAAACATCTACATTAATGTGAAAGCAGTCTGGAAAATAGAAATCACAACTATTTACCGACAACTATTAGAATGATTTAGAATAAATTGGACTTTTGTTTTCAATGGAAAGGATTTTTCAAGAAAAACAAAAACTTCTAGAAAACTATTATTACAACGTTTTATTTCTAACGAAAACTCACCTTGGCAAAGCGGTTCTTCAAGTTTTCTCGATCCAGTTCCAACAGCATTGGTGACATTGCAGCTGACCTCTGTGCAGTCATTCTCATCGACTTTAAATGCCAGGGTTTGACCAGTAGGCGCGCTAGGCTTGGTGCCATTCAGAATGATGTAATATTCGATGTTAGTGATCGGATTGGCATCTGCTTCACAAGTGATGATTCCGTCCCTGTATGTCAGGGATGTTACCACTGGAGCAACTGTGGAAAGAAGGAATTACAAACATTTAATTTAATTACAACTCCTCAGCTTTCTCTATAGACAATGAATACAGATTTTCAGAACTCAAAAAAGACAGCTAGAGGGCTTGATGACGTTCAATCCTCGCAGGATCCTCTCAAAGTCTTTTTTGAATTAGTTCATTTCAGGCAATCGAGTTTACAGCAATTTTGTTCATTTTTAAGATTTTCAGACTGATGGGCTGTAAGTTCTGAGTCAAACATGTCAAAAGAATATGAAGGTGCTATTAAAAAAGTAAATGTTGAGGTGTGCCACATATACATGTAGGCCTAAGGGTTGGTTATCCATTCAGACTGAGGACTTGGGACAATGGGGTGTGTCCACTTTTTCAGAACTTCATTCCAAATTTGACTTAACAATGGAACACATGAAAGTAACTGAAGGTGTACTACATGCATGTGTGTACATGTGTATTCTTGAAACTAATTCCTCTTTTCCAGAATTATCGTAGCTTAACAATGGAATACATGGAAGTAACTTACAGCGAACGTTGAGTGTAATGAATTCTGACTGTGCAGTTTGATGTCCATCTGTGCGACATTCTATCCTGCCCCCATCATCACTTCGTGTTGGAATGAATGGGCTGTATGTACTCCGCGTATCTGTTGCAGCACCACCAGGTGGGACCGTTTCAGTGTCAGGTGTAAGAGGATTGCTACCTTTGAACCAGTCTATGGACACCCGTGGTTTTGCTCCCAGTGCTGTGCAGGTCAGTGTGACTGCGATATCTTCTGTCACTGTCGCGCTGGAGGATTGGTCTACACCATCAATAGCTATGGTGAGACTGGTGGCAGGTACTGCATAAAAAAGAACAAGGATAAAATCGACTTCTTTGCTATCAGGCTCACACTCACTATCAAGTTCTGCCATTGATTAGAAATTCAAATTCACTAAATACCTTTTATCTGTCACTCTTTTTAAGTTCAGATTGATAAAAAAATATGGCATACTGAAAGGTTTACATTTAACAGGTCACGGCATTTTGCATGGCGTAACACTGTTTCCAATAGAGCGAAGTTATACATCAGGGGTGAGAATGAGGAGTGACATATCCATGAAATAGACGGCAGAAAGTTTGAGCGTCGCCGAGGGTCCCAGAGGAAGGTATACGTAGAGTTTATATGGTATTGATGTTTGTTTGGATACTAAATGGCACACTTCAAATACCCATTAATAGTGTTATAAACTTAAACATAACGGTAAAATCTCAGAATTACAGTTTGTTTTAAAGGATTCCTTTAAATTCCAGAACTCAGCAGAAATCCAAACAAAAAAATCATGAAAGCAAGAAAAAGCTCACCCCACACTAAATGTTCTTTCTTGATGTATAAAATGTATTAGAGTCAACAACTAATAATGGCTGATCAGTCCAGAACAGCTGCGAGTATTGGGAAAAACCTTCATAGGTACCAGAAATGTTTTTTTCTTTCACTAGACTCCTGTCTCACTCTGAAAACACATTAAACACGTATCTGCATACTCAAACTCACCTTCTACTGTCAGTGTTGCAGCTGGTAGAGGACTTGCACCAAATTGGCACCTATATGCTCCTCCGTCTTCCTCTTGGGCATTGTCTACACGAAGATCATACTGGCCATTTGCAGTATCACCTTTGACAATTGCAAAGTTGTCATATTTGGCATCAGCATCAGGAAGTTTTCCATTTACATCAGCAAACACACCACTTTCATCCAACCAAAGTGCAAAGCTTCCCAAAGGAGCCCCCAAACTACAGGTGAGAGTCGCAGTAGCACCCTGCTGAACTGTGACATCAGATGGCCCTGTGGCACCATACACAACTGAAAGGAATAATATGCAGAGCTTATTTCCGAAACGTGATCCGACGCCATTTTGTTACCAGTTAGATTCCATCAGCCCAAATCCAGCGAAAAACGAAGTTTAATTAAACAGGTACTTTATTTTCTGGGACAATATAGTTGTAGGAGACCTTTTAGGGTCATTTTTAAGATCTTTTTTTTTCAAATTTTCCACCTCGTAACATGAGGATCAAATGCAAGAAATGACATTCATAAAAATGATCAAGGATGTACATAAGTTCATATTATAATTGGAAGAAGATAATTATGACGTTGAGAGGATTTCCATAGTTTGTGTGATTTTGGACTGCTTTAAAAAAGAGATTGCCAAGGTGTTTCATCATTAACCCTAAAGGGGCCGGGGGCGGAATCCGCCCCCCCCCCTCGACTTTTTCCAAAAAAATCGCGACCCGAGCTTGCTTTTATGACTTTTTAGCCTCAAGCCTTGCACATCTTTTGACACCAAAAAAATTAAAATCGGACGAGGGGTTGTCGCGCTGCGAAAATATTTCCGGCGCTATGCGCCGTGAAAACTGACATTTCCTATATACGTCTTGTACACAGACAAGAACTGCCATTCATACATATGAATAATTAATTAGCCATAATTCCAGAAACCTTTGACCTTTAGTCATGAATTTTTTTGGGTATGTTTAAGAAGAGTTGTTCTATGCATGTACCCAGTCACTCCATGGCCGAGATCTGGGGGGGGGCGGAATCTGCCCCCCCCCCCCCGGCTGAGAGATGGTCAATATAACCCGGCCCCTTTAGGGTTAAGAGGCCAAAACCCTAAGGTACATGTAATTGATAATAATAGAAATTTTATGAATTATTTTTCAGTACTGGTCTACGTAAATAATTAACCTTAGTGTGCCTAAAGGAGGGTGAGCATGGTTAACCACAATCACCGACGCCCCTAATTTCACAGCATTTTAACAGCACGTATGGGTTCCTCCTCTGCACTTGGTTTCGGCATGTCATCAAAATCTACAGCTTCCGGGCATTCCATACCCATGTCTACTACAGTCAAAAGAAATGAAAGAGGATCCAATAACTTTGCCTACCTGATAACGTCAGGATTAGCCACAGAAAGCAGCAAATGGTGATCAGTTTCCAGCCGAGACCCATGGCCATGTCACATGTAACTGTATTGCATTTCAATTTTTTTTGTATCGGTGTTTTAAGTAATTCTAGGCCTAAACATCGTTTAGTATAAAGTTGTAAAACTCATATTCAACGCGGAAGTATAGGCCTATAATCTTGCTTTTGTGCTTGGGAGGTACGGTAAGCGCACTTTGGACCCTCTATTGCCTGCAGAGTAAGCAAAGATTTTTGTGTATCGGAAAACCGTCATGAGTTATTTATAGCTGTGGCCCTTGCTCGATGGTTGTAGTGCAATCGAAATGTTCGCTTGTGAATGGAGGGATGTTTTTAATTCTCTGGAAAGTCAACAGCTTCCAAGGTTCCTTCTCTGTACTTGCATTTCATCAAAATGTAACTCAAACCGACAAAAAAGAATGTGAGAGGATCCAATGACTTTGCCTACGGAGAGCAGCAACGGATCATTGGACTCCAGCCAAAACCCATGGCCATGTCACATAAAACTGCACTGCATTTGGAAATTCTATGATCAGTGTTCTAAGCAAATCATTAATTAGTATAACTGCATTGTAAAATTTATATTCAACACGGACGTTTATTCTTATTTTTGCGTCTGGGAGCTGTATGGTAAGCGCTCTTTGACCTTCTGCAATAACAAATGTGAAAGAGAATTTGGTGTATCGAAACACTTTATCGTATTATTGTATAGCTATAGCCATTGTTGGAGATTGTTGGAGAATTTTCACTCAGATAAAATGAATTAAAAGTTTAAATAGACCCTTAGAGAGTTGGGTGAGACTTCGAGCGGGATATATAGGTCTTAATACGTCGTCAACATTCCTCTTATAATAATGTCATTATAAATACACATGTATTTGTCATTCCAATCGAATATCGAACCTTTGCAGTAACATGTAATGTAATTCGTGTCGGGCAAGTTTGTACGCAATCCGTGGTAGCATCAGAAAATAACTTTCAAAAATACACAGAATTAAATGACGCATACTCTGGCTGTAAATTTGACAAAAAAGAAAATTTGATGGAGATTTATTTACAAAGGAACCGACCCTCCCGTACTGAGTTTGTTTGTATAGTACACGTGACCGTTTACTACACTGTTTAGGTCTATTCAGATTTGTAGCCACACCAAAATTAACCTAATAATATGCAGATATTTCCTATCTTGCTGATTTCCATCTGAACCCATTTTGATTATAGGCAACACTTTTTACAGTTCATGCACAATGTAAGTTGACAGAGTGATATATACATATATATATATAACGTAGATCCGAGTACACTAATTATATTTCATAATTATATTGAACCTTAAAAGTGAACAAAAAATTAGCACTGAATTCGTAGGATCTGGTCATCAATGTGACTGGTCCTCCAAGTTCGTGGTACCATGTTGGCTTAGTATGTTTACCATGTATACTCTTCAACAACATTTATGACCCAAAAAAAACAACTCAAACTCAATGCCAAAAAAAATATCATATTAAATTTCAGCCTTTTGAGTACATCCATGTTAACATTAAGAAAAGGATATACATGTACAGGAAGTTGGTATCTACACGTATATAATGTCAACATCAGTAAATATTTACACCAGTGGTCCTATATAGATAGCAATTATTTTAAATTTAACACTTGGTAAGTTGACAAATAAACTTGACAATACATGTATAACTTGAATAATTGCTATCGAATTCATATCAAGCACATAAACCGTGAGAATATAAGACAATAATTTCTGGATTACAACTCTTATTCGATCTTACGCTATAGTGTTTAAACCGATTTGTCTTACATGTAGAGTCGTCTCTTCTATACAATTTCATTGTTTTCCTGTTGGCTAATTGATCAAACATTCCACTGGTTTTTTTTTTTGCCGAGAGATCTCGATGCCAACTCTCACAGTTTCTCGTTCGTGTCTTCTATCTTTGTCACTTCGTAGATGCTTTCATCCAGCTTGTGAATGGTGATGTAATCCTGTCAGGTGTTAAAAGACATATTACATAATTAAAAGTTCCACTTACATGTCAATAGCGGATGGCACGACATAATTTTATACAACTGTTTAACTGCAGTGGGCTTGTTTAGGGATTCAGTATTTGTTTGTGTATAAGGGTAAACTGTTATTCTAGTTTACTACAAAATTCCTGTATCTTAATTTTTTCTTGTCATAACCTAGTCTTAGCTCAAACGCAGCATGAACAGTTATCTGTTTGCATGGGCGTCGCCAGGATTTTTTCTAGAGGGGGGCAAAACATATTTTGCCCAAAAAAATTCCTGTATTTCTCAACATATTCTCGATTTCTCAGTTTTAGAGGGGTGCAGGGACATTTGTCCCCCCCCCCCCAACTCATTAAAATTTACACCACTATGACTTGGCGCCTCTCTTTCTTTTCTTTTTTTTTCTCTTTTCTTTTTCTCTTTTTTTTCCGGGGGGGGGCGGGCCAAACGCCCCCTTGCCCCCCCCCCTCGCGACGCCAAAGTCTGTTTGGTATCCTGCTCTAAATAATTGTTAGTTTCCTCTCCTTATTTTGCAAGGGGAGTGTGGCCTATAGAACTTAGAGTTTGGGACTCCAGACCAACAGGTTAGAGATTTGGCCCCTGTGGCTGGTCTAATGTTGTGTCCTTGGGCAAGTCACTTCACCCACTTCACTTCTCTCCACCCAGGAGTATAATGAGCGCCATTTATCTCAGTCATTTTATGCCAAGGACAACGAAGATAAACATTGGCCTTGGTACAGACTTTTTTAAATCTCTATTTTTTTTTCTGCTGACATCAAAATAGCGCCTCTTCCTTCCTCAGGCCAAAAAAAAAGTCTCCGGTTTCTGGTATGGAGCTTGCCCAAAAAGTGGTGCGGCGACGCAGCTTTTTTCTTTTTTTACCTGTTTTGTTTGCTTCAAATGTCGGCTGATGACTGCAAATGGTGCCCGACTAAACTTAGTGCAAATATATGAGGTCCAGAGAGGCCACATAAAGCTTATTCTCGATCATAACCCCATCTAAAAACACGTTAAAATTGTGCAGCAGCAGGATTCCAGTCAAACCAGTGAGTTTGGCGGTTTTTAGACATCATCTTTCATTGAAAAAAACGTTTTCATTTTGCCGACGCGCATGGCTACGGCGACGCGCGCGCATACCAGAAACCGGAGACTTTGTTTTGGCCTTAGCAAAGTTATAGAGATTGAGCTGAGTCCTGTGGTATCTGATCGAAACATGAATCTTTCTGCTTGTGTTAAACATTTTGCAGACTGCATGTCACCAACCTTCTCTTCAGATAGCATGTCGTCTAATTGCTGATAAAGACTCTGAAAGCTTGGTCTATCCTTGGGACTCTTCTGCCAACAGATGCACATCATGTCATACCTGAAACGTGCCAATCATGCAATCGATAAAAAAATTAAGACACCAAGACTTTCAAACTCGATATGTACTTTCATTCCTGTCTTCAAGGGGTAATAACATTAAACATGCATTATTTCAAGCCTTCTTAATAAGCAGAATAATGTACATGTATATTAAGCGGAAAGTACTTACAGCTGTTTCTTGCAGTGTTGAGGCTTCGGCATACGATAGCCCTGCTGCAATTGGCTGACCATTGTCTTTGTCTTCAACATCGGATACGGCCGTGCACCTGCCGACAATAGGGGTTCATAAATAATTTGACACAAGAAACTCACCATTGTGTACAATGCTGGCCTACATAGTCGTTAATCCTTGTTACGGCAACGTTTCTATAAATAATAAAATCGTTCCAATGATGTTAGAGTAATTGTCACTCACCAAGTGTCACTATCTCCCACAGCAGGATCCCGAAAGACCATACGTCACTCTCTGTTGTGTACACGTCATCAAGAAGGGACTCCAACGCCATCCAGCGCATGGGAAGCGGACCCTTTGAGTAGGCATGAAAACGTTTCTTTCACTCATTTCTTTTCTAAATAGGCATATGGTATATTTTTTACAGGAAACAATAATGTCATGCACTGTATAACATCTCGCAGTGTACTAGCCGAGTATAAATTTTCTCCAGCGGATCACAATAATCTGAGTTGTGTAGCGTTGAGCAAGTTCAGGCGAAGACCACAAATCGACAAGTGGTTCATTTGTTGAGTAAACTTGCGCATGCGCACTAAAAACATCGCGTAAATGCCTCTGGTTAAACGATGGTCAAAACTTCTGGTTCCCTGCTTTTATGATGCCTGTGGTGCAACCGTGCCCCATGCCCCAGTTCTTAATAGTCGTCTAGAGTATAGTCCAACCAAATTTGTTCGAGGGAAGGAAGTCCAACTATGATCAACTATAGTTCGCGCGCGAACTTGCTCCTTGATATCAGCCTTGATATTTGCGACACTAAAATGGTCATTAAACCGAACTGTGATATCCGTCTGGTACCTGTGATTCTCGTTGATAGATACGGATGTTCATGACGTCACGGGCCAGTCCAAAGTCAGACACCTTACACACCATGTCATCTCCCACCAACACGTTACGAGCGGCAAGGTCACGATGCACACACTGAGATAAAAACAGCACACAATTTAGAAGAAACCATGCAATCACTTAATAGCCAACAAACAAGTGGGGCAACCAATTCCTCAGGAAAAACATCTGAGAAACAAAGGCTGAAATTAGAAATGTTGCTGTTCCCAAATGGCCGTCCGGTGCCAGTCTCTTCGTACAGATCTGACTGACTGACTCACAGAGTGAGAGTCAGTTTACCTATCTCGATAACTGTCATTTGTTACTAGATTAAGCTGGGACCATCTTTATACTAGGATTGCCTGGTCTTGTTCTTTAATGGCAGTCGCCCATAACGAGGCTAGATGCCACTCAAGGTTACGAAAGGACGAGCAAAAGGGCCACTTGTCCTTGTGCCAAAAAAGCGCGCCGTACCTGAGCGATGTGGTACATGTAGTGTACATGCTATACCAAACCTAATTATCCACAAGAGGTTCAAAACAGGTCTTTTGGACTAAGAATATGGCTTGTTTACTAAGAATATCAATCACACCATCAATGATATGGTGATCATCGATGTTCACCATATTTAGGAGGAAATAAGGAAAGCAGTTCACCAATTAGGATGAAGGAAAGTAGTTCACCATTATTTTAGGATGAAGGAAAATAGTTGAAACATAACTAAACTTTAGTGCATCCACGAAGGCTCTTTGTGAGTTAAATGAGAATGGTAGTTAACTGGACTGGTCTCTCGCCAAAGTGTATCGATCATCGACTGTACTTATTGTTTTACCTTTTGTGATGATATGAATGCCATTCCATTTGCCACATCCCTGGCAAACTTGACCAATATCCGAGACAGTGATTTGCTCAAGCCAGGTAGGTTGGAGTAACCTGTCCCTGGGTCCTTGTCTCGATACTCCAGCAGAACATGCTTCAGGTCACCCTTAGCAAGGTACTCAACGATCACGTACACAGGATCTAGAAGAAATCACAGAAATGACTCGAGTCCTGTGAACATCTTAAACTCTGAATTCCAAAGACTGCAACTAAGGAGCAGAAGTTGTAGAGTGAAACATCGCTTTAATTTCAGTTCCAGTGGAAACTCCAGTGAAAACTGGATCTGTTGACATGAATGGATTTAAAGCTAAGTCGTCTTGTACCCGGTTTCAGTCTAACATGAAGTAAATGTTCACTTTGATAAGAGTGAATTCTTCTATCTTGGAAATTATAGCACATCATCTATATAATTTTGACGAAGGACAGATCATACTGTCCGAAACGTTGAGTGCTTTCCGGTTCTTTTCAGAACCACACATACTCCAAAAGGGATCTTGCCACATGGTGCTACCGCAACAACTTACCTTATTATATAAACTTCATGACATTACATTTATCAATTATTATTGTGTAGTCCAGTTCCTCTATTACATTTGTTGCATGGCCACTTGCTAAAAACAGGTACAATCGTCGTAAGAGTAGTACCGTGTTGTACCTTTCTCTGCGCAGTATCCCAGCAGCTTGACCACGTTGGGATGAGACCCGACTGTTTTCATCAGCTCCAACTCCGCCAGGAGCTCCATCCTCGCTTGTCTGTCAGCTCCCTCTGTCGAAACAGGTGACATAGATTTTTAAAGCAACATTTTCCAAACATACGCCTTGTTCATACAAGGGTTCATACAAACATACGCCCTGGCTCCATAATCAACCTACAATTTTCAATCTCCACATACAATTGAAGGAACATAATCTCTGACCCCATTTGAAATAACAATTTGATGTTCTGTTCCTGAGACAGAGGGGCCATAATGTATATTGGAACGAAGTCCCAAAACTCAGGACCTAAAAAGTTCTGGAGCCAAACCACAGACCTATTTATAAATGGGCTAGATCCTCACAGGTAGATCAATCTTTAACAGGTATTGGTGAAATATTGCATTTGTAGAGGATAGCCTTTCTGTTTACACATCGAAGAAAACATGTAACAAATGAACAAGAAAGCAGGCAAATTAAAGACTGTTTTATGAACAGGGAAGAAGTTTTCGGCATAAACAATTTGGGCGTGTCTGTCGCAGAAAAGGGGGCTCTGTTTTCTAGCACCTCCTCTTCTCTATTGTCAGAGATTGTCAGTTTGCGTGGTGTTTCCACAAAAGTGTCCCTGCAGTTGCAATGTTTGAGAAGATGATCAACAAACCTTTGAGGGTCTTGACGGCAACTTTTGTTTCTTTCCCGGTTTCCGGGATGCCAAGTGCCTTTCCCAGGAGCACCCTGCCGAACTGCCCTCGTCCCAGCTCATTCTCGATCACCACGAGATCTCGCGAGAAAGAGAGATCAGGTCCTACGTTACCGTACGTCATGTCATTTGATGCCTCAGGCTGAACGATGTCTTCATTGGCAATACTTTCATATACCGACGCTGTGGCAATTTGGTTCAGAGGAATATCTTTAAAAACAAAACACCAATTTTGTTTGTATTTTGCCAATATCTTTCAAAGGATACGTCACAGTGATTCATTAATAATATTATAGGATAAAACTCCATTTATCAAGCGCACACTTACCAAAAAATGATACTTTCTTTTAAAGCCGATGCATATAGGTAAAAGATTAAACAGTTTTTATGGCATAATATTTATAACTTTCAACCACAAAAGTCCTCAATAGTGTTTTATAAATGCTTACTCGATCCCCTCAATGAGCTTACCATTTTGATGATGTTGATCGGGTCTAGTAGTAGCCTGTTTAGTAGTAGCCTGTTTAGTAGCAGGCAGTGGTGGGATTTCATTATAATGTCTGTCAGGTGCAACGTAATTTCTGCAAGTGGAAGAATGTTTAATACTGTATCTTAAAATGTTGATTGTTGTACTGTTAATTAAAAAGCTTAGTGTGACAAGGTTGATCCTGTAATCTGTCTGATCAAGGTCGACCTTGCTTCACTTACCCGTCATCCTGTCCGCCTGTTTTCGTTTGTCCTTGTGTTCGTTTTTGTTTGTGATGACGTCTCCATAAGACAATAGCAAGAGCAGCAGCGACGGCCACAATTATGACAACGACTGCCACAACAACACCAACGGTGACACGTATATCCGGAGAAGCTGTAAGACAATAAGGGCTCATCTCAGATTTCATTTAAATGCATAATGAGACCTTTTGTTGTCAGCATCACAAATCCTGTTTTACAATACATGAACGAAAACATTGAAACGTACGCAGAGAATTGTGATCAAATAATGGGATTGCAAAAAATGCAATCTGAACCTTTTGTCTTAGAGAAAGATTCTGACTGCTAATGTCAGTGATTTTTTTTATTTTAAAAAATACTACCATATGTTTCGCAAAAAGAGTGTCATGGAAAGAATGTTCAAAACGGAATGGATTTTCATAGACTCAGTTTTTACATTCCTGATAAACTGAAACACTCTAAATTAATGTAAAAGCAGTATGAAATATAGAAACCACAACTATTAGAATGCTTAAGAATAAATTGGACTTTTGTTTTCAATGGAAAGGATTTTTCAAGAAAAACAACTAAAATCTAAAAAACTATTATTAATACGTTTTATTTGTAACGAAAACTCACCTGGGCAAAGCGGTTCTTCAAGTCTTCTTAATCCAGTTCCAACAGCATTGGTGACATTGCAGCTGACCTCTGTGCAGTAATTTTCATCGACATTAAATGCTTGAGATTGACCAGTAGGCACGTTAGGCTTGGTGCCATTCAGAATGATGTAATACTCAATGTGTCTGAGTGGATTGGCATCTGCATTACAAGTGATGATTCCGTCCCTGTATGTCAGGGATGTCACCACTGGAGCAACTGTGAAAACAAAGGAATGGACACATTTACCTTGATTACAATTTCTCAGCATTCTCTGTACTGTAGACAAGGAATACAGATTTTCAGAATAAAAAAAGTTAGGGCCTGATGACGTTTAATCCTCGCACGATCCTCTCAAATTCCTTTTTCTTTAATAAGTACATTTTAGGCAATCCAGTCAATACGTTTACAGCAATTTTATTCATTTTTCTGATTTTCAGAATGATGGACTGCAAGCTCCGAGTCAAACGTGTCATCAGGATATGAAGGTGCTATTTTAAAGCTATAGTCCATCATTTGCAGCCATCCGAAAAGTAACTGGCGTAATTATTGGTGAAAAACAAACTTGGTTGAAAGATAGTAAGGGAACTAAACTCCCTGTGAAATTATTCTTTCTGGGAAGCTGTCATTTTGAAGTAATCAACAAAAGAAGGCATTTCCAACGGTGATTCTTAAGAAGCACCGTAGGAAAATTTAAATTAGTAGTTCGTTTTGTTATTCAGCGCAGCGCGCACAAGTATTGGAACGACGCACACGCGCGCGCAGTTGTTATAATTCGTCGGATCAGTGCGCTACGTCGCGTATAGCTGCAATTCAAAACAATTCAAAACATGATTCAGTAACTTTTGATTTGAAATTGAGATCTTAGAATGCTGTTTTTCTCGGAATGTACAGCTGAAGCTTAGCTGAAACGTCATCAGGTTAGTTGTTCAGTATCCTTCATTAGATTTTGAACTCTTTTGTTGCTTCAAACGAACAAAATGCACAAATTACAAATGATGGACTATAGCTTTAAAATTGAAGTTCATAAATGTTGAGGTGTGCTATGTACATAACATGTTGTGTGTACGTGTATATTTTTAACACTAAATCCACTTTGTCAGAACTCCTTTCCAGACTTATCGTAACTTAATAATGGAATACATGAAAGTAACTTACAGCGAACATTGAGTGTGATGAACTCAGACTGTGTAGTTTGATGTCCACCTGTGCGACATTCTATCCTACCCCTATCATCACTTCGTGTTTGGATGAATGGGCCGTATGTACTCCGTGTATCTGTTGCAGCACCACCAGGTGGGACCGTTTCAGTGTCAGGTGTAAGAGGACTGCCGCCGTTGAACCAGTCTATGGACACCCGTGGTTTTGCTCCCAGTGCTGTGCAGGTCAGTGTGACTGCGATATCTTCTGTCACTGTCGCACTGGAGGATTGGTCTACACCATCAATAGCTATGGTGAGACTGGTGGCAGGTACTGCATGAAGGGGAACAAGGATAAAATCGACTTCCTAGCAGGCTCACAATCACATTCAAGTTCTGCCATTGATTAGAAATTGGAATTCAACAAAGACCTTTTATCTGTCACTATTTTTAAGTTCAAGAAGATTGATAAAAAGGTATGGCATAGTGAAACATTGCAAAAACTGTAGTGTTAATTTAATACCATTCGGTATTTATATAGGACAACACTAGTAAAATCTAACACCAGCTGGTCCTATATAGATACCAATTGTGTAAATTTAACACTGCAGTTTTTGCAGTGAAGGATGAAAGTTGACCTCTAACAGGTCACGGCATTTTGCATGGTCTAACATTGTTTCCAATACAACAAAGTTATACATCGGGGTGAGAATGAGGAATGACAAATCCACGAAATAGTCGGTAGAAAGTTTGAGGGTCGCCGAGGGTCCCAAAGCAAGGTATACGTAGAGTCTATATGGCATACATGTATGTTTGGATACTAAATGGTACACTTCAAATACTCATTAATACTGTAAAAGTACGGTAACAGTTTTCAAAAGGATTCCTTTAAATCCCAGAACTCAGAAGTAATCAACACACACAAAATCGGCATGAAAGCAAAAAAAATCCTAACAAAGCTCACCCCACACTAAATGTCCTTTTTTTGATGTAAAGGATTAATTAGAGTCAACAACTAATGTCTGATTAATCCAGAACAGCTGCGAGTATTGGGAAAATCCTTTATACATGTAGGTACCAGAAGTTTGGTTCTTTCACTAGACTCCTGTCTCACTCTGTATACTCAAACTCACCTTCTACTGTCAGTGTTGCAGCTGGTAGAGGAGTACTACCAAATTGGCACCCATATGCTCCTCCGTCTTCCTCTTGAGCATTGTCTACACGAAGATCATACTGACCAATTGCAGTATCATCTTTGACAATTGCAAAGTTGCTATATTTGGCATCAGCACCAGGAAATATTCCATTTATATCAGCAAACGTACCAACACCCTCTTCTGACCAAGTTGCAAAACTACCCAAAGGAGCCCCCAAACTACAGGTGAGAGTCGCAGTAGCACCCTGCTGAACTATGACATCAGATGGCCCTGTGGCACCATACACAACTGAAAGAAATCAAAATACATTAAAGAAACTACAGAATTTCCTCACCAAATAGGCCATTCAGAGTGATGTATAATACTTAATGTGTCTTAGTGGATTGGCGTCTGCATTACAAGTGCTGATGCTGTCCCTGTAAGTCAGGGATGTTACCACTGGAGCAACTGTGAAAAAAGACATTACAAACCTTAAGTGTGATTTCAATTCCTCAGCTTGCTCTATACTGTAGACAATGAATACGGATTTTCAGAATAAAAAAAAAGTTAGAGGGCCTCATGACGTTCAATCATCGCAGGATCCTTTCAAAGTCCTTTTTGGACTAAATATATTTTAGGCAATCCATTCAATAGGTTTAGAGCAATTTTATTCATTTTACAGATTTTTAGAATGATGGATTGGAAACTCTGAGTCAAACATGTCGAAAGAGTATATGAAGGTGCTATTTTAAAGATTTAAATTCAATAATGTTGAGGTGCGCTACATGTAGATGTGTGTGTGTACATGTGTATTTTTAAAACTAACTCCACTTTTCAGATCTCCATTCAAGATTTATCGTAACTTAACAATGGAATACATGAAAGTAACTTACAGCGAACGTTGAGTGTAATGAATGTAGACTGCGTAGTTTGATGTCCACCTGTGCGACATTCTATCCTGCCCCCATCATCACTTCGTGTTGGGATGAATGGGCCGTATGTACTCCGTGTATCTGTTGCCGCACCACCAGGTGGGACGGTTTCAGTGTCGGGTGTAAGAGGACTGCTGCCTTTGAACCAGTCTATGGACACCCGTGGTATTGCTCCCAGTGCTGTGCAGGTGAGTGTGACTGCGATATCTTCTGTCACTGTCGCACTGGAGGATTGGTCTACACCATCAATAGCTATGGTGAGACTGGCGGCAGGAACTGCATAAAAAGCAACAAGGATAAACTCAACTTCTATCAAGCTCACACTCACAATCAAGTTCTTCCATTGATTAGAAATTCAAATTCACTAAAGACCTTTAATCTGTCGCTCTTTTTAAGTTCAAGAAGGTTGATAAAAAAGTATGGCATTCTGAAGGGAATAAGGTTTACATTTAACAGGTTACGTCATTCTGCATGATGTAATGTTTCCAATACAACAAAGTTATACATCGGGGTGAGAATGAGGAATGACAAATCCATAAAATAGTTGGTAGCAAGTTTGAGGGTCGCCGAGGGTCCCAAAGCAAGGTAAACGTAGAGTCTATATGGCATACATGTATGTTTTGTTTACTAAATGGCACACTTCAAGTACCCATTAATACTGTTATAAACTTTAACATAACGGTAACAACTCAGGAATTACATATTTCAAAAATCTTTTAAAATACAGAACTCAGGAGAAATCCTAACAGAAAAACCTGTAATCAAGAAAAATCCTAATAAATCTCACCCCAACTGATTTTTTTTTCTTGATGTAGGATTTATCAGAGTCAACAACTAATGTATGATTATTCCAGAACAGCTGCGAGTATTGGGAAAAAACCTTTATAGGTACCAGAAGTTGTGTTCTTTCACTAGACTCCTGTCTCACTCTGTATACTCAAACTCACCTTCTACTGTCAGTGTTGCAGCTGGTAGAGGAGTACTACCAAATTGGCACCTATATGCTCCTCCGTCTTCATATTGGGCATTGTCTACACGAAGATCATACTGACCATTTGCAGTATCATCTTTGACAAGTGCAAAGTTGCTATATTTGGCATCAGCATCAGGAAATTTTCCATTTATATCAGCAAACGTACCAACACCATCTTCTGACCAAGTTGCAAAACTACCCAAAGGAGCCCCCAAACTACAGGTGAGAGTCGCAGTAGCACCCTGCTGAACTATGACATCAGATGGCCCTGTGGCACCATACACAACTGAAATGAATAAAATGTTATTATGAAGAGTTTAAACGCGATCAACTCAATTTAGAATTCCGCCCATAAAGGGTCATGCGGTGAATTTCTCTTAGGAACACATTTTGTACAACACAACTCCTCTTAACAAACGGAAATTATTTCACATCCCTTTTTTGTTAATTTAATAGAAAATGCACTTCTTTGACGATTTTGCTCATGAATATGTAAATTTCATAAGAAAAAAAACGGTACCGAAATACCCTTCAAAATGCCAAAACAAAAATTAAAAAATAAGGTTAACTTAAACACAGAGGTGCAATTTCGAGAATTGCATTAAAACAATAACATATTGCATGGGCCCTTTAAGCGTAAAATAAACCCGAACTTTCAAAACAGCACATTGTTTTTATCCGTGTCAAGGAAAATCGAGGAAAATTACATGATTTCTTATGTTTTAAACAAGTCAGTAAAAAAGACCCAATTAGTCTGCTTGCCTCTAATTTTCGTGCGGGACCTACTTTCAGTTTACTTTTCGAAAGATGCAGCACATGTTAAACTGTTGAATGTATACACCCATAGCAAGCCTAGACATTACGCAGAGTTCGTTAATTAAACGGGTAGTCTTTAATTTTGGGACTCGGGTTGTGTAGGAAAATTTGTGGGGTCGTGTTTAAGATCAATTTCAAATGGCTTTACTTAACAAGAAACGACATTCATAAAATGGTCCGGGATGTAGGCCTACATAAATTCATATTATAATTGAAAGGGGATAATTGTGACGTTGAGAGGATTTCCGTGATTTCCCGTGATTTTTAAATGTTTTTAACAGAGATTGCCGAGGTGTTTGGAGTCATCACCATTAAGAAGCCAAAAACCTTTTTACGCAGTTGATAAAAAAAAATGTTATGGATTATTTTTCAGTAATGTAAATAATTAACCTTAGTCTGCCGGAAGGAGGGTGTGCACGGTTAACCACAATCACCGACGCGCCTAATTTCGCATTGAACAGCATGCATGGGTTCCTTCTCTGCACTTGGTTTCGGCATGTCATCATGTAAAGCTTCCGGGTGTTCCATACCCATGTCTACTCATGTAGTCAAAAGGAATGTGTGAGGATCCAATAACTTTGCCTACCTGATAACGTCAGGACCAACCACAGAAAGCAGCAAGCCATGATCAGTTTCCAGCCAAAACCCATGGCCATTGTCACATCAAATTACTGCACTTATAAGTGTTCTAAGTAATTCTGCACATTATTAAGTACAGTTGTAAATCAACTCTCATATCCAACGCGGAAGTATATGCCTAATATTTTTACTTTTACTTGGGAGCTTTAGTAAGCGCACTTTGACCTACAATAATAGGCTACATGCGAAGTGATGTGTATTCATACTATACAAACAAAATATTGACTGCATGCAGGGTAAGTAGTATCGGAATATCGTCATGAGTTATTATTAGCTGTGCCCCTAGTTCGGGGGTTGTAGTGCAATCGGATTTTTCGCTCGAATAGAGTGTTTTCTTTTAATTCTCTGGAAGGTTTGAACATAAGAGAGCTGAAGGAGACTTTGTAGAATCCAATGGGCAACCTATTTAATAAATAAATGGCGTACCGGTACTGGCGACATCATGAGAATATATTTATCTCGAGCAGAGCATCATGATGATTGTTTTATATTGAGATGTGCAGCGATAGGCATCCATAACATCTGAATAGCGCCCTCATTGAGAACTTATGTCCAGCTTTATTGCCAATGATGCATGGCTTACTATAAATTATTTTTCTTCTCAGGATGACTGGATCAGATAAATTCCTTTGGATTTACAGTGATCAGTGTAATTAAAGCAGTGAATAGGACCATATGATGGTTTTACCATGGAGGAAGGAATAGACTGGTTTTCTAACCTGATTCTACTTAATTAAGAATCCATATTTTGATTCAGGAACCTAGGTGTCATGTTGTTTAGACTTACTTGGTATACTTACTTGGTATACTTGGTTGATTAGTCCTCTTCGCCAATGGGCAGGACTCTCAGTTGATTCTTAAAAATAGCCACAGTTGGTGCAGAAATTAGTGATTCTGGCAATTTATTCCAGTGTCTCACCACTCTATTAGAGAAGAAGTGGCCTGCTAGCTTGGTTCTTGTACGCCTGACAAATAACTTTTTGTAGTGTCCTCTTAAATCTTTGTGGGGGAGGGTGAAAAATTTATCCGCTAAAGATTTGTATAAGCCATTTATGATCTTATATCTTTCAACCAAATCTGTTTTCAGCCTCATCTCCTGCAACGACTCCATATCAATATCATCTTTGCATAGGCGTAGGCACCTCTTCTGCACCTTTTCTAACAAATTACTATTCTCTTTGGTAAGTGGGCTCCAGGCAGATGATGCATATTCGAGTGCTGGTCGGAAGAGAGCTTTATATAAGATGGTAACTTTATCCTCATCAAATCCGGTGAAGCATCTTCTGAACATAGCAATCTTCTGTCGAGCTAAGCTTCTTCACAATATCTTGGATACAATGCTTTGTTGGGGTAAGAGTGTTACTGACTTTCACACCCAGGTCCTTTTGGTCATCGACTTCCTGCAGATAGACTCCATTCAACGAGTACTGGTATTCCAGGGCTTTCTTTATGCGAAGCGCAACACATTTCTCAGCATTGAATTCAAGCAGCCAAAGCTTCGACCAGACAGCGAGTGAGTTAACACTAAGGTCATTCTGCAGGGAGTCACAGTCGGCAATGTTCGTAATTTTGGCGTAAACTTTTGTGTCGTCGGCAAACATCTTTGCAGTGGTGGACTTTTCCCATTCATTGTTTTATTTCAAAACTTGTTTAAAAGTTTGTCCGAAGACAGGGAGAAATTCAAGCCCCTGATGTAGCCCAAGTTCAAAAAGTGGCGCTCTCCTAGCCACGCCCGCCCGGTGCGGCCTAGGTGGTGCCCCGCCTTCTGTTCTTGCTGCACCATGCATGAGACTGTGCTGGTAACCTTGGTCCGCGTTTCGCGTATGGGACTAGGAGCCAGAAGGTCTGCGTGTGCACTCGTAGTGTAGTATTGCCGAGAACCAGCGAGAAAGTAAATGAACCACATAATGCGCGGCAGTATTACCACAATGTACAATCATCGTTACTACCGGTAGTGCAGTACTGCATTATATTATTGTTGAATCTCTCGCGGAATAACTAACGTACATTTCTGAAAAGACGGTTATAACTGAACTTCTGCACATCAAACTAGTGTGTCGTCTTTTTAGCTGTGTGTTGAGACTTCATCTACGAAGGATATATGGCTGTTCTTCACAGTATATTCCTGTAACAGGTCATGATTCCATGGATTCTGATGCGTTTGAATGACTGATGTTTTGACTGAATACGCTTCACTCGTTTTATCGTGTGTTTTGACCTAAAATTAAAAAAACAAAACTGAACGTGGCCCGTTGTCGATACGGTTATCTTGTAACCGGTGCTGCATTGATGACATTTGAAGTTGCGTGATCGGAAATGTAAGAATGTGTATCGGTAGCCCATACATGCCATACATGCCATATTCTGGGGAGTACCCCCTTTTTCAGACATCTATTTTTTGTGTATTTCGTGTTGGAATTTTTATACGCTATAACCATCCTGACCATAGAGTGACGTATACATAGGCCTATGTCATGTACGTGTGCAAACGAACCTGGAAATTACACAAAATATATTTTTAGTGATAGTACTTGTTAATAGGCGTCTGAAAAAGGGGGGACCACATTTCTATTGCTTTAACCCTAACCTCACCTAGACCTACAAAATAATATTAACCTGTAGTAAAGTAGTAGGCCTAATACATGTATGCATTTCTTTCCATACTTACGTGTGTACAACACGTGTCATGTGTGTAGTGTTCTGTATTTGGTCCTTTAACTAGTCCGAGTCACTTGGACCCAACTTATCGCGTTTTTAACATTCGGACATGGTCTATCGCCAGACCATGTCTGTTAACCCCCCAAAGAGCCCTGAGCCAACGTTAGACTCCTAAACCCTAACGTCCTAATTATAAGGGCTCAGCTTTAAGGACCAAATACACAACACTACATGTACATGGTGAGTGTCTGTTCGCTTCTTTAAAAAGTGTAAATTAACTACAAAGTCAGGCTAAATGTGAAAATAAAAACTTTACGAAGTTCTACAATTTCGGGTACATGTTCCAAGTGTGGCCTTTATTTACGGAGGTAGTCCAGTAAATTGGCCACATTTATGAGGCTAGCATGATCCCTGCAGTACATGTATTTTTCCACAAAATCTCTATAAATTTGGCCTAAAAATAGTACAATGTACCGGTACATTGTAATTTGTATGGTAGACATCTACATGTACATGTAGGGATATGTACGGTATCTGCCATTTGTACATATGTGATGTTGAATATCGCATGGAAAAGACTGATTCCAGTTTCCTTAAACCAAGTTTTCCTCATACAGTACATGTACATCATGTGTTTATTTCATCTGCCATGTGGCTCACAATTCTAGGTTTCGTATTCAAGCCACATTTATACTAGGGCTACATTGTGTGCATCTTTACTTCACAGCTTTATCTACATGTACTACCAATGTGTAATTTTTTTGATGTAAATATGCATTTTTGTTTTTGATCTTGTCCACAGATTAATTTTATGTAGAACATCTTGTGTCTTGGGAACAAAGATCAGCAGAAAGAGAACAGATTTCTATCATGATGGCAAGTTTGCAGAACTCGGCGTTGCAGATTTGTAACATTTTTTTCATCAGTTTTCCTCTGCGTGAGTATCCTATAGTTTGGCATAGAGAATCAATTTTGTTTTTTGCTGGGAACTCTTTGGACTCTCTTATCCTTCACTATCCACCAGAAGAATGTGCAGGACTTTCCAGGATTGATAAAGTGCTTACCGTTAGCGAAAAATTTCGGCAAGATTACCATATGCGAAGTTCACTAATTTTCCTCTGTATTGACTAACAAGCCCCAAGATAGCAATTTCATGTCTTAAAAGTCAATTTGAGCATGGAGAAAATACAAGGATTTTCTTAGAAAACACTTAGAATTTTTCAGTCCACTCTCATAGGGTTTGTACACAGAGTGTTGAGTGAACTTCGTATATAGAAATCTTTCCAAAATTTCTGCTACTGTAACAGAAACTGTTGGTAAACGTACCGGTATTTCATGGGTTAGCGAGGAATTTTGGCTGATGCGTACATCTCGTAACTAAGGATTCTGTGCTCACAGGATTAGCACAAAATTGTTCTGCTCGCGCTGTTGGCTCAAAATGGTGATTGTAATTCTGTAGTTGACAAAGCCCCAAATTTGTGCTCTGGTCACTATTAGTGCGTACATGTACCCGGTACATTGGCTTGTTTCCATTTGAAGGACCGAAAAGTGTCATTCATTTTTCTACACCAAATTTAATATTGAGGGGGTGGAACACTTCCTGGCACTAAAGCCAAGGGACTCTAGAGTTGAGGTTAATTAGGTGTTGGGCCTTGGGCCTTCTACTCAGCATACTCTCAGCATATTCTTCTCCAGAACTGTTTGGAAAAATGGAGACATGTATGAACTTCATTTGTCAATACATGAATGACCAATCCATTGCAGATGTGGTTTTTTGCAATTACGTCATCATGACGCCATCATGGGTCACGTGACGTCACTTGAAAGTTTAATAATTTAATCTTTGAAATTTCATATAAAATCAACCATGAGAGACCGGAGCTTGAAATTTGCCGGTATCGACATGGTAATACATGATCTTCATTTTATCTTGTGCGCGTAAAATCACGTGACCCTTCCTTCCGGTGAAAACCGAAAGTGCCTAATAATTTAAAAGTGGAAAAAGATATGAACTTGCTTTTAACGATTTAAGTGTCTGCCTGGATTGACCTTTCAAAAAAAATAATGGGTGACGCCATGAAGTGTTGGAGCGCCCTCTAGCGGCAGGTTAAAAAACGTCAAAAACGCATTTTCACTTGATGTCTGTGGCGAAGTTTGCGGTATTCGCTTCAAAATTAATGTACATGATGACCTTGATGCAGACAAGACCTGTGCGCGAAAAAAAGTGATTACATTTTTGTACGTCATCAGACCGGAAGTTACAATAAAAAAGAACTTTAAACCTTCAAAAATTGCTAAAAAATCAACCGTGATAGATATAATCAAGATTTGGCTATATGTAGCACAGTTAAAAGAGCTCTTAAACTTTCTGGTAATAATGTCACAATGACGTCATCAAGTATCATATTACAAGCAATCAAAGATTTCTAGATTTAATCTTTGAAAATCAATATAAAATCCACTGCTACAGATTTGATTGTTTTTTTATGGCAATCGATACAATATTGCAGGGTCTTCATTTTTGGTATTAAGTGCAAAATTACGTGACCCTTCCTTCCGGTCGAAACCGGAAGTGCTTTATTATTTGAAATTGGCAGAAGATGCGAACTTGCTTTCACGATGTGAGTGTCTGCCTAGGCTGTACTTCAGAAACATATTACAGGTGACGTCATCAAATATTAGAGCGCCCTCTAGTGGCAGTTTAAAAAACGTCAAAATGCATTATCACTTGATGTATGTGGCGAAATTTGCAGTAATCGCTTCAAACCTAATATGCAGAAAAGACCTGTGCGCGAAAAAAAATGGATGACGTCATCAGACTGGAAGTTATAAGTAAAAGACCTTTACACCTGAACCCTAACTCCCTAGGCCTTTTTGCTTGGATGTAGCCTCAATCCTGAAAAATCCTCCAATTGGCCTGTTTGAAAAATAGCATAGCCTCAATCCTGCAAATTCCTCCACTATTTCTTGAATATGGTCCATGGAGGGGTGACCACTGCCTGAATCCTGCAAAATTCCCCGGCTATGACTGTCAATAGGCTGAGGCAGAGGCAGTGTCATCCTGGAGCAGTGCGGAGGATGTCAAGTATAATCAAGGGCGATTAGGGTTAAACAATTGCTAAAAAATCAACCGTGAGAGATACATAATCAAGATGTGGCTATATATAGCAGAGTAAATAAAGCTCTGGAGGTTTCTGGCAATGACATCACAATGACATCATCAAGTGTCATATTACAAGCAAATAATATTTCCATATTTAATCTTTGAAAATCAATATTAAATCAACTGCTACAGTTTGATTTTGTTTTTTATGACAATCGATACAATATTGCAGGGTCTTAATTTCTGGTATTAAGTGAAAAAATCACGTGACCCTTCCTTCCGGTCGAAACCGGAAGTGCCTTATAATTTGAAATTGGCAAAAGATGTGAACTTGCTTTCAACGATGTAAATTTCTGCCTAGGCTGTACTTTACAAAAAAGTGACGTCATAAAATGTGACAGCACCCACTAGCGGCATGTTGACTTAGTTAAAGGGAATATGTACATCATTGGTTTTTGCTGTAATTTTCAGAAATGAACTATTTGAGGGGTTAGTATATAATATATATCAAATATGGTTTAACTGACATATTTGAAGTTTTGTGTTCGAAAATGCTTGAAAAACCAAGAAAAACAAAAATGTTTAAGTAGTCTGGTTCCCTGACTCCACTAAAGATAAAATGGATCAATTTATAGTTGTCGGAAAATTGTAAGGTAAGGGAACCAGTCTAGCTGGCCTGCACCCGTTCATGAACATGTAACCAATAGCAAACAAAATTTGGACGGAAAAATTGTAAATTTGGAGCAGTAGTTGAAAAATAGTTAGGTTTTTCCAACGGTGGTCGGCCGACCACTGTTGGAAATGTATACAAAAATACAATTTTCTTGAAAATGACTTGACACCAGGTGCCATAATTTTACAGGATGCTTGAGACTGTCATTTACCAACATCCTAGTAAGGTATTTCGTAAAAACTTGGTAGTTTTATTTTTCGATGTTTGCAAAAGCTGTATATTCCCTTTAAACATGGATTAAAACATGCATTTTGAGTTGATGTGCTTCGAAAGGTTTGCGGTAGTGCATGGCCCGACACCGTGTGGCTGTTCCTACAACCTCTAGTTCTTCTTAATTCTGCTGAATACAATAATATCCAATGTAGCTGACATTTGTTGAATCCTACGCAGTGAGTTTCCAGGTTGACCATAGCCGAATAAGTCAAATTGATAACCGTTTTTGTGCAGTTGATCTTACAAGAGACATGTTGTATCATTTAGTATAATGTATATTTACAGCATATTCATGCATTTCCCCAGACAGGGCTCTGGAATGCTTTGAAACATGCAAAACTAAATCAGGCCCACTTTACCTTACTCACAGTTTAGCCAGCAAATTTCTCCAAAAATTCCACTGGGGCAAAGAAAATATCCTCAGTATTTCACCTACCAAGTTTGCAGACTCAATTCAATTTTTAAAGGAGACTTTTCTTCAATATTTTGCACATGAGGGGGAAGTCAAGTGATTTCAAAATGGGGCTAAATACTAGACTGGTACATGTCCATCCATGGTCCAACTATTTTAAAAGACTGACTTCTTCATTCAGTGTCAATAATCTGGTGGTTTGACTATGGAGAAATGTGTAGTAAATGGAGACTAGTTCCCACGTCATGCTACATGTTTCTTAATTATTTTTGGCATGGTTGATTGGTGCAGTACTGAAACTGTCTTGGACTGATTGTTTTAGGTGCCAGTCTATTTTCTTGTTTTGCATGTTTTCAATACCTGACGTTTTGGGACTCTCATATACAGTATTGAGAGTCCCAAATTTCCAGACTAGTATTTCCCCCTGGTTATTATGGATATTTGGTGATGAAATTCTGCAGGATCTTTCATTTCTTTTTTTCTTCTTTCAGTTGTGTATGGTGCCACAGGGCCATCTGATGTCACAGTTCAGCAGGGTGCTACTGCGACTCTCACCTGTAGTTTGGGGGCTCCTTTGGGTAGTTTTGCAACTTGGACAGAAGTGGGTGTTGGTACGTTTGCTGATATAAATGGAAAATTCCCTGATGCTGATGCCAAATATAGCAACTTTGCAATTGTCAAAGATGATACTTCAATTGGTCAGTATGATCTTCGTGTAGACAGTGCTCAAGAGGAAGACGGAGGAGCATATAGGTGCCAATTTGGTAGTACTCCTCTACCATCTGCAACACTGACAGTAGAAGGTGAGTTTGAGTATACAGAGTGAGACAGGAGTCTAGTGAAAGAACACAACTTCTGGTGCCTATAAAGGTTTTTCCCAATTCTCGGAACTGTTCTGGACTGATCAGACATTAGTTGTTGACTCTAATAACTCCTACATCAAGAGAAAAAAAAAATTAGTTGGGGTGAGTTTTGTTAGGATTTTTCTTGCTTTCAGGATTTTTTTGTCAGGATTTCTCCTGAGTTCTAAAATTTTAAAATAATCCTTTTGAAATCTGTAATTCCTGAGATTTGACCGTTATGCTATAACAGTAGAAATGGGTGTTTTAAGTGTACCATTTAGTATCCAAACATACATACATGTATACCATATAGACTCTACGTTAACCTTACTTTGGGACCAAACTTTCTTCTGACTATTTCATGGATTTGTCATTCCTCATTCTCACCCCTGATGTGTATTACTTCGCTGTATTGGAAACAGTGTTACGCCATGCAAAATGACGTAACCTTTTAATTACATGTAAACTTTCTTCCTTTCAGTATGCCATACTTTATCAATCTTCTTACACTTAAAAAGAATGACATAAAAGATCTTTATTGAATTCCAATTTCTAATCAATGAAAGAACTTGATTGTGAGTGTGAGCCTGATAGCAAAGAAATGATTTTATCCTTGTTCCTTCATACAGTACCTGCCACCAGTCTCACCATAGCTATTGATGGTGTAGACCAATCCTCCAGTGCGACAGTGACAGAAGATATCGCAGTCACACTCACCTGCACAGCACTGGGAGCAAAACCACAGTTGTCCATAGACTGGTTCAAAGGCAGCAGTCCTCTCACACCTGACACTGAAACGGTCCCACCTGGTGGTGCTGCAACAGATACACTGAGTACATACGGCCCATTCATCCCAACACGAAGTGATGATGGGGGCAGTATAGAATGTCGCACAGGTGGACATCAAACTACACAGTCTGAAACCATTACACTCAACGTTCGCTGTAAGTTACTTTCATTTATTTCATTAAAATACGATGAATCTAGAAAAGAGGAATTAGTTTCAAAAATGTACACACATACATGTAGCACACCTCAACATTTATGAACTTCAATTTTGAAATAGCACCTTCATACCCTGATGACACGTTTGACTCGGAGCTTGCAGTCCATCATTCTGAAAGTCGGAAAAATGAATAAAATTGCTGTAAACATATTGACTGGATTGTCTGAAACGTACTAATTAAAGAAAAACAAGGACTTTGAGAGGACCTTGTGAGGATTAAACGTCATCAGGCCCTCTAACTTTTTTTTATTCTGAAACTCTGTTTTCATTGTCTACAGTGCAGAGATTGCTGAGGAACTTTAAATTTAATGTTTGTATTGCCGTTTTGTCACAGTTGCTCCAGTGGTAACATCCCTGACATACAGGGACGGAATCATCACTTGTACGGCAGATGCCAATCCGATCACTAACATCGAATATTACATCATTCTGAATGGCACCAAGCCTAGCGCGCCTACGGGTAAAACCCTGGCATTTAATGTCGATGAGAATTACTGCACAGAGGTCAGCTGTAATGTCACCAATGCTGTTGGAACTGGATCAAGAAAACTTGGAGAACCCCTTTGCCCAGGTGAGTGCACATGTACATGTATAGTCTTAGCTTTTACTAAGAAGATACATGTACAAGTTATGGTTTTGATATTGCATGCTCTCCCAAAAGCGTTGGATAATCTAAAGATATTTTAAAAAACCCTATAGTCAAGGGCATTGTAAAGTTTGAAAAAGCAAATCACCACCCGTGCATGTTAGTATTGATTCAAAATTTAACAATGTTAGTATAATGTACCCAGTACATGTACATGATGTAAGGCATGAGGTGGTTTCTGTACAGAGAATAACATTGTACATACATGTACATGGCACAAGTTTTTATGCAGAGTAACAAGTACCCGTGCACTTGTATTTGAACATGTACATATACCCACCTACCCAAAGTCTATACAATGTAAAGTTTAAAATCAGAATCAGATAAAATGAGCATCACATGGTACCAGTATGTATGCATTACATGTACATAAGTACATAGCCCTAATCCTCGATCCTTCGAAATTCACCAGGAGCTTTTTGAGAAATGATGTTAACATTCATACATGTGAGGCCTAGCGATTGAATACTGTAAAGACTTTGATGCCCCCTATTAAGTGAAGCATATTTGTTGAAAAAGTACCATTGTGTTTACAATAAATTACATACGATCACATGTACCGTACATGTATAGTATAAGATTTGTGGTTATATTTTGCTGATCCGGGAATGTTTTGCATATGATGTATAAGGGGGATACATGTACATGTAGATGATGGATTTTTAAAAAGTACAGTACATGTATGTAAGATGTATACGGTACATGAATATATTTGTGTGTGAATTTTTGTGCAAGAGCGTACATCAACAAAAGTGACCCATCCTTCTTCACATGTACGGTAGTTTAACAAGCAAAAATAATGCTAAACATGCCACATTGGGTTAACTCTCCTCTTCCCGTTTACCTCGCTTTGAAAAAAAAACCTTATGATACTTACATTTGTACAGTCATTCCTGACGAAACTACAACAGAAATGCCGACCACCGGTATGTCCCATAATTTCTCTTTGCATATTTTTCCCCTCATGTTGTGTCTACATGTACATTGTAGCTGATTTGCTGAGTTTAAATTCCTGCTCCACCCGTAGCTGCAAACTTTTGGCTCTTCCTTAATATATCCAATGTGTACAAATCATATTCACTTTTTGTTGGTTTTTAAATATTCTTATTGGCAATTTTTTTTTTGATAGATTCTTCCTTCCTAAAAAAGTACACCTGTAAAAAAAGTATACCTCCTGTACAGGTCTGTTCTATCTACAAAAAAAATAATACTGTTTATAGGTCAGTGTAGAAAACCTTGATTGACATTACTTGTATGCACAGATCTACAGTGTATTCTTTTCAAATTGATGTATACTTGGAAACTTGAAAAGGTTGTTGAAAACTTAAGAACTGCAGATTTGTTAAAGTCACTTCTCAACATACAGAGGTAGTTCACAAAATTACACTGTAAACATAGGGTGTTTTTTTTTTTCGAATACAAAAACATGTACATGTACAGGTCAGTACATACATGTACATGTACAATGTACATGTACATGTACATGTACATGTACATGTACATGTACATGTACGTACATGTGTACTGAAATGTGAGCACAATTATTTTTACATGAGACTTAAAAAGCTTGACATGACATGGATAAAAATGTTATTTTTGAAATACAACCCAGCCTGCTCAAAGTAATTTTGCCTGACAAGACTGCAGCTTATCACGTGTACCGGTACATTTTATTCAAACTTAGTTATAATGCAAAAGGAAAAAAAAGGTCTGATTCACATTGAAAATAACATTACATGCATTTCTTTTACTATATAAAGTATGCG
The DNA here is from genome assembly GCA_029964075.1 of Patiria pectinifera. NCBI lineage: Eukaryota > Metazoa > Echinodermata > Asteroidea > Valvatida > Asterinidae > Patiria > Patiria pectinifera. The sequence goes on from CM057150.1 coordinate 31,952,842, forward strand.
TAATGAAACTTTGCTGTTGTGGTAATTAAAGGCATTCCAAAATTCCAAGAAATGAATTTGTATCATCTACCACCCAAGTTCACTCAGAATACAACCACCTTGCCAACAGTTTTTGCCGGGTGTAAACTTTTACAGTGTTCAAGCAAAGTGAGATCCATGCTAACTTGGCTAAATAAATTGGCCTGCTCTTTATCGTCATTTTAGGCACACATTAGAAAATTCTACACTCTTCAATGCACAATTACAAAGGAAGAAATTACAATGTCCTTATCCATCATCCACGTGTACACATGTAGAAACCACATTTTTTTGCTAATTGCATGTGGATTTTTCTCATGTGTTGTATTGTACCGGTGTAGTGTACAAGGTAGAAATTCTGATAGTTTTGTAATCTCAACAAATAGGCCCTATGTAGCTCCAATTTTCTGGTAGTGTACACACATGATTTAGACTTACACAGGAAACATATGGTATTTTGCACTATTGTTAAAAAAAAAATGATTTGCCCCTGTTGACTTCACCAGAGTGCTAGTAGTGAAGTACACATACATGTAGGGCTCATGCTGTTGCTATGATAAAAACCATGAATAAACACAATAACGCGACCACTCAACCGTTAAGATCAACCAGTCATACCAGTGGGCAGGTCAGACAGTGAGTAATAAATGGAAAAGAGTGTTAATGCATGGCATACTTGGAATACCAGTGATATGACAGGCAGAGAACTTCCTGTATGAAATGAGTTAGTTAAAAATGAAACAAGTTGTAAAGGTCATTACTTTATAAACACCCTTAAGGCATAAGCAAACATGGTAAAGATCAACATGTAGCATGCATGGCATAGCTATTTTCACAGACAGACAAAAGCAGGGGTATAATTGCAGTACATGTACACACATCACATACACTGCGCACATGTACACATGAAAATGCTTTAGACATTTAAAAGCATGTGAACTTGTATTTGTAACAACATTACAGAAGTAATTTGCACGTGTATATGGACATACTTTTTATTCAAAACCACATTTTTTTTATTCTGGGGGAATTCTATAAATTTAATTTTTTTCAGCAGCGCCCAAAAAACAGGTGCTGCTGAAAATGTTAATAAAAAGTTTAGGCCTAGTGCTTAAAAAAAGATGTTCACATTCAACTATCAGTATCATAGAGAAAAGATATTTTTGGAATAACTGGAAAAAAAGGCCTACATGTACTAAGGTTTGCATTTGGCACACCCCCAATCCACAAGTGGTTTGCACATCAAAGCATGTCAAGGCAACATATTCAATTATCTACAGCTGACAGTGTCAATAAAGAACTCATCACATACAGTTTCACAACTGAAACTCTGCTTCAAGGAATCCCATCTCGTAGGCATACTGAGCAATGTCTAGTATTATGAGAGGCAAATTGTTTTTGAGGTCAATTCAATTTGACAGGAACAGGGTTGGTAACTCCTTAGGGCATCAAAGCAATTTTGTGTAGAGGTTATTACATACATGTCATGCATGAATACATGTCATGCATGTGGGACTTGAAATATTTTCCCTTTCCAAGTTCAAGCCTTTTGGGCTTCTTCACTTCATCTGTCACTGACACAGCCCACATGAAGTTTAAACATTGTTAAATAACCTGTAGGAATTTTGGAAGTAAAAAATGCTGAATACTCACACAGTTTTGTACTGAATGCACTTTTAACATTTACATTTTACTACATGTACATGTACGTGTCTACGGGTAAATTATTGTAGAGCTTGCACCTGTTTTAAAATATATTTTGCAGAATATTTGCACTGGAATTTGAAATAGCATTATTCACTTTGAATGGCTATTTTTTTTATTAAATTAAGATGTCAAAATTGTCAAATGAAGTAGAAAAGCAAGAGTTCTGTTTTCTGATGTTATTTGGAAGATAAATGTCTTAGTTTGTTAATGGAGGAAGAACGCTTCCTTCCTTGTTTTGTTTCTTCCTCCATGGTTTGTTGCACAATTCACAACTACTGTATTATCAATTGCTTTCTTTTATCATCTTCACGAGATTCATGAAGTGCTGTGTTTTTGTGTTGTAATATAGCCCATTTGTACATATACATGTACTTCATAGTGCTCCCAAATATTAAAAAAAATGTCTTCAGAACAAATGCCTCATTGGTTTCACAAAGGCTGTAATTAGCCAGCACAGCAAATTTAAAACAGTAATGATTGAAATATCAGCGACAGGAAATTGTCTTTTACTACACTGGTGTATGTACACGGTTTCTAGTCACTTAGTACTAGGCTGTGAAACAAGATGCTTTATTTTCCTGCTGACATGGCTGAAGATGAATTTTCAAACTAGTGGCAAACCTAACCTTGGGCGGTCATTGCTAAACAATAAACCAAAGTAGCAAACCTTTGGTCTAGTCATGGTACAATAGGCTATAATACCAGACAAGTATGCAGCTCTGCTGCAGAAATTAATCCCTAACTTTGGTGGAGCAGTCATGCATAAAACCAGAAGGTGTTCCCTTTCCTTATCATCAGAGGGAGTGAAATGATGAGTCATAGGACATGGGTGGACAAAAACTTTTTGTTTACTTCCTGGTACAGTATATGCTGACGCATTATTAGTAAATGTTGTGGTTGTCGAAGTTTGGTCTTGCAACAACTTTTGTTGTGTCTTCTGAGTCAGTTGCCAAATGAGGCACATCTTGTTGTACAGTCATGACAGTGCAACAAGTTTGTTAAACCAGGGAGGAAGGATAACAGAACCCACCACAAATCCGCAAGAATTCAAAATGGTTTAACATAACTTGTGCATACATTGTATATGGTACCGGTACATGTACAAAATGTATGCAAATACATCTACACATTTGTTAATCAGTTACAAGTACCACTACAAATTTGTAAAGTCATCGTGTCCGTGGAACAAGGTCGTAGATCTCCCTAAAATGGTGTGTGACGACATGTGCGTGAAACGCGAGTTTTCAATGTCAAAAGGATATCGCTTAAAAAACCTGGATGTACATGTACACCCAAATTTAACGGACGTCACGATACGCGAGATACATCTTTGTTGCACAGAGCGTATTCGCACGAGATACAACTTGAAGAATCCTTACGAGTTCTTGCACTGATGATGCGACGATGAACAATGCACGCATTTAACAAAGGGGCTTGTTGGTACATACCGATACTTTCGTTTTGGTTTGATAAAGTGTCCGGTGAGTTGATAGGCTAAATTAGTGTTGGAATTTAAATCCATATTTTGGGTTCTAATTTCACTATTCAGTTTTGATTTTAGAAACCTTCGAAAACGACCTTGAAAAAATAATGAACCTACAATTTTTTGTGACACAAGCTAAAAAAAAGAACTGGCACATCCCCCGTGGTATCTGATTGTAACTGCATTCACTTGCTAGTAATCTTCTTGATGTACAAATGTACATGAATAGTCTGCCAATTCCACTTCTCAGTCAGCGAGCTCCCACCAATTTTTTTCAACATTTAATTACAACACTGGGGTGTTTTTTATGAAAGGCCCAGTGGTCATTTGATAGCTGCAATAATAGGCCTACATAACCTGGTCATTAGGTGGGATGTAGAAATACACACTATGTAAATCTCCAATTTTTCCAACCACTAGGCTAAATGCAAAATTAGAACTGTACACTTTTAGCAGTCATTTTAAATCAAAAGAAACTTGTGATTTTATCATACCAAGGTTGTGCAGGCCAATACATTGTACAATATACCTGTATCAGTGTTGTTTCCATGTCTGAATGTATACATGTACATACGTAGGTTGATGTCTGGTCACACCCATGGCTTAGTCATAATGACTAGTTAGGGGTTTCCCCATAACAGTCCCAAGATGATTCAGTGCACCTGAAATGGGTTTCATTTATTGATTGCTATCGGTGTTGTTCGTCCATGTGTACTTGTACGTACATGTACCGTACATGTTTTGCATATGTTTGACCCATTATTTTGTATGATACACATTGTATACAGACATGTACATGTATCAACTATCATGTAAAGCATAAATTTATTGTTTAGTTCAAAACAGTTTGTGGCTTTGATTTACATTAACCCTAACAACCCTGAGCCCATCAAGCTCCAACAGCGGGTTTTGCTTGATTTTGGCAGGGTTGGTACCGAACACTGGCCAGTTGGTGTTGGACTTTGATTGACTGGGTACCAAAGGCCCAGCGAGACCCTGTTGAATTTTGTGAGGTTCGGGGCAGAAGGGCATGAGATTTGTGAACACGTTGGAGTTCACTGGCATTTCTTCGTGGGTATGCTCACCCAAGGTCCTCAGCACAGCTTGTGGTCAAATGTGCATGTACATATTGCTTTATTTTGTTAGGTTTGGTACCATCCGCTATCCAATCACTCGACAATGCATGGGCCCATCCATACCAAGTCAATCAAACTCCAACAGTTGGAGTTTGGCAGGTTTAGTACTGTTCCCCGTACAAGGCCTGTTGGAGTTTGGCAGTTTTGGTACCAGTGCTTACAGACCTGTATGCAGCTGTTGAAATTTGTTACATGTAGGTTTGGTATCCTTTCTAGTGCAAGAGCCTAGGGGGTTAGGGTTAATTAATGTTGTTGTTTTTTAGGGGGGGGGGGTGTACATGTTTAGGAAGATTTTGTAACACAAAATGACACTCAAAGATCTACAGAATAGAAGGGAACTTAGAAAAATACAATGTGCATGAGGTTACCGACCGGTACACATGTGTATACACATACACTGGTTGGTTACCTCAAACATATTTTTTTCCCCTTCTATTCTATAGGCCTGTCTTTAAGTGTCATTTTGTGTTACAAAATCTTCCTAAATAGGCTAAACTTTATGAAACCACAACATCAACAATGTATCTGTACACAAAACTGATACACATTTAACAACTTATGGAAAAGTCATTTGCTGCATAATGATTATAGAGACTCGTCTAGTTGTTTCGATATTCATTGTCAACGTGTTTGGACAATCCCGTCCCTTCCTGCTCATTTTTTTTGCAATCCAGGAAATGATACATTTTCTCTTCAGAAGTGATCTGTCATGAATCTTCTCCAAGCTGTGAGTGTGACAGTAGTCACAGCACACCGGACAATGTCTTTCTGTGTTCAAACGTTTTTAGATTGAGGACTCTACATACATGTATAGTATGTACATGTACATGTATGGTACTCAACAGGTTTACAGTATCTCGATCTAGGCTAGGGTTTTGGAAATACATGTATGTACATGTACATGTCCACTGTGATCAAGTTAATTATGACCTGTGTATACCGGTAGTTGCGTGGTCACATGGTGTTCACATTATACACCAAAGACATACACGATGTACCGGTACATACTATACTTTCTATGTACCGTGTCATGAATGTATCATAAACACATCATAAACGCAGAATAAAAAAAAAAAAACCTTAATCAAGTGCACTACACATGTAAATACATACATGTACTTGATTAAGGTTTTTTTTTAATTCGGTGTTTCTCTCAGAATTTGTAAATTACAATGTACGGTACATGACAAATTTACATGTTGACGTACTTATTTGTGAATACATAGAGCTGCTGAGATTTTTGTATTTAGGATCTGAAGTACAGGTGGAGATGCTTCGTAGCACAGGTACGGTAGATAAAAAAAAATGGGAATATATACATGTACATAATATATGTAGGTATTTATTTATTTTCTACCTACATGTACATGTATTTCCACGGTTTACAATGTATTCTGCAAGTACTGTACCGGTACATGTGCATTGTACTGTTCACAGCACTTGATGAACATGTACACGTATACCGTGTTGCATGCACTCTACCCAGCATGCATAATGTGACCGTGTACATGTGCACAGTATACAGCTACACTGAAGATAGCGGTTACTAGGGTTACTTCATAATGGTTTGAGTTTGGGTGTGTCCCCTATTTATTACTTGACCATGAGTCATGTAATAAATGTTTATTGTTTTGCTGTTATGACTAGATGAAGTTGGCATCAATGATTTTTATTTATTTATTATTTTTTATTAATTCTACAAAGTCTGAAAAAAGAAAAAGAAAATTGTGTTTCAGTCACTCCTTAGATATGGGAGCATACATGTTACCATTATGTATGCGCACTGTATCCGAGATTTTGGTGGGTTTTTTTTTTATGTTGGACGCATGTCTGTTGTTTGCTTTGAAGAACACTTACATGTATTACCCAATGAAATTATTGCTAACTTTATTTTTTAAATATATGCAATTGATATCAAAAATTAAGGTCAATCAGTTTGTTCCCTAGTTGTATTTCAGGTATACTGTCCATCAACTCGACAGGAAAATTGAAGAGAGTATTTGAACAAAACCACAATGGGAAGTATACATTGTAGGCTACAAGAATAAGATTCAATTTTTTTTTAGTGTGGTTTGTGGTATTCTGATGATTTGTGATAAAATCCTTTTATGGATTAAATGTCTGATTCAAGTTATTTCCCAGATTTGCAACAAAAACAATTTAGAAGGGAATGTTTAACTTTGGGCCTTTTCATCTCTGGTTCCAGTACTGGTACACATCAATTGTATACAATGTATATACTACCAGGTTGACAATCGTTGACAATTTAAAAATGAAAAAGACAAAACTGTAGACCGTGTGGTGTAAAAAACCATGAAAATGAAAGACCTTTTTTTATTTTTATTTGGAGTGATAAAGAAAATGACATGAAAATTCAATGACATTTCTTAAATTGCAAAATTGCCCCCAAAAGTTGCTATTGGCAACATGTGTTTGGATATTATTACTTTAAATTGAATAATTTTCCTTGTACATTGTATGCTGTTGTATGCAAACTCTGGCATTAGGCATAGGCCTACATCCTGATGTACGTGTATGTGTAATTGATTTACAAATGTATAAGGATCAGCAATGGCCATACTGTGGGCATGCCTGTTGGATGAGAACTACAATGTATGACCATGGAGCTATAGCTCCATGGTATGACTGTATGGTATTTGCTGCATTCATTGCAACACAAAAGACAGGTTCGTCATGTTTGTAAAGACCCATTGTTGTCTTGTTCGCGGAAGTAGACTTGATAAAATCCTGTACTGAGTATGTGCATGGTACATGTACATGTATCAAGCTACTATATTAAGGACTTTGGACTATTTCCAAATCTCCCCTTTCTTATCTCTATCAAAATCAACAAGTGCATCCCCTTTACATAGAACAGTGTACAAGTTTGTTTTTTCCCTCAAGTTGAAAGTTCAACCATGGCTCAACCTCAGTAACTGAGTCAACAGACGGCACATTGTAGTGTGATATTTCTGTGAGTTGCATAGTGTGTCTACGTAGCTCTATTCATAGGCAACCAGAGGGTGTATTGTTCACATGAATGCGTACGTGTACACATACATTTCGTGTACATATGTACGTGTATAACTATAAGCATACTAAACATTATCTAATGTAAAACAGATTGCATTTTGTTGCATGTCTTTAAGTTTGAATTTTTGATTGTTTTGGTTCGTTGATTTTATGTTCAATGCTTGCATGCTTGTCTTTGTTTGTAGTAACTAAATTTATTAATATTATAGGCCCTATTAACAACGTACCTACGGTACTGGTATGACTGCATATATTGTATACAGTGTACATACATGTACATGTACTGGTACAATAATGTACCAGTACCAGTACTGTGTTTATATACATGTACTTTTACAGGAACCATGCAGGAGCAAACCGTATGTCTGGGCTTCTCTGTTGTTCATTCAACCATAACCCGTACAGTGAGGTCATGGGAATGGGTCAGGTTAATTCATCTCTTTTCAAGGTCCTTTGGGTCAGGTACCCAAAACTCTGCCACCAAATACACAATATAATACAATTGTTTACATACCGTACATACACATACTGTACATGTACATGTATACGTGTAGTAGGCCTATACTTTGTACATGTTGAAGCATGGAGGATGTGTTTTTATTCCTCCACGGTTAGCATGGCGTTGTTTATGTTTGCTGTTAAAAGTACAGTAATACCCGTACATGTACATGTACACGTGTAATAAAGCTCTTGGCCAAGATTGTTGGTTACATGTATTATTGGTCTAGACATGTATGTTTCAGTACACAGCAAGCAGAAAATATTGCAATGTTTATTGATGGTTGAGGTGCTATGTACTCCTTAATCGAGGGCTGAAGTGTGTGGTGAATATGTTACTGCGATGCATCCTTTTTATGTCTACAGTATCCTCCATGGTACATGTACAATCAGCCAAGCTCTTCAAATTGTGAACCACTTTCAACTGAGATTTTGCTTGGTGGTGCACCCCTGTAAAGCCCATGTTTAAACTGCACAGAAAAATGATGATCAACATGTCATCATTCATTTTCTTTTCAATTCTTGGTGGGTTGACCGTTGACTTTTCGAGAAATTCTCACCCATAGAAGACGACCCCTAAAATGAGTGATGTTTCCCATAGCCATCTTGAAAAACAGATCCCTCCACAACATGGCTAAATAGTGCCACTTCCGGGCCCAATTGCATCCAAAATGCTTGGAATTGTCCAGAGCCCTAAGTCCGGGCCAGGGGTGCATTGCCATTTCTAGTCAATTCCTCAATTCCATGGCTCTCAGAACTCTAGAATATTTTGAGTGTTACAACTTTTATTCATGAGCTCGGCGGACAGATTGTTGCCCTGTTTACTGGGATGGACCCTTAGTCATCCCTGCATCAGACATTTGTAGGGGTACAGTACATGTGCTGTTGCTTTATGAATATACTTACACAGACTGTTTTCTAATAGCCAGGTCAACCTTCTAAAATACACACTTTACAAAAAGAACATTTTATATGTGATGCACATCAACTACATCATATAAGTCTGTTCCATTTGTCGGGTTGCGAACCACTTGCAAGTTGCAACATTGTAAATAAATCATCCTCGCTGACAATGAAATGCCGTTTTTGCCGGGACAAAACTGCTGAGCTGTGCACAGTGCAAAGCAAATTCACAGCAAAGAGTGTGTACATGCGGGTTGTCACGGTATTGCTGCTCACAACAGATCATTTGCATTACAGCCATCTTGCGCTGCAATGCGCTCATTTGTTCGAAAATGATCAAGTACCCGGTAGGATGCATGAGTGATCAGGCTGACTTCTTGTGCATTATTGAATAAAAATAATCACCTCAAAGATGGCTGTCAAATGCAAACGGTCTATTCTAAGCTTGTATTAGAGCTCATTGGACAAAGTGGCATTAAAGCCTTTCACCTTTGAAAAATGTTTGGAATTTTTCATGCAGCCTCCTCCTCCCACCCCCACCCCCCAAAGTCTCACATCTTTACGTGAGTTGTGCTACTCAAACACTCAGAAACATCAGAAAGCAAAACATGCAAGCTGCTTAGAAATCTGTACATTTTTGATAGCGACTTGGTTCATTATCATGATAAGAACCTTGTAAATGAATTTTCTATAAACACAGCCAATTACTTACGTAGTTTCATTTTACGTTTTGACTAGTTTCACTTGTCATCCTCAGAACGAAGCACCACCAGTCGGTTGGTGGCGCTGTAGCCTGTTGTGGCCACTAGATGGTGGTCTGGCCGACTGGTGGTGCTTCGTTCTGAGGATGACTAGTGAAACTAGTCGAAAAGTAAACGAAACTACCGGTACTTAAGTAATTGGCTGTGTTTATGGAAAATTCATTTACAAAGTTGAAATTTCACCAGCCTGATGAACGTCTTTCATGATGATAGGAACCTATCATGTCCCCTTATTCTTCTCCATCCTAAAAGTGCTACACATGGACAAGTTTGTAGGACATTAGTCAGTGAACAAGATAAGTTTGATTTCCATACAGCTCTTTATAATCGTCGAATTGAAGCACCATGGGAAACTAACTTGGTGTACATGTACCCGTTTCCAGTGAATCAAAGGAATTGACCTAAGCGAGGTTTGAACCTGGTACAGAATATTTAGTGCGGTATTATTAGTTATCTTGCGAGCGCGAGTGGAACACGGAATAATGTAGTGCGTCTGTGTCCCACATGCCACGAGGCCGAAGGCCGAGTGGTATGTGGGACACAGACGCACTACATTTTCCGTGTTCCACGAGCGCGAGCGTGATAACGAATTTATCTTCAAGCAAACTTGACGCACAGTAAAGTTGGAACACGCATGCTGTGTAACCTACGCGCAACTTTTGAATTCACAGTGAATAGCGCAATTTACGCGGAGTGCGGTATGGACCGTGGCCGTGCCGTATGGTTATATGTAGCACGGCTTGTTGCCATGGATCGACCAAGCAGGATCGAGGAATCAAGTTTGCTTGAAGATAATGTACAATGTTCTTCCAGTCTACTGACTCACCACGTAGCTTTCTAGCCCAGTGTGAACAGTATGTTAGTCTCCCAATTTGCCAATGTTTTTTTCTTTCTTGGGTTGTACATCATGGTTCCTGCAGCCTGAAAAAAAAACCTGGAAAAAGCATGGAATATTAATTTCAATTTCCATGTCTGGAAAAGTCGTGATGGTAATTTGTAAAAATGACAAAAGTCATAGAGAAGGCATGGAACTTTCATAATTTAGCATCAGAGATATGATTTTTATACCCTACAAAAGGCGACAAATTTGGCCATTGTTTGATTTCGAATTTTTTGTTCTTTGAGCAAGTTTTACAATTATGATCAGCATTTTGATGAACTACATGTACATTGAAGGCCATGGAGTTTAATAACTTGGTAGTGGAAAAGTCATGGATTTTTTGTGTGTTAAAGGTGCAGGAACATACATGTGTATAGGCCTACAGTGTATACGTATGTAGTAAGAAGTCACAAAAATGCTGTGTGTCAATTTCATGCAAACAACATCACAGAAAAACTCGAAATATTGGAGACTGCCAACACTTGGCCTTTAGTCAAGGCCCACACCTCTTTACCCGGCCACGTGATGCGCCCCGATTACGGTACATTAAAAGATTACCCAGCAAAGGCCTTTACCATCTCGTAGAGAGCGCTTAAGTTTTTCTTTATATTTGTCTACCAATTTGGTAGACAAATTTCATGCATAATGCATTGCACAGTGACCAATGAAAATGCAGAATTACTAACAGCTGTTTTGACTTCGCTGCCTCTAAGCTAAAACATTTCGGGGAAATTCAAACCGCAACATGTACCGTTAATACAACGGCATGTGATTAAAGGTTTGTTGGAAGGTAGAGATCTGTTCAAAACATGCCTACGGGTTTCGGAAAAAGCTTCGTTTTTCAAGCCGTTCCATTGTGTCACAATTTTATTCGGCAGCAGCAGAGTACCGATGAAGAACCATCGGGGCCAGCTGAAGTGTTGTTCGATAGACAAATTATATAAAGAAAAACTTAAGCGCTCTCTATGAGATGTTAAAGGCCCTCGCGGCTTTGCCGCACGCAAGGTAGTCTTTTTACATGCCAGCATCCGGGGCGCGTCACATGTCCGGATAAAGACGTGTGGGCCTTAACTAAAGGCTAGCCAACACTAGACTGGTACTTACCACATGTGTGTAGCTCAATTCGTCACAGATGACGATTTTGCAGCAGGTTCAAATTCCATATGTTCTAAAGTGATTTTTTTTTTGTGATTTTTTTTTTAGTTTCCTGGCAGTGCTGATCTCACATTTCTAATCACTCAGCTCTGCCTTGCATGCTTTGATTTTTTTAATAATCATTTGCCTTGCTTCTGTCTTTCCCCCCATTTTTGTGTGTGATTGTCCTTATCTTTAGACTACGTTGAACCCACAACACCGGCACCACCTAAACCAAGTGACAAACCAACAACGCCCTCTGGTATGTGCACCACCTTTATCACATTTGGGGTTTGGGAGGGAAAGATGTAATACAACTTGTTTCATCGTCTGTCATGTTTTCTTTTGTTCTTGCTTTATTTCACCTTGTCTTTGGGTTCTTTGTTTTATTTTGAGGCGTATTAATATGATGTTTCTCATCTCCAGTCTTGTTTTTATTTTGTTTTGTTTAATTGTGTGGTCTCGTATAAAAGACGGCTTTCTTTTATATTTAGCCTTTTTCTTAAGTTTGACACACAATTCCACAGTTTCACTTATGGTTTTTTCACCATCACTTTTTGAGCACGTTGATTTCATTTATAAATTACTTTTGAGCCACATTGCTTTTGAATCATTCATTATTAATTTGTCATCTACACCCATTGTTTACGTTATCACTCTCTCAAGGCCATTTGAGTCCTGGGAAAAATGTTGTTTATTATTTTTGACACCACATTTGTATGTGTATGTGTTCCTGAGTGTGAGTAGTAGTAGTGTACCTGGTAGTAGTAGCAGCAGATAAATAGACAAAACAAGTTCAATGTTTTCCTTACAATGTTTGTTCTAGTGCAAAGAGAAATTGAAATTGCGGGGTTTTGTTTTTAGTGTCTAATGAACAATAATGTACAGGGGTTTGCAGAAAAAACATATTTTTTTTCCAGAACATAATTCCAACAGTTTCCCACTCCTTTTTTTCCCCCTACATTTTCAGAGCACACTGTGCATATTTTCTGATTACTCATCATCAGTTCCTCCCAGAACTAACTTCTTACCAAAAAGTAATAAAGTTTACAGCATGCAGAGTTTCAAAAGTTGCACAAAGTTGTATCCTTCCTCCTTTTAAAATCTTTCCATTGCTTTCATTTAAAGGGAATGTACATCATTGCCTTTTGCTTTAATTTTCAGTAATGAACTATATGAGGGGTTAGCATAATAGATCAAATATTGTTACACTGACATGTTTGAAGTTTTGTGTTCAAAAATGCTGGAAAAACCAAGAAAAAACTAAAATGTTCAAGTAGTCTGGTTCCCTGACTCCACTAAAGATGATATGGATCAATTCATAGATGCCGGAAAACTGTAAGGTAAGGGAACCAGTCTAGCTGGCCTGCACCCGTTCATGAACATGTAACCAATAGCAAACAAAATTTGGACTGAAAAATGGTAAATTTGGAGCAGTAGTTGAAAAATAGTTAGGTTTTTCCAACGGTGGTCGGCCGACCACCGTTGGAAATTTACAATAAAATGCCACTTTTCTTGAAAATGACTTCACTCCAGGTGCCATAATTTTACAAGATGCTTAAGACCGTAATTTACCAACATCCTAGTAAGGTATTTGGTAAAAATTTGGTATTTTGTTTTTTCGATGTTTGCAAATGTTGTATATTCCCTTTAAGTCAAATTCAGTTACAGTGTACATGTACATGTACACATACTTCCATTATGTACTACTTATAATGACAATACTAATCCTGACAATACTTACCCATTGATACATGTGCATCCAGTGTGTGTATTCACTACTAATACATACAGGAATAATCCTTCAAGTACAATTGCAAATTTATACTAATTCTTGCTATAACATAGAGTGTAGCATTCCCTACCAAACTCCAAATGTAACTCTACCTGTTCGGTATGGTCAGTATGTGATACATTTTTGTACTACTTGTGTGGTTGCCATTGTTGTTGGTGCTGATAATGATAATGTGATAATTTTTGAATCTGGACTGAAACTTGGTACTTGTGTTCTTGGGCAAGACACTTAGATTGCCTCTCTCCACCCAGGAGTACATACCGGTGCTTGTGAAAATGGGTACGCCTACATGTACCTGAGCTAGTGTGAGGGTAGTGACCACACTGGAATGATCTGGAGCTGTTGTAGAATAGTGGTTTTGATGGACAGGGAAATACTTGTAATTGTGAAGCATTTTGAAACGTTTTGGTAGAAAGTGCGATGTACAGTGTATACAAAAGTACCACCTTAACTGTAACAATCCTGAGTCATCAAATTTTTTTATTATTCAGATACCCTATGGAGTTACCGGTACGGTTAATGTGTACACATCAAGCTCACATACATGTATCTGCCAATGATGAGCGTAAGGGTCTACTGCACTGGTCTTACTCCTGCTCATCAAACCTGTGAACTTGTGCAGGAACACTATAGATGGCACTGTGTGGCCTACACCCAATCGGTGGTGTAACTGCAGCAAATTTCACGAAAAATTGCGTAGCTTGCACCATGCGTTAGGCTAACGCAATAAATTTGTTGCGCAGCTGCGTAATAAACTTACCAACGATTTCACAAAACTTGGCGTACCTGTGCAACATGTGTAATAATCTAAACATCATGGACAAGGATAATAACAGCATTTACGACGGCCGTTTGTGTATGAATTTGTCCGTTAACGAAACAGTGTTGAATCACCTCAGGCCGCCATTTTGAAAATTATTTTGTCAGACTTTCTTTGGAGTCGTGTGGCAACTCTGAAAATGTTGTCACAAGTAAAAGAGACATTCATTTACTTCAAACAAGAAGCTGTGAGTGTCTTGTAATGTTGCAATGTGTGAAATGTTAGCACAGCTTACACAATTAATTGTGGCACAGGCAGAGTTACGCCATGGCGTAAAGTTTCATGAAATCAGCTGCTGGGGTTCAGTTCGCAGGAAGACGGAAGGGGGCTTTTCTGGAGGGGGAATTGGTTTTCACAATGAGGGGGTGGCCGAAGGCCTCAAGCTACCGGTAGGGGAAGGGGAGAATATGCACAAACCGTGCTTTCAAGTGAGATAAATGGTCTTCGAGTGCCCTTTGCAAAAAGTTATGCTATGCCTTGTCAACACTGAGGGCGCACTCATCCATGACGTCCCTTAGAGCATTTCAGTTCCTGCATGTTGTTTGACTGTTTTGCAGGTTTCATTAACATGTTTGTTGTGATATAATAATAATCAATAACGCCACCTTTTTACAGATATTGAAAGCAGTTCCCATTCCACCACTCATATCAGGTTGTTTAACCCTGACCTCCCCACCTCCATCAAAATCCATCACCCATTTTGGTGGATTTTGGGGGACTTGATCCTGCAAGCCTGGTTTGACTGTATTGATGGAGTATGATGGACTTGGGCCTGGAGGCCTATAAAGCAATGCATGCATTGGAAGCAGTGTGAATGATGGATTTTGGCTAACTTGGTCCAGGTCTTGTAAAAGACACTAGGGAGTTATTAATGGTTCAAGAGTGTTTGGGCATGTTTCTAAATAATAGTTTAAATTTTCAAATTTCAAATTTTTGTTTTTGGGTTCCGAGGTTTCTGCCGGCATTCCAGTTGCTGAGAATTTTCAACAGGCTGAGCTGCAATCATGAAATTGGATTATAGACGCATAAGAATGAGTCAACATCACCAAAAATGGATTAACAGCCCAGTGGCCAGCAGGACGAACAATAGCTGGCTTAAGCCGTGTCCGCACTGGACTTTTTTTTTGGAAGGTTTTACCGAGACGATGGTAAAATGAGAAATGGTCAAATGTGACCACTGTCCGCACTTGGACTTTCGACACGGGAAAATTTACCCAGACCGCGTGGGAGAAGTAACCGAGCTGTCACAGTGTCAGTATAATGACTCACCGTACACAGAAAACAAATTGCCGATCACATTTTCAGCCGCCGATACGCACAGTAATATTACACATGCCATTTGCATGCACAACATAATCGTTTACACGATATTATTTCATCTTGACACGCTAAATCTTGACGAAAAGGCCTATAATTCTGACGCATTTGTGATGCACGTCGTCGAAGCCATGCCGTTGTACAATGTTCCGTGCGGCAGCAGTGCCATCAGTATTCGTTGGTTCCCATCACATGCTTACAGAATCGAAGCTATGATGTGGGCCAGGAACCAGTGACTACTACGGCCTACGTACGGTACCGGACCATGATGTTCCGTGCATGACTACATTAGCCTTTCAGGACGAATTTGGATCGTAGAAAATAACATACATCGGTGGAGAAAGAGAATTTCCGCAAATTAATTCTCAGAACGTGATCTCTCTTCTCTGTGTATGTATTTGTCCGTTGAAATATATATTTTAACGAGATTTTACCGCTCGGACTTGATGATACACCGCAGCGTGTTTCTACAAAATGTTCGGCCACTGCACGTGCAGGTTCGTGCGGTCTCTGTATGCATAACAGGGCGCTCGGGCCAGATGTACGCTTTCCTGAGCCGCTTTTACCGACTCGCACTGTCCGCACTGGACTTATCGTCTCGGGAAAAGTGACCTGGTCAGTTTTCCTGGGCGCGTGGGAAGTTTTCCTGGGCAGCAGTTGGCCAGTAAAAGTAACCGCTGGACTCAGGAAAAGTAACCGAGAGGAAAACGTCCTAGGCTGTCCGCACTGGACTTAAAATGGGAAAAGTACCCATAGTCTCAGTTAGTTTGACCAAAAAAAGTCCAGTGCGGACAGGGCTTTATACATTTGTACTTCCTATGTCCACTGATGTTCAGGGATTATCGGATTTAAGCATCTACAAGACTTTTTAAAAGTCCGCCGCACATCTTTCAGATTTTACTAGTTCGCGTGCATCAGGCACAATGTCAGCAATGTCTCCCCCAGTGGTCTCCCTTCAAGTTTAAATGTCCCTTTTTTACAGTTGAGGCGGTACTTTTCCCCATGCCTGAACAGTAAATGGCACATTGTTATTAGATTGTGCTTGCATGTACATTTGTGTATAATGTGACAGATTCTTGTGTAAGAACTGTTTCATGCATGGCACTACTAGACATGCTAAACAAACTTATTTTATTCTGAATATACACAAACCTGTCGCATCTTTTAGGCTTGGAAAATATTTCAATAATATCGTATAATGGCAATATTGTTTTGTACCAGGCAATACCGAGTGATGTTGAAATACCGAAATACTGAAAAAAAAAAAAAAAAACCTGGTACGGAATTTCAGTAGCATAATATTCTCTCCAAAATGTGTCCAAATGTGTGCAAAAGAGCTTTAAAAGAAAGAAAGTAAAGAAAAAAATTGGCTAAATGCGCAAGTCCTGTCTTTGTGTTTGAGATAAGACGAAAATTGTGAGAGCTGGACTTTTTAAACCGATATTTTTGCTTACAAGCTACAGGGCCTTTAAAGTTTCAGTGCTGACACCTCCTGTTTGTGGTGTTTTATTTTACTTTTGATGACATAATTAGTGAGTAATCTGCCAAGAAAACTGTGTTGTTTTGTGTGATGGCATTTCGGTACTGTGGATTCACAAAATTCAATATCGCACAATTGACTAGCGTCTTGTGCGAGTGCCATATGCATGCAGTGTTTATGTATCAAGGGTGTTCCCATAACAGTGTTAATTTAGGGAACCTGTACTTGTGCATGGATCCTCTGGCATCTTTTGCTACAGGTGTCTCAAATCCTCTGAATTATGTCACTGTGCAGAAACCCATTCGCACATGAATTCTTCATTCATGTTTAAAATCACACATAGTTGTTTTGTTCATGAAATCAAACATCAATATAACAGGAACTACATGTATGTACATGTACATTGTATGTGTACATAAAAGTGTACAACGTACCTTTACAGGTACACGAATATTCCCTGTTGTACATGTACATGTATGTACCGGTATCTAACTGTTTCTGTGAATTTCACATAGAGCTAAATTACTAGAGCGCTGACTCGATGTACAAAGTGATGCCTGCTGGGCGCATCAATTTTTGTGCACAAACCTATGCAAAGCTCAAAATTGTGTACGGCTATTACATATCTGCGTTTGTATTCTGTACAGGTGCGTTATCAAAGCCAATACGCCCAAAACGCACAATCAGTAAATGAGCGTTTCATTTTGCTCTACGTAAACAACGCAAACACTTGTGCGTATCCTCTGCAACGAATTTTGCCGTGACGTTTTTTTAACCGCCATCATGGCGCGCTTAAGATGTTTGCGTACATGTATGTTGTTCTTGCTGGTTACATTTAAAGTACACTTTCAAAATTCACTCTTTCTAATTTCATTATGTTCAAACACGCACGCGAATTCAAAATGCCTGCACCCAGGACAGCTTCAAAGTGTCTCCATGCGCAAGAATTAGGAGTTAGCTCTCTAGTACATTGTAATTTAATATAGCTCTATCATTATCTATGGAATTGCAACAGGTTTAACATGTGAAGTAAACTCAGTATGATTGTTTGACACAAGGTATTTTTTTTTAATGTGTACATTTATGTACATGTACAATGTACGTATACATGTAATACAGTGGTTATTTGAGATGATTATATTTTAAGTTGACCCTTCATCAGGGGTAACAATGACAATCACATGCACATTAATTCTGGTTGTTCTCTGACTCTGATGCCGTGTTAAAACTAACAATAGCATGATGTCCCTTTTAACCTTGTATTTTCCAGCACAAGGCCTCGGACCAGCAGTGCTTGCAGTGATCATCGTGTTGCCTGTTCTGGCTGTACTCATCGCTGTTATTGCAATCCTTTACTGTTACACGCAAAGTGAGTATAGGCTTAGTGCTAGGCCAACCACAGTATTTATTTATTTTTTTTAATTCCATTGATGTTTCTTCATATGAGACAACAAGCCAGTATACAGTATGGGCATTTTATGGAACTATAAACCTTTGCCAAAGCTTCAAAAAATCGAAATGCCCAAATTAAACGTGTATCATTTTGAAGCTAATTATTTGCTGTACCGGTATTTTATATTGACATATTTAATTTCTAACAGTGTTCAGCTGTTACTTTTAACTGCAAAGTAATTTATTTACATGCAAGTACTAAACAAATCAGTATGTCGGAGTCCGTCCATGGTGTTTGGAGCCGATTTTACTCCAGCGAAAAAGTTGAATGAAAAAGTGGGTTTTTTTTAATCATTGAAGTTATTAACTTCTTTGTTTTAATCAGGATTAAATTTGAAATCTACTGGGTGATTGTAACTGTAATATTCCCACTTACTGTTGAATTGTCCAAAATGCACATATACCCCGGTACATCGTTGAACTGCCCATGGATGCCAGCTCAAACATACCTATTTTTTTGCCCATGTTATGAGTGCAGTTCATTCTGTACTCAAATATTTAATCCTAACCCCAAGGCCCTTTTGGCTAGGAACCACCCTCAATCCTGCAAAAATCCTCCAATTGCCACCATGTAGAAGATTGGATTCAGCCTCAATCCACCAAAATCATCAGTTATTTCTTGAATTTGTTCAGTGTTCAGTGGAGGGGTGACCACGGCCGCAATCCTTCAGAATCTTCCTACCATCACTGTAACACATTGAGGCAGTACAGATGATACCCAAAAGCTAAAGTGCGGATGGTATTCAGTAAATTGTGGCCCTCAATTATGTATGGTTGAACATAATCAATGTGGGGTACTGCCTCCAAACTAAACCCAATGCATCTTTAGATCAATCCTCCAATATCCTCCAAAACAACCTGGTTGATTTTGGAGGAATGAGGATGGTTAGGGTTAAGGTCTTTCCCACTTTTAGGCCAGCACACGGCATTAAGTGTGGACTTACGTGTACCTGTAAACTGTATGGACTACATGTTCATTTCTTTTGTCTTTATTGGCAATCAAAAAAAAATCACCTGTTGCAAATAAAGTCTTTTATTGTTGTTGCTTTCTCCAGAGAAATTCTGCTTCGATTCGAACAAGACTTCAAACGGGTAAGTACACGTACATTGTTTTGTCGTTTGACAAGGATGATTTTTACTCTCCATTTGGGTTGCGGGAAAATATTAATGAGAACGCAGTGCGTTCTGGACATGGATGTGTTATTTTTCTTTGTCACGCACATGTCCCTCAATCCCTACATGAGTGCAAGTGGTTATAGTTCATGCTGTGCATTGTGGTTGTGTTGCATTTGGCAGAAATAACATTTTGAGTTCAAAAGTTTATGTGAATGTGCTTGTAGCATGCATTTCTTGCTTTTTTGCCCCTTGCTGGTAAAATTGTGTTTGTGGTGTATTCCTGCAAATGTTCCTCTCAATTTTTCCTTCCAACACATCCATACCCCCGTTTTGTTAATATATATTTTTTTCAAAACTATATTTTTAAAAGGTTACAACAAAACCAACTCAAATTCCAACATTAAATAACAGACTTACCTTGTTTTACAAACTAGGAGTAGGAGCAGTACATGTCGTTTGATGACAATAAAAAGTAATACGATACAGACGAAATAAAAGATTAATACAATACAGAGTATTTTTTTCTTCTGTAAAATTACAGTGTATCTTGATATTTTACTACATGTTTTTTTTAAAACAAGTACATTGTATACATTTTTGTTACATATTCAAAATCCTTCCCCAGATGCTGCAAGGAAAAATTACTTGACAAAGCTTGATGATATCAAAGCAAATAGATTTTTTTTTATTAGCCACTTTCCCGGTTTTTGTCCCTTGCTTTACTTTTTGTTTTCCTTTATCCCCTTTTGTTTGTTCGCCTCACCCGCCTACTTCCTTCGTTCCTTTGTCCCCGCCCCCCACCTTTAGTGGTTCCTCGCCCAAGAAGCAGCCCTCGGTAGTTAACGCAGACATGATCCGCAACCAGCCCGAGGTTCGACAGAGCGTCCACAACTATGACGACGAACCGAAAAAGCCCCGCGTGCCGCGTAGCAACTCGGGCAAGCCGGCGCCCGAGAAGGAAGCCCTGAAGCAGAGTGCGCCCCCTACTGACAATGACCACCAGGCGTACCCTATGGACTCGTACGATGGTGACCCACAGGTACGTTGCGAAAAAAACGGGTTCAAGTGGTGCGACATCATCATCAACCAGTGTTTGATTTGGGCTTTGCTAGGAGTAGGATGTAGTTAATACAATGCTTGTTCCATGGTACCATAGTGTGGCTTTCTCTTACTAACTTGTCGTGTCCACGCATATGGCGGAAATATACAGGTAAGTTGCGATATAGAGTCACATGGTGAGATAAAAACCAATAAACATGTTTTGGCACTCACTGCCATCAAAATGATCGGGACTAGGATGCAGCTGTTGGAGTTACCCATTAGGGCAATTCCACGCAAAAGTGACCTCGGCTGGAAAGTGGAAACTGTATGAAATCTTTCAAACTACAAGCATCATAACATGAAATGGGGTGTCGAATTAAAGGGGACAACAAGATCTTTCGTTTGAGTGGGGGCAACACTGTCATCAGTGCAATGGTGCAACTGTGTCATCTGATGTCTGTTTAGGCATATTGCTGGGATAAAAATAATTGGGAAAACGATGCTGTAATTGTCATGGATCCTCATTTGCTTACAGTACAACAGTTTCCGTCTCACCCAGACTGGCATTATGCACGCGTTATTTCTTTAACCCTCATATGGAAACAGACATTACCAGTGTGGTTATTACATTGTACTTGGGTTAATATTAGTCAAGACCCCCATTGGTTTGTACACAGTATGCCAGGAGGTGAGATACAAACATTTTTACCATTGGTGACCTCTTAAATAGTAGGAGGGTTAATTGTTAACTGGTGAATGGGATGGTGTCCGACTATTTATGCAGGCACAGTGCGGCCTTATTTAACTGTTATATTTTTTTGTGAATCTGGCTTTAAACAGAAGGGAATGTTTAATTATAATAATTTCAATTATTCATTGAAGCAGACTGGAATTAATTAGTAATTAATTGGCTTTCATTTCTCTGGGCACGTTCCAAAAATTAAGATTTTAACTCGCTTTCAATTCAATATGGCCGACTCGTGCATAAGGCCCATGGACACTGTGTACAAGTATCCACTCAACAGACACAAAGGGAGAATTTGGGGAGACCACTGGCAGGGACAATCAAATTCATTGCTGATGACGCCAGAAACTGTCGGTAATATGCACATTTAAAACAAAACTTAATCCAGTGCCCGCATGTCCCCTACAGCTCTTGAAAATGGTGGCAAGGGCCATCTTAATGTTCTTGCATGGGGTCCATGGGTTCTGGTTATTCCAGTTACTCCTTACAGGAGTTAGGCCTATAGTAGTTTGATCTTATCAGGATCTTATTCTGGCGACATGCAGGTAGGTTTAAAGAGGTTGTGGAATGCTCGAAGACATTTCCGTCATTTTTTGGGTATATGTAGCCTAAGGTGTGATGAAATAAAAACGACTTTTGTTTCTGTCATGAAATGAGCACAAAGGGTACTTTTGAGAGCTATTTTTCAGGTCCTGTTTCGACCGGAACGTGCAATTTGTGTAAAAGTCGTCGTTGCGGGCAGCAAACAAAACACAGTGAATCGTGACGTAAAAAAACAGGACTCGTTTATGCTACTCTGCATCGGGAGTCCTGTTTATTACGTCACGATTTACTGTGTTTTGTTTGCTGCCCGCAACGACGACTTTTGCACAAATTGCACGTTCGGGTCGAAACAGGCATGACAGGACTTGAAAAACAGCTTTCAAAAGTACCTTTTTTACTCATTTTATGACAGAAACAATAGTCGTTTTTATTTCATCACACCTTAGGCTACATACACCCAAAAAATGACGGAAATGTCTTCGAGCATTCCACAACCTCTTTAAAGAAAGGATTCATGTTGGTCATGGACTGCAGTGTAACACCTCTCAATTATTAGTTAGCACTTTTCTTTTTTCCTCATTAGTCCCTTAACCACCCCAAACAGCCCTGCGTGTTCCTCCCTTTACCACCCCAAACTGCCCCAACGCTAAAGGCCCCTATGGTTTTCTGGAGTCATCAGGGATTAAATATATTGTAATACAATGTAGTGAGGTACTATGGGGTAAACCCAGTACATGTAGTACCATTGCACTTCGCAGCCCCAACCGCTAGACACTTATTGGAATGATGGATTCATTAACCCTTACTCCCTAGGCCTTTTTGCTAGGATGTAGCCTCAATCCTGCAAAATCCTCCAATTGGCCTCATGGAAAAATAGCATGTAGCCTCAATCCTGCAAATTCCTCCGATATTTCTTGAATATGGTCCATGGAGGGGTGACCACTGCCTGAATCCTGCAAAATCCTCCGGCTATAATTGTCAATAGGCTGAGGCAGAGGCAGTGACATCCTGGAGCAGTGCGGAGGATGTCAATTATAATCAAGAACTAAATTTATGCACGGCTGAGCATAAACAACACAAGGTCCGGCCCAAGACCTTGACACAGTGCGTACTCCGAAATCAGCAATGCGTTTTTGCCATGTAACCTCAATCCTGCAAATTCCTCGAATTTGCAAAAAGGATTTTGGAGGATTCAGGGCAGTTAGGGTTAAGGAATAAATACATGAATGAAGTGCAGGTGCTAGTGCATGCAGGGTTGAAGGTTTTTTTCTGCAATAAATAATGATTAAAAATAGTACATTATAAGTACAATGAGTCCTTACCTTAAAGTTCTACGGTAGTTTTGTCTTCCTTGACTTGAACGACATTGACGCACAGGTCAGCTGATGTGTGTGGTCAACCTATAGCTGACAGTATACTAAAGAGTGAAATGAGGGGGGAAATGTGCTTGAACAAGGTGGCATAAGGTTTTGTTCCGACAATCGTGGAAAATGGCTCGAAAATGTGCAGCCACAATTTGGGCAATTCACAATGCAGTGTGCCAGCAAGAGTTTGCCACTGACAGTTCATTTTCCCCAGAGCAGTGTGGGAGATGGTCCACACACTTGCAGCGCGGGACATTTGAAATTGTTAATTTTTCCGGTCAGTATTTTCGTAAGAGTAGGAATCAAGTATCTGTTTAATACCTTTTTCTTTTCTTTTTTTCAATATCATGTTTTTTTGTAAGGTGGCAGAACGCTATACCCCAATCTGTAACAAATTAGTTGAAGTTGTTCACTGACGCTCATTCAAATGGGCCGTGTTTTGTCGACGGTAAACTTGAAAAATGGACTCTCCATGGCAAACGCTGAATCGCCCGAATTGTCCACCATCCGAACCTGAGATTGCATTGTCCAAACCTATTATTCCAAAGTCACAGCGCAAACGTACTATACCTCAAACCACGTATTATCCATAACAAAAAAATTATATACATGTATTTACTGATTTAAAAGAAATTGACTAAAGTAGGGTTGGAACCTGTAACCTCTGGAAAACTGTACTGGTGCTCTACCAACTGAGCTATCCAGCCCTATGTCACTGGTTTCCCCACATTGCACCTCGTCAGTTTCCTGTTGTGGTTTACTAAAAAAAAATTATGAAACTTTGTTATACATCTTCTGAACTGTCACTCTGTATTTTGCACTGTTTCGTGTTGCATATTGTCGTAACTCATATCTCTAATTGTGTGTGTTGTGGCATGCAGTGGGATGTTTGATATTTTGGTGGTGGTGCATTGTATGTATACTAACCTGAGTTCCATAAATGACCATTGCTGAATTTGAATTTCAAAGACAGTCATCATTTTATGAAGTTTTACCTCCGCCATGCCCGCCCCAAACAAGCTGTGTTATTTGAGCTTATGTTCCTTTCACGTTGTTATGATACGCCTGCAGTGCCCCCACTTTTTCACTGGGGGATCTCCACCCACTTTTTTTTGTAGGCACCACCGCTGTAAGCGTGTGCTTAACTTCATAATTCCATTTAGTAACTGAATTTATTTTGGGAAATTAATGTGTTTTACAACTGATTTTTTTTTTTACAACCGAATCGCTATTTTATTTGAGATGAAAAAGGTTGTGTACACGGCAATGTAATCAACCCTTATTCCTTGGTTGTTACTTTTGCAAGGAAGATTCCTTGTTTCCCAAGATCCCTCATTTCCCAAGATCAAACACTTTGCATTTGACCAGTGTTAAATTCTTTATGCTAAATACAATATACATTTAGCATCACCAAGAAGTAGTGGAGGATGTGTATTCCTGAAAACATCAACTAATGCAAAAATGGTTGTCCTTTTGATATGGATCTGTACTTACAAAAATGTATAGTGCAACTCATAAATTTGCACTGGAATTTCTCTTAAAAAGAAAAAGTAGTTTACATGTAGCATTGTACAGTACTTCTGACTTGTGTCTGCTGTTTCATCCAATGCAATTTTTTTAAAGAAATAAGAAGCTTCATTGCAATATGAATTAGACCCAGGTGTTTGATATGGGACGATTTGGAGAGATTTCAACCACATGGGACATATGAGATACACCATATGTGACTGCATTTTGATGGTGCTCAGTTGATCATATCATTTAATGGTGTAAGATCACAGGTTTGTTATCACCGTTGTTGTGATCAAATCTAACACGCGTTTGGTCAGAACTAAATCACAAGTCCATCCACAAATCCAGCCACAAGTAAATCACAAGTCCATCACAAGGAGCTGAGGAAGAAAATTTTGACCAATGGTGACCTCTTTAATAGGAGGAGGGTTAATAATACATGTAATAATAATTGCGCTTATATAGCGCTTTCCATTTTATCAACAATCTCAAAGCGCTTTACAATTATTACCCCGTTCATCAGGCCATGGGACCATGCGGCAGCCTATATCAGTGCTCCATCGGTCCTCGACCCTCACAGGTACCCATTTATACTCCTGGGTGGAGAGAGGCAATTGTAGCTAAGTGTCTTACCCAAGGGCACAAACATCACGTTCCTGGCCAGGTTTATCAACATGAAATTGGTGCAGGTGCCTAGGGCGAAGTAGGGCCTACGGAGTAAATCACAAGTCCATCACAAGTCTGTTCACAGGTAACTTTACAAGTGCATTCACAAATCAAGCCTGTTCATTTTAACAGCGTGCGACTTGACTTGGGACTGGAGGACCTGTGATTAAGCCCCAGTCACACATTAACGGTTGGAGCTACGGATGACCACGGTTTGAAATTTGTGATAAACCGTGGGACTACCGTATTCATCCTCAGTACATCCGTGATTATCTGTCATCTTCCTACAGAAGTTTGATACTGTTCATAACCTCCGTCATGAAAATTAATCCGTAGTGCAACCGTGGGACATCCGTAGGACGATATTCGTAGTGTTATACATGACTATTCATGCATATGTTGGAGATTTGTAGCTCATTTGTGGTAGAAATCTCTACGAATTCGCTATGAATGTCCTACGGATATGCCCGGAGGTGCTAGGGTTCTGCAAAGGTTGTACTACGAATATCCACGCTTTATGCGTAGGAGAAGCTGCTTGGTCATCCGTGACCCAATCGCAGACAATCGTGACGTTAACGTCATTATTCTTAGTAATACCGTCGTTATTCTTCACCAATCCGTCTATATTCTTGACAAACCGTGGGGTTATCGTAGAGAAACCGTATGACAGTCGTGGCTATCCATCCTGAAACCGTAGTGCATTTTTAGAAAGTTGATTTCTCCACGAACCTCGACAGTTCATCGTGATCAATTGATTCTTGGTAAACCGTGGATATTCGTAGCTCCTACTGTTAATGTGTGACTGAGGCTTCAGCATGTGATGGTCTTGTGAGGACTTACGAGGACTTGCGATGGACTCAACTTTAATACTGTTTGTAACTTGCCATTTTTGTGGGCATCTTTCCCCAATACAGCAAGATAGAGGCCAAGCCGGTGTAAATTACGCTGACCTGCAGTTCCAGAATAGAGATAGGGCGACAAACGGGCACGGAAAAATCCACCAGTCTGATGAGGAACCCACGCAGTATGCATCCATCCTCGTCTAACATCGCCGTCCCTCCTGCGACAGAGTGTCGAGGTCCATGTGTTTGTTTGAATTGGGGAGAGACCATGTTGCAGCTGTAGACTCAAAAAGAGGTGGTATGACATGATTTGGGGATGTTTTATTGTTTGTTTTAAATCACTTTGACAACGCATGAAATCATTATGTACAACCCTTTTAAGATGTAAAGATCGAAGATTGTTTTTAAATTAGTGATCAGACCATTGTGAAAATTGGGGTGTGGTGATTACATGGAAATTGACACAAGGAGGTGGCTGATAATGTTGCCAATGATTAGTGTCCCAAATTGATGAACATCAGTGATAACACCCCTCTGTTACATTGGACCAGCCTTTGGTTTTCCTTCAATTTTACAAATCGTCACGTCAGTGCAACAAGGTCGTAACTCCATCCTGCAACAAAGTCATCTCGCGCAAATACGCTCTTTGTAACAAGGTCATATCTCGACGTCCATTGACTTTCTGTGGGTACATACCGGTTATTTTAAGTGAGATACGACCTTTTGACATTCTGAAACCTACGTGTTACGTGCGGATATACGACCTTGTTACACGTTCACGAGGAAATATGAACAGCATGATATTACAAACATCAAGTACGCATATATTGAAATTAGCATCTCAACTTTTATAAGTGATTTGATTTAATGACGCAATGATACATTTAAAATGCACCATAAATTTTCTGTGAATGTGGTTGTGTATAATGGCAGACAATGCACCTGCCAAAAATCAGACACTGTCTTGCATGTACATGTAATTAAACCATCCCCACCATTCTACCCCCACCCGTACCCCCATCCATACCCCCCTCACTATCACCCATACCCCCATACCCCATACCCCCCTACCCCCCTACCCCCACACCCCCAACCCCCCCTCCCCCCATGCCCCCATGCCCCCATACCCCCATACTCCCCTCACCTGTACCCCCAACCTACATGTACCATCCTCCACCCGTTCCCTCTACCCAACCCTTACCTGCCTCCTTGTTACCCATCCCCTTGTTATCCCACCCCTCCTACACCACACCTCTCTTACACCACACCACTTCCCCCACCTCTCCTGCCCCTCCAAAATATCCCATTTTCGAGTTGGTTTACATTCTTAGCAAAAGAGAAAACACAGTTTCAACCTAGTCTAAAAATAAAATGGCCTCAAAGGCTCAATGTACTGGGATTGCATTAACTGAATTGTACATGTAGTCTTACTTGATATATAAACTTGTACAAAACTTTCATTGTGCCCACCGTAAAACTGCCATGTTCAGTTTTGGAAAACTTCCTACATTGCAAAATAATTAACATTGTCCATGCTAACTAATGCAAATAAGTGAAGACCTACAAAGTCGTTTGGAGCTACCCAATGATTTGGAAATGGATACTCCAGCCTAATTTTTTCATCTTTTTTGTTATTATTCATTCATACCACCATAGACGCATACAATCTGTAGATATACTTTTCTTCAATGAAGACTGGACAATGGATTCACTCTCTTCAGATGTAAATACTTTTCATTTTTTCAGCATTTCATGAAGATCAAATTGTTTATAAATAATTGGTCAAGAAACTTCTCGAATGTAAGAAAAGTTCCACAGTTTGTATTTTGCCTGTAATTTGCAAATGTTGCTGTTAAAGCTACTGTTGAAAAAAAAATTGCTTCGAAAAAGATGTTTTTGGTTTGGAATGTTTGAGATTGCGTTTGTGATTTGGTGCTTAAAAACGAGAAAGGGTCAAAAGGTTTTACAATTTTGGTGTTTATTCAGAGTTGATAACACTTCGTCTGAAGTAACTGTACAAATCTCTCACTCACTGTATAAATATTCTTTAGATGATGTCACATTGAAGAGTTATATCATAAATAATTGCCGTAGTTGGTCTTTGTTTGAAATGGTAATACATGTAGTTATGAGAGTCAGGTGGGCCAATATTCAAATTGTGATTGGTCATGCTGTTGTATAGAGAATCACGTGTTTATATTCCTGTTCATGTAGGGAGCCTTGTGCTGATGAATATTCATAGTGTATCATTATCATATTTTGAGTTCACCAATCAGAATATTATTTTATTCATTACACAGAGAGCTTTATTTGAATAATATGAACTCAGCAGTATGTGTAACAACTTTAGATTAAAAGGAGGCTGTAGTTTGACATGTGACCCCTTTTTAGCAGACATTATTTCGAAAGGGTAGGAACAAAATGTAAAAAAAAAATGAAGGGGAAAAAAATAAAATAAAAAATTAAAACCAAAAGCTAAACTGTGGACTGGAATAGTATTCTGTATCCAACAGCTATTTTTTAAAGCTATTTTCATACTATAAAATGATGTCCAATGTCAAGATTTATTTTTTAGAAACTGCATGGTCCTTATAATTTGTTAAATAAAATGTATGTGTAGATTGAATGTGTCTGAATGTGTATCGTCCCCTTTGGGAAGCAAACATTTATAAACAAGTGCCATGGTAACACAGTTTTGATGTCACATAACATCCGAAGGCAGGATTTGAATCATTGTACTCAGTTGCAATTTTGTTTTCACTTTTAGATGTCTTTTACACATTAACTGCATACAAAAACTTTATGCCGTAGTACCGTAGTTTGTACATGTATATAATTGGACCTATGGTTATTTCTTCAGCCGTGTATGTCACTTGTCACTTGGTGTCACCGCAGTGTCACTTATCTGCCTGTGTAATTTAACTTTTTCACCCAACAGGTTTCCCAAACTAGGTATTCTAATGTCATGTCATGTCAGGTTGTGTCCTTTAGTTTGTCTACCAGTCAATCTGTCACCCTGTTTGTCAATCAAACACTTCAACGTGTCACCCCTTAGTATCAAACACTTCAACGTGTCACCCCTTAGTCACTGGCTACCAGACGTGGCACCTTGTATCGGTGGCTGCTCGATGTGTTGCCTTGTTCTGATTTGTCACTGTGCCATTGTCTTACTGCCTACCTGATGTGACAACCTCTGTCAAAATAATAATGTGTACTTTTAAAGCACACGCATGCACGCCACCAGTATTGGTGTTCAAGGTGCAACATCGTTATAAGGGCCAATGAAACATTCCAAAGACAATCGCAGCTCCCTGGGGAGAATAGAGCTTGATGCCATTTCGGTGCAAAGCAGCCAAAATCAACCAGACATGGCACTCTGTATTATCGTCCATCTGATGTGTTACTTTGTCCTGATTTGTCACCGTCATAGTCTCACTGGCTACCAGACACTATGTGCCATGTCTGGCAGCCAGTGACTATGGGGTGGTACGTTGAAGTGTGGCATTGACAAACAAAACTATGACAAGCAACACTATGTCTCTTTGCAGATGGAAAACATGTCATTTGCGACACTGTCCACCATTCTCATTATCCTGTCCTGATTGTCTACCTTGCTCGCCCTCTATCTGTCACCCACTGTGACTGTCACCCAGTGTGACTGTCATTAACTAAGGCATGTCACCAAGGCATGATTTAACTGTCCATCCTCTTAACCGACTCAGTCTGACAAACTAATCCCTTGTGTCCGGTGCTTGCCTTGTCACATGTCCATAGCTTCAGTTCATTGTACAAATGACAAAGTAGCTTTTAGCATTTTAATTTCACCAAAACATGTATTTAGCTTCACTGCTGCCTTTAATGGAATATACATACTTTATTTGCGTAATCTTTTTGCACATGTAAATATAGAGTTAATTTAAATTGATTTTTGATTTTTGTATTATAATATTCAGAATTGTAACCGAGACCAAAACGAGTCCATCACAAATCAGGTCACAAGCAGTCACGTGGCCTGAGACTGGATGACTTTGTGATTTACTTGTGACTGATTGACAACTCTACTGATATTATTCCATCCATTGTCTGTCACTATTGTCATGGTCAAGGATATTATTTTGTCACATTGCATGTAAATCAAGTTGTGTCACAACCACCCTTTAACAGTGTTGCTAGACGTTTACTGTTTTGTGGGGAAAAAAACTCTGGTGAATTCCTGGATATTTTGTTTTTGTTTCTGAGTACTTCTTATATCCTAGATTGTTTTGTAATTTTCTGTTTTTGTTTGCATAGATAATCACAGAATTCATTAGACTTTTTATTTTATGTCTTCATATCAAAATCAAAGTATAAAACATTTGTGGTTGATTTTAGAGTTTTTCCGTCAATATAGAAACCGAAATGTATGCATAGCCTTGTTTATTCCAGTATTTGCTTCGAGTTACTTTGAGTTACAATTAACCTTTGTGTGTTTTTATTATTAATGGCATATATATATTAATATGTTTGTTTTAATCATCATTGGATACACTAACAGATCTAGGTGATTTTTGTCGAATTTCTTTTGTAAAAATTGGTTGATTTCGCTGTTTGCATTGGATTTGCGCCTAATTGTTGGTAAAACTGCTCTTACATCACAATAATTATAAGCTGAAGACGTATTCTCTATTGTGAAATGTTTTGCTCAATCATTTGCAACTAAACACAAATTTAGAGTGATAAATTTATCGATTCTGAAGATATCATGCCGTTTTCATCGGAAGTGCCCAGCTTATACATAATAAAAGGAAAGATTTCAAGCTTGCAGTTGTCATTTTTTTAGCGTTCAAATGTCGTTATACAATCGGTGTACATAATTATCGTGTAAATTATAATTGACAGTACTTTGTAGACATTAAATAAAGGCAAATTGCTCGCTCGTTGTAATTATAAGAAGCACATTGCATTGTTTTGTGTGGGATTTTGTTTATTTGTCTTGAAAGGTTTCCTGTTTCTAGGATTTCCGTTTTCCCTGTAATTCGTGCATTCACCTGTTTTCTCTGTATACCCGCAGTGACATGGCATGTCACTTTTAGCAACGTGTGACTGGTTTGATATTGAAAACATCTGACCCCAAGTACGCAAATGCTGTTATTTTTCCCGAGGCACGTGTGAAAGTTACTGGTATGAAAGCCGTTACACGATCTACACCTATTTAAAAGTAGGCCATTTTTTGTTTTAATACTTCTGCACAATACATGTACAGTCGAACCCTGATAAGAAGAGCACTGTTAATACAACATCCTGCTTATAACAAAAAATATTAGGTCGCAAGTCTTTCCGTTTTCCATTACTGTTAATACATGCAAGGTACCTGTTATAACAAGGTAATTTGTTAAGTCCCAAAAGACCTTATTATAAAGGTGTTCAACTGTATACAAATTTTAAAATGCTCACCATGGTCAATATTGATGTGATAAAACTGAATTGGATTTCACAACCCAAATAGCCTGGTCAAGCGATGACTTGTAATCTATACACTGCAAAAACTGCAGTGTTAAATTTACACCATTGGTATCTATATAGGACCATCTGGTGTTAAATGTAACTGGTGTTGTCCTATATAGATACCGAATGCTGTTAAATTAACACTACTGTTTTTGCAGTGTACTATCTGACAAGATGCACAATTATCGTTGCTTTGGTACATGTATAGGCCTACATATTCATTTGATATACAAAATTTATAAAATTATAAAATTTGCCTCTGACGAAGGCCTTGCTAATTAGGCTGAAATAGGCCATTTTAATATAAATTTGATTTCAACATTTATAAACTGGTAAACGAAACAAAAGCTTCGGTTTCCCAATTCAGTAAGACCTGTCATTTCTGTAAAAACGAAACACACAAAAAAGGTCATTGTTCTAACACAACATTAACAATGGGGAAGTGTTCCTTCAAATAATTTATTTTTGGACCACACTCAAATTAAAGAAAACACACAAAAAATCAATTGTTTATCTGAAGTGCCGGTTTAAAGCTCTCTTTCTCGTCCAATAAATACGTAGAACCCGAATTCATATCCCGTCTCTATGATTTAATAACAATTTTTATTGTAGAGAAAATGCTGTGCGCCTGTTTGATACTTCATGGCAATCATGTGCAACGGTGTCATTGACAAGTCAAGCGACTATAAATCTCACACTGCCATTCTTCGCAATCTCGCAACATTATTGAACGGAAATTCCACACGCACGAACTGATCGTTGACCCTCTGATTTACGTTTTCACACAACTATACCATTAGCCAGTTTCATTCACAGGAAAATGGGATTGCAGCTGGGCTTTTGTGTTTCATCTCAAAACAAACCAAAAGTCTGACAAGGGGTCAAATGCCTTGACCTTTTAGCCTCGATTCAAGACTCAATAAGTATTATGTATCAAATGGTATAACTCGACCGGGGCATAATGGTTGTCTTGATTCAAGAACAATATAGCATCAGCTGTGAATAAACACGTGCCAAATTAATGGTCCCTGTATAAGTTCACTTCAGGTAGATTAGGGATCATAATTGGCTTGATTTAATGCATAATCCTCTATTCTAGTAAGGATAGAATGTGACAAAATTGTAGCGAACGGTGGATAATTATTTCACCTATACTGCCTAGGCCGGAGGTAAAAAAAGAAATATAAAAACAAATGGCTTCTAAATTTATCATGAAGAAAACATATTTATGAAGAAAACATCTAACCCTGAATTTTGCAGTGACGGAGCTTGGGGGTAGCGGGTTAGTCCCACCCCCACCATTCCCCTCCCCACCTAGACCCACCCCCGCCAAACCCTATGGGAAAATACACATGCCTGCCACCTCCTCCCCCCCTTGACAGCTATCCCTCTCTTGAGCCAAACCGAAATCCGCCCCCGCTTTGACCTACCTAACCCCAGCCTAGCCATCATCTAACCCTAGCCTTCGAGGCCGCATGGTGCAACAGCAAAGATGTGCCTACTGTACAGGACTATCTCCATATCCGTGATCGCAAAGTTCATATTCAGACTGTTTAAGTCTCGCGAAAATCTTACTTTCAGCACAATTTGAGCCTTTGTAATTCACCCTTATGGTTGACTTACCTATGAGGGGGCATCAAGTAGGCCGATCAGCCTCCAGGATCTCCTGAAATTGTCCCGGCGAGAAATCTGAAAACTTTTGTTGTTTTGTTTACATACGAGTATCACTTAGGCTGGTTACCCATATCATTTTTCATTCGCAATAAGAACACTGTATGGAGGGACTGGGAGCTAGACAGTGTTTTTCGCGCCCGATGAGCTGGTTCCAGTCCCTTCATTATGGTTCTAAGAATGCATAGCGGGGTGGTGGGAACCAGTGATACCGTCATTGACTCGTGTTCGTCAAAAACGTTGTGAGAAGAAGCATCTCGCTAATTTTCTCCGAGAAAACGAAGGACTTTTTGGCCAGAGTTTTTATTTCACACATGACAACTCAGTAAAATAAGGTGCATAAAGAGGCAGCCGCAAGCTTGTCGAAGGTTTGGCAGCGGTAAGTAGATATTTCAGGGTAAATTTGAGCAACGAAATTCTCATTATTATCTTTGACTTTGAGTGACCATGATTAACAATGTGCTAAGTAAAATCTAGGCACGGCATCGCCGAAATGCAGGCCTCGGCTTGCAACGAGATTTTGCACTTCGAATGCTTTATATATTTTGCTGAAAGCACTGGGAAAAAAAACAGGTTTATAAATTGGGATTTTCTCATTCATTTTTATATATTTCTCATTTAGAGTTTTAACCCTCAAAGCATGACAGTTGGGCTCAATCGAAAGTTGAAACAAATAATTGCCTAAACTATTTTCTTGTGCAGATAAAAATATTGCAAAACATTTCTTATTATTAACATAATTTTTTAAGCAGTGCTATATAATAAGGGATTAATTGTGCCCAGGTCATGCTGCGGACCTATAGCCAATATAAAGTCAGACCAAAACCAGTTTGGACTCGGACCAACTTAGCCCCATAAATGTGGCCTATTTACTGGACTGCCTCCGTAAACATAGGCCACACATCCACATGTACAAAAATCGTGTCGACTTTGCCAAATTTTGATTTTCACATTTAGGCTTAGTTTGTAGGATTTTTTTGCTTTAGAAGCATACTCACCCCCTTTATAGGCTAGTCAGAAAGTGCTGCCTTTTTCAGATGTCTAATTTTTGTGAAATTTCATGTTGAAATTTTGATACGCAAACGTGTAAAAATGAATCTGGAAATTTCACGAAAAATATACATCTGAAAAAGACAGCACTTTCTGATTAGCCTATACAGAGGGTGAGTATGCTTCTAAAGCAAAAAAAACCTACAAACTAAGCCTAAATGTGAAACATGACACGATTTTTGTACATGTGGATGTGTGGCCTATGTTTACAGAGGCAGTCCAGTAAATAGGCCACATTTATGGGGCTAGGACCAACTCAGACCTAGCCCAGCCTTGGGCAGTGGAACACTGACCCAAGACTGGGAGGGGGAAGGGGGCTTACTCCGGCCCAGACTAATTGATGAATCCACCTGCCATATTCGATATCCACCTGTTGTGGGTCTATCTCGGACATGTCGGACAACAAAACCCAAGATAAATAGCAGTACTAACTAGCTAGTCATGCTAGTGCTTCTCGATCTTTCCCTTTCCACCCAATAGTGGGAGTTTAATTATTACAGTTCACTTAGACAACTTTTTTTTTTTCAGCCATTGAGATGCCAAGCTGGTTGACCACACCCTTGCCATTGTTTTCAACAGTTCCACATGATCATAGCATCCTTAAGAACTAAAGGTAAGATGCCTGATATTTCTCACCATGCAGATACATTCAGTGAATATTCAGTGAAATGCATTCAAGGGTTTGTCGGTGAATTTAGTACAAAGTTTTACCAGTCGCGTCACTATTGTTGTGCATACATGTACATGTACCTAGTGGTGTGACTAATTACTCTAAAAGGTAAGTACTTCAGGTTATACAGTGGTGTTGAAGTGGGAGTGGGGACATCCCCCCTCGCGATCTCCTCTCAAAATGATGACAGCGCCTACCAAGTATCTACCCCCCCCCCCCTTATTTGATCTTCCTCACAATTGACCTTTCGCCATTTGCGAGTTGGCCACGCCCCATAGACAACCCTACGGAGTTTTGTACCCTAAATTTTGTTGTCTCAGTTTTTTGCGCGTTTCGCGTCCATTTGTATATCATGTAATTGGACAATATTTCACAATTCTACCGTGATAGGTCAATTCAGAGTTGTAACGAGTCACTGATTTTTGTGACTCGAGTCGAGTCGAGTCATTTTAAAGAAGTGACTCGAGTCGAGTCAAGTCATTTTAAAGAAGTGACTCGAGTCGAGTCGAGTCATTAGGTCCAAAGGTCGAGTTGAGTCGAGTCGAGTCAAATATTTAGCTCGAGTCAATTCGAGTCACGAATATTTGAACACTATATACCCAAATTTATAAAAGGAGGCCATAAGTTTAGCCAGCGTTCGAATCCAGGAGCTTTATAAGAAATCGTCTAAAGCCAATGATGAAACAGCGAATTAGAAAATTCGCTGGATAGTATTTTGGTTCCTGGATAGTATTTTGTACGTTCTAGAACCATGAGGTGGGAGTCTGTGTCACGTTGTATTATACATGACTGCTATTCGCAAAGCAAAGTGAGCATAAATTTTGCACCGTAAGTCATTGCAAATACTTTTCACAAAGTTGTGCTTTTATTTTTGGGACTCGAGTCTTATTAGCCTTCGCTCGAGTCAAGTCGAGTCATTCTGATGAGGGACTCGAGTCGAGTCGAGTCATTTGCTCGCAGTGACTCGAGTCAAGTCGAGTCATTTACCCTTAGGGATTCGAGTCGAGTCGAGTCACCAAAAATTGTGACTCGAGTCGGACTCGAGTTGAGTCATTGACTCGAGTCATTACAACTCTGGGTCAATTTGACCCAAGTAACACAACTACATTCTTTTAAGAACCACACAATTCTTCAGTCACTCAACATGTTAATGCAAACCTTTTCTCCATGGTATCAGGCACTATGTAATACACCTTATCATGTGTTTTACTTGAGGAAGAGCCAGAGGGCAAGTTTTGTGTCGCTAGGATACACGTAGGTTGACCTTTTTGTGCATTCTCTGCGACTATTAACATAACAAAGGGTACCCTCTGAGGTACCCACAATGCATAATGTCTATAAGCCCCTGTACCGATGACGTCACACTTTGTTTACATGTGAGCTTTCCTATGGTGCTCAGTGGACCGTGGACCCCCACTGGCTCCATAGGAAAGGCCCATGAACAAAGCGTGACGTCATCAGTACAGAGGCTTATCAAAACTCCATCATCACCATGACCACTGCTTTACACAAGTCCAGGTCAGAACATAACTGTAATTCTCAAGCCAACATCAAATGTTGCAGTCAAGGTCGTCACAAGTCTATAAAGCCCAGTCAAAATCAAAATTCAGAAATATGGTCACAGGTGCCCGGGATGAAAAATTAAGAGGCACGCCTTTGTCATAGTTCATTTGAATAGCTTGTGACGTCATACTTGATGACTTGTGATACTGTAGTCGATTTGTGAATGACTTGTGATTGACTTGTAAACACTTGCGATTGGCTTGTGATTGGTTTGTGATTTGCTTGTGATTGACTTGTGATTGACTTGAGATTGGCTTGTGATTGGCTTGTGATTGGCTTGTGATTGGCTTGTGATTGACTTGTGATTGGCTTGTGATTGACTTGTGATTGGCTTGTGATTGACTTGTGATTGGCTAGTGATTGACTTGTGATTGATTTGAGATTGGCTTGTGATTGACTTAAGATTGGCTTGCGATTGGCTTGTGATTGACTTGAGATTGGCTTGTGATTGGCTAGTGATTGACTTGTGATTGACTTATGAATGACTTTAATACATCACACTGATTTACATATCCCTCATAGCAATGTGAGACACAATCCATACAATTAACATGTGCCAATAGACAATATCATAGTAAGCCAATTTCTTCTGTGTCGTTTTTATTCCACTTAGTATGAATGCACTTGCAATTATATTAGAATTATATATACATACAGAAAATGCACATTTTAACCTTAAAATAAAAAAGCCAGAAACCTTTTTATGGCCAAGGAAAAAAAAAATGTGAAATTGCAGTTAGAAGCATTTATTTTGATACATATATAAACACCTCTAGCCTACAATACTACTTAATGACAATAGTTAGCCCAATACAATTTTATATCGATACTTCAGTGTAGTCTAGTCCTTTCATTAGCCTATTTAAGATATTGCGGCCAGAACAGAAGGGCGCTTTAAGATACTATACAGCGAAAATGAAGTTTAGAAATAGGCGTTATGCTGTTTTTATTCCTTAAAGTTTTCATAAAAAGTGCAAAATGTTTGTGGCGTTTTGGAAATAAACTCTTCATTTTCAAATGAGACGAGCTGGGATGTTGAAGTTGTTGCAGATTTTTCAAGGCCATGGGTTTGAAGCAAAGATTTCCAATAACTAGAATGATGACATTGTTCAGGGAACTAAAGGACATTTCAGGGTTTTTCTATTGGTACATGTTCATGTATTTATGTACCTACAAGTAAGTCAGGGAGGGGTGGGTTTAGCTACCCCCAACACCCATATGGATCCACCCTTCTTCCTGGCCCCTCCCACTTTTATATCCCTCTCAGTTGTCCAACAAAGGCGGCTTTGTCTAATTTTACCATCACAAACTACATTTAATGAAAATGAAAGACGAAAACGATTCGTGCAAGTGTTGGAACCTCTTGTCCACATTTAACTTAAAAATCCTGGTATTGAAACACTGACTAGTCTAACCACGGACTCATGATTGACTTTATCGAAACTGACATCAACTTTTCCATATTTAGTGATTAACAATTGGCACTAATACATTGCAGTGGTTTTTCTGCTCCCGCAAAACCTTTTTCTTGTTTTCGGCCTGCTGAGCCCACTCAAAGAAAAAAATTATAAATAATTTAAAAGCTTTCCACTCCCCATACATGTAATTATGTTAAAGAGTTTCATGTACTGGTATATGATCCATCCAGAGCCCCTACACTATAAATCTTCCCACTACTTTTTGAGCTGTCATTCTCTACTCCTTCTACGCAGAAACTCAATATCTACACTTTACATTTTTCTCTCTCGACTTTTGACAGCAATTTAATAGAATAATAAAAAATAATGAAGCTTTTCAATCAATATTTGGCAGGAATTCAATATGATACAATACACCCAAAGATGCGATGAAAATTTCATATTATAATACACGTACAATATAATCAGCACATATGGTTTTTCTTAATAAGTTTATAAATACATGCACCCTAATTGCCACAGTAGTATGTACAAAAGCCCCGATTTTTAATCGGCATAGTAAGCATTACACAACGAAAAGAAATGTGGAACTTGTGACATCAGTCTGTTTTCTGCATTGCATTAGGGGAGCAACATAGGAACAGATTGTTGGGTCCATGACTTTGTATTTTTGGTTTTACCTACGAAATAAAGACTGCGTATGGAACACACAGATTTCTTTTTCTTGTACAGCCTTGTTTCTAATTATATACATTGTACAATGTGTCCCCCTTCTTAATGCACAACCATATTCACAGGTACTCCATGATACTGGTTTTCATATAGGAAATTTTCCGAGATGAAAAACAGTCTTTATTTCATCAAAAACCGACGACCCACTGAGGAGTTACGCCCATTTTAGTGAAGCAAAGTCATGTCTTTACTGTGAAGTAAAATTGCTTAAGCTGATCAAAGTGGGGACAGCGAGGAGTGCTGATTTAGCACAATCATAAGCAAACAAAAATCAGCCCTCCCCACTGTCCCCACGTATTGATTAACTTTAGCAACTTTACTTCACAGCAAAGACATGACTTTGCTATGAACGTAACTCTTGAATGGGTGGTCGATTTTTGATCAAATAGGCCTAAAGACTATTTTTCATTGAAGGAAATTTCCTGTCACTTATGTAAAAACCAGTATCATGAAGAATGAAAATATGGTTGTGCATTTTTTGTGGGGCACCCTGTATGGCCCAATGCAAGCATGCTAATATCACTATATACTCAATGAAGCCCCCTTCAATGATACGGTACAAGCATTTGTGCCAGCTGTTGTTCAGAAGACCCTTTTGAATACTGTAGTATTTGATTACTCAAAACGTTGTCTGATCAAATATTTCGAAATTCGAAACTGCTAGCTGCAACTGCGTGCCACACCGGTCAAACGTTGCATGCAGAACGCGTCACTTAAAATTTGCGGCCGGCGAGTATTTTACAGTAAGCATTTCTTAACTCAACTGTCAAGGGCTTTAACCTGCTAAAAGGATAGAACAATGAACCGCCATCGACAAAAAAGTTACTGTCGACACAAAAGTGGCATCTGACAATAAAACGCTGCAACTGTATGACAAAGTTACATCACAGCCAGGGGTGTACAAGTATGTGTTCATCTTTTCAAACTGTGGACGAAAAATACCACAGAACAAAAGAGAACAATATCGTCTACAATTCCCAGCATACGTCCGCGATTGGGGTCGTGTTCAAAACCAATAGGAGTCTTCCTAAAAACTTACAAACAAAAGAGGGACAATAGGACGTCCACGATCTACAGTGAACACACGTTTGTGTGTGTAGGTATTTTGTTTTCGAATATTCAACCCATCAAAAAGCTATTCGAATATTCAGTTGATGAGCTAATAGTATACTCGAATATTCAGTATATTCTGGACAGCCCTAGGCACAATGCTTTTGCCTTCGAAGGAGACCTCTGTGAATGTACAGTGACAGGAGCATGCTTGGATTGGTCTGTGTACAATGGAACTGATAACTGAACCAATATTGTCCAAATTTGTCATGGCGTTTGTCATGTACATGCACATACATTTACATGTAAGCACTAGTGGTGTGCATCAGAACCGGGTCCCGAAGTACCCGACCGCTGCTGTCAGGAACCGGTTCCACATTTATGGGATCGGGTACCCGTAAACAACTCTACAAGTTACTTAAAGGCCTAGTCCATCATTTGTAAGTTGTGCATTTTGTTCGTTTGAAGCAACAAAAGTGCTCAAAATCTAAAGAAGGGTGCTGAACAACTAACCTGATGAAGTTTCAGCTTAGCTTCAGCTGTATATTTTGAGAAAAACAACATTCTAGGATCTCGATTCAAATCAAAAGTTGCTGAATCATGTTTTGAATCGGGCCTGAATTCAGCTTCCGAGACACGTTCTCACTGAGCCAATTGCAGCTACGCGATGTCGCGCACTGATCCGACAAATTATAGCAACCACGCGCGTGTGTGCGTCGTGTCAACGCTTGTGCGCGCTTCGCCGAATAAAACCAACGAACTACAATAGAAATTTCCAACGGTGCTTCTTAAGACGCACCGTTGGAAAGGCCTTCTTTCGTTGATTTCTTCAAAATGACAGCTTGTCAGAAAGAATAATTTCAAAGGGAGTTTAGTCCCATTACTATCTTTCAACCAAATATATTTTGCAACAATAATTACGTCAGTTAGTTTTTGGAAAGCTGCAGATGATGGACTCTGGCATTAACTACTTCTCAGACAATGAAAAAGAAAGGTTTTAAATGCCAATTGTGGGGAATTTTCAAAATGAAAACCAGGCTCATCATGGAAAACCAAAACAGATTTAAATGCATGTGCGTTTTAATGCCGGACAGATGACTCTCGCAAAAGCTATAGCCCCACAGACAACTTCCAGGATTTTAATTTTGGGGTTGGGTTCCTTTTACGGGTGCCTGGTACCAGCCAATATCAGCGCTCAATTGGTCCTCAACACTCACAGGTACCCATTTATACTCCTGGGTGGAGAGAGGCAATTGTAGTTATAAAGTGTCTTGCCCAAGGGCAAACATCACGTTCCTGGCCGGGTTTATCAACATGAAATTGGTGCAGGTGCCTAGTGCGAAGTAGGGCCTACGAAGTCATGATCGTGAGATTGTGGGTTTGAGCTCCGCCGTGGCCATGCGAGTTGTGCCCTTGAGTAAGGTGCTTTACCTCACTTACTCCTCTCAACCCAGGTGTTAAATGGGTATTCTATGCTGGGAAGGTAACAGACTCGCTGTGGAGGAGGTGTGGCGATCCCCCCACAGCAGCATTTCATGGACTCGAGTCTGGCCAAATCGCTTTGAAAGAGAGATGGACACTCCGTTCCTGTGAACACAGGTTCGTCCCCCCTTACGGAACACTGGTGCCTAGGGCCTACGGACCACTTAATCGGGCCCTCAGTCATGTCAGCTTTTGAGGGACTCAATTACAACACTGCCCGACTCCCATAATGCACCACTGTAAATGTATACTTATTTATGTAGCCTCTTTACATATATACAGGGTGACATCATGCACGTCACAAGTCAGTTTAAAGAGTTGAAAGTAGACTTTCTGAGTTGCAATGTAGATTAATCCTGTGCCACATAATGCTAAAGTTGAAAAATCCCTACAATATTGGCCTTGCCTATGCCCCCACACTATTAATAAATTATTCATCCAAACCCCCCAAAAATGCCACATTTCCCTCTGCCTGAACCAAATATTCAATGTAATATTAATTCAGATGAATAATTCTCAGAAGTTTTATTGAAATACCTGTACATTGATGTGCATTATAAATAAAACTGAAAATGAAACTGAGCTGAACTTAGAGCCAATATAAATAAACAAACCCTGATTAATTCTCATACAAAATTAAAAAATAATCATAATCAAGTGAAATCAAAACAATAATTACAGCTGATAAATTAATACCCAAAGTTCCTTTTGAATAAAGGGGCAGTAGTTCCTGAAATCCCCGAAAATTTCATGTTTTGAATTGTTTACTTAGTCTATTTCAAACATCATGTTGAGAGGAAACCAACCTAATGTCTTACCGTTCCCAATAAAAGACGAAAAACCCCGCTTGATTACATCGGACACGACGGAGTACGAATACGTTTTTTTTTTCATGTCGTTCTCAGTGTAAGCAATATGCACATTGTGTGTCTCGGGAACAGCGATGACCAATCACCAATGCAAACAAAGTGGTTTCTTCAACGTCCACAAAAGGTGAACACTTTGCGCATGAAATCACAACTAGCATCCAAATAGCTTGAATTTATGGGGTCGCAAAAGTGGACCCCGAAATTCGTTCTCCCACCCATAATACAGGAATAGCACAAAAATGCCCTGTTTTGAAAGGATAGTCGTGTGGATGTTTATATCCTACTTTCAAATGTTCTTTCAGATTAACATCATCTCGTTCGAAGCGCGTTTTGTAGCCCAATTGGGCTGTTCCAGGACCCAGTGCCCCTTTAAATCAGATGAGGAAAATCCTTCGAAATATCTTTGAACCTTGACTGATTTCTGTAGCCTCCTTACCAGTGTACAATTGTATATCACTTCAAGAGCAACAGAATGTTTTGCTGTCAAGAAGTCTTTGGTCAAATATTAAACCCTAAATATCTATCATAGATTGGTCAATCTTACCGTTTCAGTTTTTGTCTAAAGTGTCTACACATTACATAAACAAGACTACCCAAAGCTGTGAATGACGTCTGAAAATAACATTTGAGTGCAAATTTTTTTTTTACTATTTAATAGTGTTTCAGTATCTGTTTTGAACACACTACATGGTTTGTTAACTTCCAAAATTTGAACTCCATTCAGAACAAATTTTCTTCTGCAGTAAAAAAAACCATGACATCTAAAGTGGAAAAAGTGTTGTCCTTTCAACCAGTTACTAACAAGGGGCCAATTTCATAGAGCTGCTTAAGCACAAAATTTGCTTAAGCACAAAAACGTCTTGCTTAGTAAAGTCAGGTTACCGGCCAAAACTCCATGCGATTGTTATGCTAAGTAAACAACAGCTAAATACCAGTCACAAGCAATGTACATCACATGGAGTTTTGGCCGGTAACCTTTTACTGAGCAATGTTTTTTCGTGTTTAAGCAAATTTTCTGCTTAAGCAGTTCTATGAAATTGGGCTAAGATTGTATATCAGCCATGTTAAGCAGCCTTTCACATACATACTCTGAAATACTGTCCACAAATACATGCACATGTAACTTAACAATGAGTGTTTGAACTGATTCCAGTCACAGGTCACAATCTTCACGTACCAGTTTGGACAGACCCCATACATTGTAGCAACATTGCTTTTTCAAAGTTAGACAGTTCATGAATTAGTTGGAGTTGAATGGCGCCTTCTGGTCCAATCAATGTACTGATAACCTCCCTTTGTGTTGACCTTTTACCTGACGAACAAAGGTCAAAGGTTATGTGACCAGATCCACATTAGTTTGAACACAGAGTCAACATGAGAGATTATTGTGAACAG
Source organism: Patiria pectinifera (assembly GCA_029964075.1). Classification (NCBI taxonomy): domain Eukaryota; kingdom Metazoa; phylum Echinodermata; class Asteroidea; order Valvatida; family Asterinidae; genus Patiria; species Patiria pectinifera. The sequence continues at coordinate 31,996,472 of CM057150.1, forward strand.
TCATTTAAAGTCTGATACCGATCAGTGAGTTTATTGTCAGATGGATGTACAAATGTATAACATAGGGGTCTACCGGTTTTAAATATCCACATACATACCAATAGGGTGCTGCGTTAAGCATGACACATGCGTATGCAGGCGAAGTACATGTACGCCAATCAAACTAAAGGGGAGGCGGCACAGCCAAGGCGCATTGCAACCAATAAGATATAAGAAGCACGACGCTTGTTATGAGATCCGGTCTCCGGTCTAGATCCATCTGTACTAGTAGCGTTCAGTCTCCGATTGGTTTAATGGCTTTCAAGATTAATACTTTGTTTAGGAATTACTTTACCGTCAACTGACTTTTCACCTGATCAGACCAGAGGTAAAGGTTAAATAACCAGGTCCATTTACATGTATGCAGCAGTACAGATATCTGATTTATTGGCTGGTTCTGTATTTATCAATAATCAGTGGCATTACCTTTACATTGAACTCTGACCTGATGGCAATATAGGTCAAAGGTTAGATTTGCAACAGTGCCAGACAGGCTCAATTGTCCAATCTCTTGGCCGGCTCTGTGTATTATTTATCTGTCAGTTAGATTACCTTTCAATTGACCTAAGACCTAGTGAGATCAAAGGTCGAAGGCTACGTGACTGGCTCCGCCTTGGCTGCTGCGCCATCTCCGGCAGTGCTTGGTGGTTCCAGGACGTCCATGATAAGTCTCTTGACCAGTTTGGTAGCCTCACTGGCCTGAGGCAGATACAACCGGTCCACGGCGTAGATGTCCGTTTCCTCGCCGCTGTACTTGCCGTAGCGGAAGGTGATGAGCTCGGCGCAGCGCTTCTTGGAGGTGATGCGCACAACGTCGCCGAGAGCACGGCGGGCCACGATGTAAGAGAATCCCTTGCTGTCTGCTTTGTCTCGTAGGATGTAGAGATGTGTCTTGGTGACCAGCATATTGCTGTCGGTATTAAACAGAGTGAAGAGAGAGTTGCAAGGACTCTTGTTTGCATTGCTGATGTTGTGGTTCAAGTGAAGATGATACAGTGTACTTAGTGTGTGCTTATTCAAAATAACATTTGTCAGTCACAAGCTGTGGGCACAAATTAGCGCCCATCTATTCTTCATTCACAGAGTATATTGTGAATAAACTCACGGTATTGGTTAGGTGTGATTTCTGATGCTGTGGTGAGATTAACCTTGGGTAGGTGTCGAAGAGTATGAAGGGGTACGGAAAGTTTCTGATGTTTCCTGATTGACCTAGATTTCTGAGGCTGTTACCTTTAACTTTATGCCATCAGTAGGTGGCCAAGATGACAATTTGCCACAGCTGGAGTGTATTGAGTATGGACTCCGTGCAACTAACCCCTCATGTGTTAACAAAAAAGACATATGTAAAACTCTGGAATAGTTTGCCACTGTAAGCCTGACGCTTAGGTGAAAGTTATACATGGGTAGGTGTCGAAGAGTATAAAGAGGTACGGAAAGTTTCTGTTGTTTTCCTGATTGACCTAGGTTTCCGAGGCCATTACCTTTAACTTTATGACATCAGTGGATGGCCAAGATGACAAATTGCCACAGCATAAAGTACAGAAGTGTGACGTCAGCTGTCATTGTTCTGGTTCACTCTGGTTTGCGCGCTGATGTCTACACACACTTAATCTGTGCGCGTGGAACAGAATACGCGGTGCACTTTGCAGTACTCTATTGAGTAAAGACTCTGTGCAACTAACCCCTCCAGTGGTTACAAAAAGACGTGTGCAAAACTCCGGAACATTTTGCCATTGTCAGCCTGGCGCTCGGGTGAAGGTAATACATGTACAGGTTTATGCACGCCCAGAATAAAATAAGTCTTGTGTGCCATATGCATCTGAAATATTGCAAGCACAGACCTCTCAAAAGTCATCTGCTGTTCATGTGTGGAGTCCACAGATGTTAATAGCCAGGTCTGGTGGTTGATAATTTCTGGTCTGTTTTACAAACTAACCTTGGATAGGTGTGGCCGTTATCTTTAAACCCCTCATGTGTTAACAAAAAAGACATATGTAAAACTCTGGAGTTTGCCACTGTAAGCCTGACGGTTAGGTGAAGGTTATACATGTACAGGTTTATGCACGTCCAGATTAAAATAAGTCTTGTGTGCCATATGCATCTGAAATATTGCAAGCACAGACCTCTCACAAGTAGTTATCTGCTGTTCATTAGTGAAGTCCACATAACTTTACATGTATAACCAGACCAGGTGGTTGATAATTCCTGGTATGTCATTACGTAAATCTCCCATTTGCGCTAGACCCGAGTTTGCCTATGACAAACTCGGGTCGTACCTACCGATTTCAGATTCAGCAGCTTTCAACGCGATCTCTCTTATCTGATCAAGAGTTAACGAGCCGTGAACAGGTGGTGTATGGTGCCTCTGCCTGTGAGCTTACTGACAAAAAATATCTACCAAAGTCTACTAGGTTCTTGTTTATAATGTAAAGTATTTGGAAAAGTGTCAAAAGTTATCATGTGAGCAACTTTGAATCATAAAAATCGATCAAATATATCTCGAGATATCAAATAAGAAACAGTCCGACTTCAGTCATGCTCTTCAAGGTTTCCGTTATTTGACACCACCAGCTCATGGTCACTGGCCCTGGGGAAGTGGGTGCCAGGGTAAGTGTTTATCTTATAATAACTTTACTGATAACAGCTGATAAGAGTCACAGTGAAATCGGTAGGTACAGTTCAGGGGTTTTGGCAAATGGGAGTTTCACGTAATGGTTAGGAACTAACCTTGGATAGGTGTGGCCGTTATCTTTGACTTCCTGGCACTGATAGGCAGCCAGGATGTCTGGTTTGTTCAGCCAGGTGTCGGTCTTGACAAGCTCTTTCCTCTCCTCGTCCGATGACGCTGTGCTGCCAAAGCTATCTGCTCGGTGTCAAATGGGCATGGAAAGGAATTTCTTGGAATTTGAAAACAGGATTATCACTTTTGTGGTTCCATCATTTGGAAGCAACTCTCTAGTGTGAGAGTGTGCTCTGTCTATTGTCTTGAGACTCCTGATGACATTTGTGGCGCAACCATTTGTAACTTTACCATGCAGCCTTCAATACTTATATGGACAATTCCAGTGTTATTAAAGGAAGTGTAAGGTCTGTGATCGAGCCAATTGACCATGATATCTAATTAATGAGTCAAAGAAATGAATAAAAAACTCCTAGTCTTTAATCTCATTGACCATTACTAGATGATGGATGTACATGTATAAGATTTGAAAAAAACATTTTCAGGTTTATTCACTGAGCTCTTCAAAAGCTCTGTCAGGAACACTTCACAATGCTGGAAACTTGCACCTATAAATGACCGTTTTATAATACTGGCTTCCCTCACCAACAAGTATAATTGATATAACTGTAAGCACTGCATGGTTAGTGCTTTAAATTTCCAAATGCTGGCGAGAAAAAAACACTTCAATCCACAACCTCTTGATTTGTAATGCATTTTGTAAATGAGGTTTTGACTAGCTCACTACTAGGGGAGGAGGCTGAACTGCCTGTCGTCCACTTTGCAGGTGTGTCACCCACTTTGCACTTTATAGTTTAGCAGTGATATAATATGTAAATGATATGCAAATGAGCCTGACCTGCTTCATCGTCTTCATCCCCGATGCTAAACACGTTCTGCACCTTGTTGCCCCTGTATCTCTTCCCTGTGTCCAGACTACTAACATGTCTGAAAAATTAAAATGAACAACACATTGATAAGTCTTTTTGGCTGTCCTTGTTCACTCGCAGCCTTGCACGTGCTAATTAAGTGTCTTGCCCAAGGACACATGCACCATAACCCCACAGGCCCAACTCAAACCAACAATCTGCAGAATTACCCACATGTGCTTGAATTTGACGCCCCAGACCAAGGGACCAATTTACCTCATTATGCACATGATATTTTCATTGGTAAACTGTATTCCTGTTAATGTACCCTTAAGGAGACATTTTGTTCGTCATAAGTTATACCTTTAGGGAGACACCGGACATTAGGGAGACATTTCAATGTCTCCCTAATGTGGCAAATAGGCTTGATCGATTGCTCGTGGTCCAAAACAAATTTACAAAAATTCTCGGGTATATGATAAGGGAAATTTGGGGTTAGGGGTCATTAAAGTTGGGGAAAAAATAATTGTGCACAACCCTATGGGAATGTCTCCCTCAGGTACCGTTTCCCGTACCTTTTTCTTTCTTTCAAACTTTCAGAATTGAGAACCTACATCACCTTATAGGTTCAGAGCATGATCGGCTGAGGGCACTCTTTAAATCATTTTTTTTTTTTATTTCTTACCTTTCTTCACTGACAGCCTCGTTTTTTATGAACTCCACCATTCGGTCCTTCATCTCAGCCGACTTTGTCTTGAACGTGGACGTGAGTCGGCCCATCAGTGCTGCTCCCTTCTCTGAGAGTTTCTGGGGAGAATCACCAATCTACAATCAAGACGACAGAAAGAGAGAGACATGTACTAGAACTAAACATGCAGTGAGAGAAAAAGGGACAGGCAGACCAACCAACAGCTGAAACACAGACAGACAAACAAGGTACCACAACCCATTTAGCAAAAGTGGATGAGAAAACATGTCCTGCTCCAAGAGGTATGACCACGGGTGCAAAGAAGGTGAGAAGAATAATGCTTAAGTTCGTTCTGAATAACAACAGAAACTGCTCACTGTTGATGCATTCACAGTAGACACTTAAGCATTTCGCAGATTCGAGAAAATTCATTTGCATCATTCTATTAACCCTGACCTTCCCAAATCCTCTTGAGGCTATATGGTAAAAATGTGTGGCTGATTTTGGAGGATGCACTGTGGCAGGGTCATAGGCCGGACCTTGTGTTGTTTATGCTCAGCCATGCATACATTTAGGCCTAGATTATACTTCTCCGCACTGCTCCAGGATGTCCCTGGCTCTGCCTCAACATATTGACAGTGATTGCTGGAGGATTTTCAAGGATTGAGGCAGTGGTCATCCTTCCAAGGACCGCATTCAAGAAATTTGCAGGATTGAGGCTGTATGCAATTTTTACATGGAGGCAGTTGGAGGATTTTGCAGGAATGCCTAGGGAGTTAGGGTTAATAGCCAACTGTGCTGCTAAAGTTGGCATGATTATATGATGTCCTAGAAAAAGGTGAGGGTTCTGTTAGTAGAAAGTTGTGAGCCCAGAAAATGACATGAAAGCCTTGATAAAGTGACCAAGTGAGCCTTTTTATTTGGGAAGTTGAAGGAAAAACCAAAACCAGCAAAGACTTGATTCAAAGAACTACTATGTAAGCATTTATAAAACTTAATACATGCACGGATCCTTTACACAAGGATAAACGACTCATCTGAGCTTGTGTACAAAATGTACGGAACGGATGGTCTATACATACGTGATTTGCCACGTCCGCGCTTAGAACAACGAATAGAACATGTAGAACAATGTGCGCGCGCCATGATTGCCAACAGCTGGCGTCCTGACAGAAATTTGACCACTGAAAGACTGCAGTCGCATGCCGAGTCTTGAGCATGTGCATGCACGACGCGCAAGTGCCGTATCATGCATCTAACCAGAAATTTGGGGAAGTTGTTTATCCTTGTGTAGAGGATCTGTGGTACATGTAACTATGGTTCACTGCAAAAGCAACATGCAGCAAGAAAGAGTACCAGTACACATCATCACCTCTAAGAGGCAGGGAAAGCCCCCATTTAATACAGGAATTACAAACAGTTACATGCTAGATCTAATGATAGTTGTAAATGTACATGCAACAACAAATACAGGGCAACTCACACTGTTAAACTCCAGGTTTAATTTCTGTTTTTTTTATCCCGTTCGCAAGTGACTGCTTCATACACGCACGCATGCACCACTGATTACTAGCGCCCATTAAAACACTCCACTTTGCACTTCTTCTGGTTCCAATGGTTCCATTACTACTCCGTGTGCTGGGGGTGTGGTTTAGGTTGAAATGACGCCACACTTACAAACCGGATAAATTTGCAGTGGAAAAGGCATGCCACATAGTAATTGCAGCCTTGCTTTTGTTGCAGTTTATAGTTGTGCATGCAATGGATCAAATAGATCACACAGTGCCCCCTACAGTCCAATACAGTTGACTCTCGTTATAAAGAGCACTTTTATAAAGAGGTTCTGCTTTAAAGAGCAATTTCTGAGGTCCCAAACCTCAGGTTCTCTTTGTGTTTCTTTGTTTCGCTGTCCTTTGATAACAACATTCCTGTTATAAAGAGGTAAGTTGACTAGCCCCATCGACCTTGTTATAACGAGAGTCGACTGTACTCTGACATCAAATTGTACTTACCCCGCTATCATCAGAGCCTGCTAGCTCTGGCAGGGATATGATGCAAGACTTTAACGACTGGTCAGCTGACGTTGATGATGTCTCCTTCTCTATTAATTTCAACAATGCTGAAGAATAAAAACAATCACATGTATATTTTCAAAACAGGAATGAACAACAGGAGAGATATCTAGACGGATTGAACTGCCTGTAATCATTGACCCTCCCAGAAACTTTAATATCTACTGAGACATTTTGAATGATTTTGCAGGATTTGGAAGTGGTGCAAATTTACGGGTAATATGGGAACTGCGTACCCTACTGAATTAAACACGATACGCGTAAAAGAAACCCAACACCAGAATTAAATATCCAGAAGTTGTCCAAAGAGATTTATAGCGAGCATCATCTGTTGCATGTTAATGTACATAAAAGTGAAATCTGTTTTGGTTTTTCTTGTATCCCATAAATGGCAATCAAGACCTTTCTTTTTCATTTTCTGAGAAGTTACTAAAGTACTTGTACAGTTGGTTATGGGTACCAGATTCCATAACCTGGAACCAGTTGCTGATATCATCAGTCAGGTTCCAATGAACACCACTAGGATTGCGAAAGGTAGGGCTTAACCACTTTTACTTTTTCATTGGGCCTTAGGCATGTTAGGCCCAAAAGTTTGTTTGATTACAGTCGACTCTCGTCAGTACAAACTCTGTTATTACAAAATTCTGGTTATAACAAATATAAAGCCTTGGTCCCGACTGTGCATTTATGTGCACAATGAATGGGACTGATGTTCCTCTTAATACAAAATTCTGATATAACAAACAATTTGGCTAGGTCCGAACGAGCTTGTTATAACGAGACTCGACTGTATTACACAAACTGCAGAGTGAGCTGGGCCCATTCTAGACGCCATGTTACTGCCATGTCCAACTCAATTATTTTGCCTTTTATGAATTTGACACGGCGATAACATGGCGTTTAGAACTATTTTGGCTCAGCAAATTGAGTTCGGCAGGGCAACGCCCTTCAGGGCGACAGGGCTGCCGTGCTATTGTCGATCCAAACGGCAGTGGCACAGTACTGTTCTAAAGGCCGTGCCATTGCTGTGCCGAACTCAATTCAATTCAAAGTTGGGGCAAACATTTTAGGAATGTGCATGCTCACAATACCCTCTCTTGTGTCTGCATCACGGAAAGTGAAATTGACGAGAAACTTTTGATCATCCTGAAAGTTCATTTAACTGTTTTAACCTGGCCCATTACTCCAGCTGCATTAATTAAGGTTTGACTATTACGTTTGATGTTTAGAGCAACTACCGTGCTGTACACAAGCTATTGCCGCACTCGGTTTACAATGTAATTAAGTTTGGCGCGGCAGTAGCACGGCATCTAGAACGGGTCTAAGGTTTGCAATTTTGTACCCCAAACAAACTGCCAAAATATTGAGAGAAAAAAAGACACCAAACAAACTTTTTTCCATCTGACAGTCTGTTGTTTTTTACTTTTATGGTAAAAACTAATAACTCTTCACACAATCTGAGCCAAGGTCTCGGACTACTGGTCCAGAATTTTTACAAAGTTAAAAACAGATGCATTTTGCTCATGGGATGATTTTCTTACCAGTAAAACCACCAGCGACAATACTAACATACTGCGTCTTTTTCTGCAGAAGAAGGGGGTAAAAACGGCCACAATAAGAATGATATAAATTTGAGTGAGATATGAATCGCTGGCTAATATTTGAAATGGACTTTCTATTAAAGGAATTTCTTTCCCACCTCTGAAACTAAACCTTTATTGTTGTCTTCTCTTTCCAGGTTACATCAAGCTTCAAAGGTATAATGCCTTTGCACGTCCGAGGAATGTCATGGCGTTGTGGTTAAGAACACCGGACTCATGCTCTGGTGTTTCAGAGGCAACAGTGGCATTCGTTCGAGCCCGCCGTGTGGACACTTGTGCCCTTAAGCAAGGCACTTAACCATAATTGCTTCGTCCTTCGGATGGGACGTAAAGCCGTAGGTCCCGTGTGTTGTGTAATGCAATGCACGTAAAAGAACCCAGTGACACTAATCACTAAAGAGAAGGGGTTTGCCCGGTGTTTCTGGCCTCCTGTATGACCTCCCACGCGGAGTATTTAGGAGAAGAACCAACCAAGATCAAAGAACCAAGGAAAGCTTGATATCACCACCAGAGAGGAGTAAAGCAATATGTTACCCAACCCTACGAATGATAAAATGAGTCGGAAGCAGCCAAACTGCTAGAGCTGCATTTGAATTTTTAAAAGCCCCTTCAACAAATGTTGCACAATGGAAATCGATTATTCACTTGTAGAACTATCTCCTTTTCTGCACACATATTGCCCACCATCATGTCAAACTGTGATATTATACAAATCATGAATGTTTATGAGTGAAATGGTAAGAATAATTTCATTAGGTTACAGATGGAATGTTCCACTCCAAGTGTGAAACATTCATGATTTGTTTTAAACAACACATGTAAGTCATCACAAGTCAGTCACAAGTCACCATAAGTCATCACAAGTCATCAGTCACAAGTCACCATAAGTCATCACAAGTTATCACAAGTCAGTCGCAAGTCATCACAAGTCATCAACAGTCAGTCGCAAGTCACCACAAGTCATCACAAGTCATCAACAGTCAGTCGCAAGTCACCACAAGTCATCACAAGTCATCAACAGTCAGTCGCAAGTCACCACAAGTCATCACAAGTCATCAACAGTCAGTCGCAAGTCACCACAAGTCACCACAAGTCATCACAAGTCAGCCACAAGTCACCATAAGTCATCACAAGTCAGTTACAAGTCGCCATAAGTAATCACAGGTCACCATATTTAAAGTCATCACAAGTCATCACAAGTTATCACGTCACCCAGTCTCAAGTTTAATATGTCACAAGCCATTCCAACCAGCTGTAAAAGAGACATTCATTTGTCACTGTTCACTCCCTGTTGCTTGTGATTGACTTGTGATTTTAAAATTGTGAATGACTCGAGACCAACTCGATTCCAGCACTGCTCATTTCATACACGAGGCTCACCTGTAAGAAGTTGGCAACCACCATGTGTAGATATTGGTCCTCCTCTTCTCTCCCACTACCCAGGAAGCAGAGGTGTTCACCGGCCGCCCTGGACTCGGCTGCTATGGCCTGCCTCTGGGTGGTGAATAAGGCTTTGACGGCGCTGGCAAACTCTGTGGGCTGTTGCAACATCTGAAGAAAAAAACAACAAAAATATGGGCTGACAGCTTTTTGTCAGACGTTACATAACATGTTGTGTTACATGTGTCATGCGTAACACACAGTTGTCTTTGAAAATGTCTGTTTTGAATAAGTACCTTAACCCTAACCGAACACAACCCATCAAAGTTCAACAGCAGGTTTGTGTTTAAATCTGTTGGGATAGGTACAGTACCCCTAAACTGATGGTCTTTTACACTGGGGTTGGCATACCTCCAGAAACTAAGTCCAACAGTGTGTGTGTACAATTTCCCATGTGGGTGTTGGAATTTGCCTGAATGGGTATCGTTCCTAGTAAATTAGGCTGGGGAGTTAGGGTTAACACACACAAACAAATACATGATCCCACAAAATGGTGGTGGTTGTTAGCAACAATTGACTTATCAATATGGACTCAAGCAACTATATACAGCTCATGCCTAAATTAAGACAGGAACCAGCCCAATCAGCAAGTCAAGAAGTATAATATAATTATCAATAATAATAATATGGTGATCACATACATGTACCACTTTATACCCCAGTTTCAAAGTGCTTCACAATATTATCCCTGTTCCTCTGGTCATAAAACCAGTTTTCTGCAGAAGCTCAAGGTCAGTGCATTCTGGTCTCTACCCTCACAGGCACCCATTTATACTCTTGGGTGGAAAGAGGCACTTCTAGTAAAGTGTCTTGCCCAAGAACACAATCACCATGTTCCCTGTCCCATGTACCATCACACATGAGTCAACAACGTAACCACTGGACCACGGCGCATAATTAATAATTATGAACAGCATAAGATCAGAAGCTTACACGGATAAGAAGAAACTCTGGAAGAGTTGCAGTAACACTGTGAAAGATCTCTTTTGAGTGGTAAGTGTTCTGAGAACCTTTCATATTTCAATCAATATGAAATTATTTTTTTCAGAAGCAGTATTGGGCTTCTAGAGTTTGAAACAAACCCTACTCTCCCTACTTTGTTTTTTTTTTCAGGGTGACTCACCAAGTCGGCATCAAGGTGGAATGCTGTGGCAAGGTGGCATCTGTTATACTGTTCAGCTGGTCGACAGTCGACGACAAAATAACTTACACTCTCATTCTGCAGGTAAGAGGGAAATGTAAAGAAAATAGTCACATTGCGAGGTAAGTAGGATAGTGCATTTAGTCAAGGAACATTGGAACACTCCACTCGGGAAAACCACCATTTCTACTAGGGAGCATTTGCTGTTTCCCCAAAGAAGAACATGGGAATGTGAGGTGATCTCAACGTCTGCCTATGCAAGTGTAATTTGTAACAAAACAACTTTTCACAGAGGAAAACATAAAAGGAACACTACCTATTCCGTTAGGAATGTGCCATTTCAAATAGGGCATCCTATGCGGTAATTCACCTTCCACAGTCAAAAATGGAATATGTCATTAGGTTGTAAAAACTGGACGAAACTAGTTCTTGCAAAGAGCAAGTATAAGATGCACAATATTTTCAGTTTTTCTGAAGCATTTACATAAACCTTGTACCAGTCCCACCACTTTTTGCATATACATGTACAGTCGAGTCTCGTTATAACAACTCGTTCGGACCTAGCCAAATTGTTTGTTATATCAGAATTTTGTATTAAGAGGAACATCAGTCCCATTCATTGTGCACATAAATGCACAGTCGGGACCAACGCTTTATGTTTGTTATAACCAGAATTTTGTATTAACAGAGTTTGTACTAACGAGAGTCGACTGTACACTGTACTAAAAACAGGCCAGAACTGGTTGCAGTTCTACATGTGGTTACATGTGGTTTTGTGTAATATTAAGTGCACATATTTTCAAGGATAGGTTTTAACAAAATCTGAAGGGCACAAATTTTGCACTCACCAGGCCCTGTTGGATTGCTTGTAACAACTCTGATGGGTTGACCTGAAGACAGAGGGCGCCAGACAGGTCAGGACTGACCGAGTCTTTGGAATTACTTAAGCTGCTACCATAAATAGACTGATAATCCTGATGGGAAGGACAAAACATACTTCTCATGATTAATTTATTCTGATTGACTAAAATACATGGCATATAACAAACTAGGAATACATAACAAGCACAACACATTGCAATAACGCACACAACGTAACCTCCAAAACGTAAACTGACAAAATGGTTAGATGTTTATCTATGTCCAAGTTCTATTATAAAAAAGTAAAAAATACTATACAACAGGTTTTTTTTATGGTTTAGAATGTACAGGGCCTGACTCGGGCTTGATGCCCCGTACATTGATGTGCAGAAATGGATTGTGAGAAATCTGGATTTTTTTAGGGGACTAATTCCTTGAATGCATTTGTTGATGCTTACTTTTCTAAATGACTGGGGTTGTCACCCCCCGCCTCCCACTGTCCCACTGTCAATGTTAATTATGTACATAATACCTCATGGTACATTCAATGGTTCAACAATTAAGGTTGGAAAATCCTGAAAAGCACCATTGGTTACCGGTTGATGGGTTAAAATTATCCTCTTACTCTTCTAAATGACTGGGGTGTCTTGGAGGCGTAATACTGGGCCAAGCTAAAGAAGTCTTCCACATCATCAGCTTCTAGTTGGTTGGGGAAGGTGGCTAGGGTCTCTGCGATGGTGTCTCTACTTTCGTTTTCTAGTTCCGTCAGGATATGCTCCCTGGGGAAATGAAAGTTGTGGATTTGGGGTCAACAAAGCAATGACAGCTACACATGTAGTTATAAGAAAGAACAAAATACTTTTCATTACAATCATAATCTGGAACCGGTTCGTGACATCAGCGGTCGGGTACCCGGTTCCGAAACACACCCTTAAACAGCTTCTCACATTGTAAACTACTGCTGCTATAAACAGCATGTAGTGAATAAACAAAACTTTACCTCATGAAAAATGAGACATGCATGAACATACATAACTTCTTTCATTTTATTTTAACCACATTTTGTTGGAAATGAACATTTTCAAATTGGGTAGAATACTTAATTGAACAAGATTACCATATGCGAAGTTCACTTATTTTCCTCTGTATTGACTAACAAGCCCCCAGATAGCAATTTCATGTCATCAAAGTCAATTTGAGCAGTGAGAAAATACAAGCATTTTCTTAGAAAACACTTAGAATTTTTCAGTCCACTCTCATAGGGTTTGTACACAGAGTGTTGAGTGAACTTCGTATATGGAAATCTTTCCCTTAATTGTTGGATGAACTGATCAATATTTGAATACTTGAATATCCAGCAGTCAGCACATCCTTGAACTTACTTGGCATTGACTAGGATGATCAGACCAAGGAAGAATGAGAGGAATGCATCGGCTTGGAGGAAGTACAGACTCCACATGATCTGCAGGACCTCCAGGGAACAATTGCTGGCAAATAAACTAGAAAACTAGGGAAGAAAAAAGACAAAAATGGCGATAGGTGCCATTTTAAGATTCAATCTTTTGTCAGGTTTTTTTTATTTGGTAACCTTGTAGTGAAGCACTCATAGTGTTTGTATTAACCCTATAACCATGCTCAATTCAACAAGATTCTGCATAATTCAGATGAACCCTTAACCCTAACCCACCTCACTCCTCCAAAATCCTCCTGGCGGTTTTGGAGGATTCTAGAGGATTGAGGATGAATGGTGATTGAATCAAATGAGGATTCTGGAGGATTGAGGATGAATGGTGATTGAAGCACATGAGGATTTTGGAGGATTGAGGATGAATGGTGAATGAAGCACAAGAGGATTTTGGAGGATTGAGGATGAATGCATTTTGAGGCAGGACTGTCTGATGATTTTGAAGGATTTGGCGTTGGTTATCCTTCATTTAAACACGAGTGCAAAGTTTTGGGATGAGGAGGATTTTGGAGGATTGAGGATGAATGCATTTTGAGGCAGGACTGTCTGACAATTTTGAAAAATTTAGGCGGAGTTGAAAAATTTTGGAGGATTTTGGAGGATTGAGGATGGTTGTAAGCAACAAGGGCCTAGGGGGTTAGGGTTAAAGATGGTAAGTACAATGTGCAATCCTATTCCATACCGCAGACAACATTAACCCTAACAATCCCCATCCAGTTTAACTCCAATACCAGGGTTTGTTGGAATCCGTTAGGATGAGTACTGCACTAGTAAAGTGATTATGCTTTACATGGGTTTAGAAATGTACCACAAATAAACAGAGTCCAACTGTTCATGTGTATTGCTTACCTCAAGGTGTTGGAATTTGCAAGGGTGAGGAAGGTTTGTTGTAAATCACCCTAGGCAGTTGGGGTTAATATTTTAGTTTGTCACATACAACGTAAGCATGCATACCGTGTAACACTACACATTCGCTTACATTTGTAATTGCAAGGACAAACGATTTTTCCTTCCAAGATGTGGTATTATGGAGATGGCTTCATTGTACATGAATACAACTGGATTTGTTAAATGTGCAAGACGGTATTAGCTATGTATGCACTGTCTGGTAAGAAGCACTATGCCTACCAATGCTACGGTTAGCTGGTTGTCAGTGTTTCTCAACATGCATTCATCAGAGTATGTACGACTTGACAGACACCAGTGAAAGCAGCTTTGCTGCACAGGGCTAAAATGCTAAGTTGACACACGTAAGGGACCGTGACCATTCAGCCCCGGTATAAAAAGGGCCCCCGGGTAAGCTTGTCCCCTCCCAAGAAGTCATTTCGCACCGTTCCAGCTACCGGCCCAGGAGCTGGTCCGGTTGCTAATCAGGAACTCCTCTATCCTCGGGTCTATTGTTTGCAAGTATTGACACGTGTAATATATCCCAGAAGAAACCCGCTTGTGGTTTTCATCTCTCAGCGCAAAACAATAGAACACTTTCGTCGGCACCGATCAAAAGCCCTGCCATGCAGTTTTGCGCACAATGGGACCGTAAATTACCAAGGCGTTTGGAAGGATTTTATCTTTAATCCGGTAAGTCTGCTATTGTTCTGCTCTGGAGGTTCTCTGAAGGGCAATAAATTGATGCGCCTGACTTACTTCAAAACTTCTGGTCAGAAAGGAACCATGTACCGGACGAGACTGGGCTGAAGACCGGACTGGCCCTGGACCGGACGAAGTACTGGGAGGCCCTTTTCATACCAGGGCTGAATGGTCACGGTCCCTTATACTTTGTATGTATGTCCCCAAAGGCTCTCAAGTCAGCCCCAGTACAGTTTGCATGCATTTTTTTTTTTTTAACAGGAAGGCCACACCTTACAGAGTGCATACAGGTAAGAGCCCCTGCATGAGTTCTACATAATCCCGAGGACCGACACACAAAGGGAGAACAACAGATCCTTTCAGTCCTCGGGAGTTGGGTTGTTTGTTGGAAACGGTCCTCTGTAGTAAGTTTGTGTGCATGTTCTATGGGCGATTGTTATATTACATACAGTAGACAAAGAGAAACACAAAGCATTGTCCTTGAGAGTATAGAAAAACATGACTGTATGCTGCCACCTTACCCATACTGACGTGTAAGCATCAGGGAATATCTTTTTGGTGTCGAGGAAGTTGCAGAGTTGCGGCTCGTGGTACATGAGGAGCAGCCTGAAGAGTTGATACATCTTGCTGTCTTTACTGCTGTCTCTGCATGACGCGGGGAGAAGACAAACTTAATCAGGCTAGAAATGTTTGGAGCGTTTCCAATTTTAGAACATGTAACCGGGGAGAGTGAAATATATTTGTTTTAAAATGCGGCACTCTCCTTACAACCGAGTGGTTCCACTAAAAAAATGATTTGGGTAGAGCGAAGTTTTCTGTTGTCTCAATAATATCAAATGTTTTATTTATAGCACAAATATGAGACAACATATATACAAATGATTAGGTATTTACAAAAGTATTACAGTATATACATGAACTTTGGGTATATCAAACGAACTTTGTTGGGTCTATAAAAACGACAGTCAAAAAAAGGGAAATAGGCTAATGAAGTCGCTCCAAGGATTATTATCTGAAATGCATAAAAACAATAAATGACTAATGAATTATGGGAATTACTGTGGCATAAAATGACTGTTGCCCAAACAGAAGAATTATTAAATGGCCATTACAAACAAACCGGGTTGCAAACAGTTTCGAAAATTTAACTTGAAATTCAACTTTGTTCTAAGCACAAAGGGTTCCCAGTCACTCTGGAAATCAAGGCAAACCTTGAAAATGAGTTTCCTTTTTCCAAGAAACACCACAAATCTGGGAAATCTCAGGGAATTTGACATTGACCTGGAAGGGAAAGGTTTTTGCCAGTTTGGTGTATGTGAATCTGGTGGCATTTTTTCACCTAAGTTGTGTCCCAGTTTTGTCTACTGGCTATGGTGGCTTTTAAGTGTTTATGCATTATGAATATTATCAGTATCTTAGTTGCTTTGCTGCAACCACCTCTTGACTTCCCAGTAACCACTTTAAAGTGAACATAATTCTCATGGACGTTCTCAGGGAAATATTAGGGAATAAGCAGGGAAAGGTTCTGGAAACCCCACATATAATTGCTCTCTTTTGGTGTGCCACACACATATGTTCAGGAGTCTTTTAATTTGGTTCAAAATAGTTTTGGAACCAGAAATGAAGCTTGAGTTTGAGACTGAGGCCGTGTCCGAAACGGGCTTCCAGAGCTACGGCTACGTCTATTGTCAGCGCGTCCCCGCGTATTTTCAATGGGCGCGGACCTGGACCTAGCTCTAGACAGTTGATTCGGATGCAGCCTAAGTCAAGTTTTCAGAAATGGTCTTTAACCCTAACCCTGCTAAATGCAACAGAAAGCAACAAAAGTAAAAAGATGTTGCATACTGTTGCATTTAGCAGCCAACTCAAGACCAGTGCTCTGTTGCATCTTGTTGCATTTAGCAGGGTAGCGAGTCCATATAAGAACTACATTGTAGGCATGGTGTATTGGGGAGATACATGGACAATTGGGAACGTACTTGGGTACATATTTACTCATAACAGCATAGAAGCAGTTGTACAGGTCAGCGCGCTCCATGCGGAGCGCCACCAGAGGGCCCAATACGTCCAGCCAGCCATTGTTGTGCTCGTATTTAGCATTCTTGGACTTGCAGTAAAATGTGATAACTGATTCCAAGTCGCTGGACAAGGACAGCTTCTCTTCATCTGAGTTGTCAAATTTTTCTGAGAGTAGAAGAAAACAAAGAAATCCAAAGAATGAGACACACATTACTCTTTGTAGTTATTCAGACTGTGTGAGCTTGATAAAAACAAGATAAGGTTTGCCTGCATAAAGAAATATAGTTAAGCTAAACTGGAAAGTCTTCAATTAGGACATTATGTAAAGTTTATCTTCGGTGACTCAGTGACTCGGTCAGTCAGAAAACAACAGGCTAGTTTAGTTTATGGTTCAGCAGAAAATAAAATTAATTGCAGGGATTACACTACATTGCTACATATACCACTTAACTCCAAAAAATTGTGGTCTGCATTTACTGTATGTGATATAGCCCTAACCCCCAAGGCCTTTTTGCAAGGATGCATCCTCAATCCAGCAAAATGCCCCGACTGCCTCCATGTAAAAATTGGATACAGCCTCAAATCTTCAAAATCTTCAACAATCACTGTTAATACGTTGAGGAGGTGCTGCATGTCCAGGAGCAGTGTGGATGCTTTCAAGTATTATCTAGACCTAAATTTATGCATGGCAAAGTGTAAACAACACACGGTTCAGCCTGAGACCTTGACACGATGCATCCTCCAAAATCAGCTAAGCATTCATGAGGCCTCAATCCTTCGAAATCCTCCGTTATGCAAAGAGGATTTTGGAGGATTTGGGATGGTTGGGGTTTGTGGAATCGTAAGCAATCGGGGAGAATGCCACTTTGAGATCACTCTCACGTTTAACACAAATATCCTCAAACCACATCAAAGCAAAAAAAATATTGTAGAGGACCCTGACAAACTCACCAATACATTCCTTGCAGTCTTTTCTGAGAAGTTCTTGCTCCGGCAAATCAAAGATGCCGTCAAAGGAGGATAGGGCATCACCTTTGCCCGCCACATTTAAACATATCTACAGAGGTAAGGGATCAGAATCAATTGAAATGTTTAAATTGTTTAAATTTTTTCAAGACATTTTTGGATAACCATTCAAAGTGGTGTACAATACAGTACACATTACAGTCGCAAATGTTTAGAGCGTGTACCTTCCAACTAGTTGTACTGTACTGGTTGGGAATCTGTCGCCCTTGGCAGATGTTTCTCAACGTCCCGAAGTCACATCCCTCCAGCAGGGCTGCCTCTAGTTCTGCATGCCTGCGTACAAAATAAACCAGCAGACGGTAAAATTCTTTAATTTCCGAGCATTTGTGTTAGAACTCTCTTCCTCAGCACTATTCAGTGTCATCTGTTGTTCAACACAGCTGCACATTTATGCAACCCCAATCGACTGCCAGCCTATCGGAGTCGCTTTAGAAATTGTTACACCATTTTGTGCAGAAATGTGTTCACTAAGCTGTTGATTAGTCAATTTGCTGCCATGTTTTTGTTAGACAACAGCGGTTACCAGCCAAGATGTGGTGTTGTTTTGCATAGTTAATCGCTGGATATGAACACGTACATTGTACATGTACATGATAGGCGCTAATGTGCAAGTGGATATTCCATATAGTAGCTCAGCACTTCCTCTGTATTAATTCTGCAGCTTATACCACAACATGCATGAACACAAACAGCAGGCCAAGCTGATTTTTGCCAAGTAATTATAAAAGCACAGCCCAAATTTCTTTCTTTATCATGTATGTGAAGGCATGTAGGAACACACATACATACATGTACCTCAGTATTTGCATGCACTAGCGCCTTTAGCATAGGCCATAATAATAGGGAAAATCAAAGGGTCAAAATGTTGGACCACATTGAACATTGAACAGCACCTGACCTGAACATCCCGAGCCCAAATGCCACTTCGGTGGAATTTGTACAAAATTTATTAAACCGTCTAGTTACTTTGGGATTGTTTAAATTTATGAATTTAAAAAAAAAAATTCCCCTATTTAACAGACCCAAACTCATGTCCCCCCCCCCCTCATTAATAACAATTTGCTAGCATGCATTTAACTTAGGTTATAGTTTTATGCATACACTAAGTGCAAAAAAAGTGGCGTATGGAAACTGCATTCTGCCCGTTAAAGTTACAAATTAAGTACTTAAGGTTACTAATACTATGGTTTAATAATCCAGGGGCGACATGGTGAGTCGCTATGTAGACACGCGTATATTGGGGGCGACTGCACTACGAGTACGAGCGTACACCCGAACGTACGTACTGAGTCTGTGCCAAGCCCACTTTACGTTAAAAACAAAGCCATATTTTGCAAAATTGCAAGCTACTTATCTTAATGTGAAATACTCAAGTGGGGCAACCCCACCACAAATTACACCTCCTACATTTTCGTTTGATTGATCGCAGCCAAAAGGGAAATTTTGATCGTTTTTTAACTCACCAACTGTTATCTTCGTTTTCGCACTCCGCCATATTGCTCGGTGACGTGTTCGTGTACCGGAAGTGATCTTACTCGCTGGCAATCAAAACATTGCTGAAAGTCATACAAAAACTCTATTTTTTAGATAGGTTTAATTTTTTCGATTGACAGTTTTATAATATTTCTGAACTTTAAATGGTTAATTTTTGTCCTTTATAATTTTTTAGCTGTGAAAACGATGCCCAATTTTATTTTTAAGGGTCGTCATTTCTGTTCTGCAAAGGATTCTGGGTACGGACATTTATTAAACTATCGGTATCTGTGGTAAGCTATATCCACAGTGCAAAAATTATGCGGAAGCGAGAGCAGCTAAAAACCTGAGCGAAGAGCAGTTGGTGTTTGAGATTTACCGTCAAAATGGCCCAACCTGGTGGGCGAAAGCCGGGGTTTTTCTCGAAAGTGGCGGAGATGATGACCGCCCCTCGACCAGCAGTCGACAGAAAGACCCTGGAAAAGACATGGAAACTGATGGAGAAAGTGATGCGGCTCTGCCAGCACAACAAGATGAAACTGAAAAACAGTCCGCCGTACATTTTGGACATTTTGCCCGAGACCTACCACCAGCTGCGGCTGGTGTGGTCCAAGTACGAAGGCGATCCGGAGAAACTCCACGAACTGAACGACAACGTCTACTTTCGTATCTTCGTGGACAACATCATGAAGAAAGCCCGGCAGACCATTCAACTCTTCAAGGTCCACAAGGAGAAAATGTACGACGAAAATTCGGCCGGCAGGCGGGAGTTGAATCGGCTCTCGTTGATTTTCAGCCACAATCTGGCCGAGTTGAAAGCCATCTTTCCCAACGGGGTCTTCTCCGGGGAATCTTTCCGCCTCACAAAACAAGACGCCGCCAAGTACTGGAAGAAAAACTTCGGAACAAGGTAAGAAAAGCCACCCAAAAAATACACTACCACTGGCACATTTCGTTCAGTTTGACCATGTTCATTCGTGGGTGACGTTGATGACAATTTTTGTGTTTGTCACCTTTTGTGCCGACATGTCAAGTGGACTCAACTCCCGGAAATGAGATGTCAGCACGAAATTGGGGTGAAATGTGGCGGATGGATGGGGTAATTTTAACAAAAAATAAAATTACTACACACCTGTCAAAATCATAATGTTAATAATAATTAGCCTATGTTGGTAATGAACTGTAATTATGAGACTGACAGGGTTGAGTCTGTCATGAGTGCAAGTTTTCAAGAATTCATATTATTTTTTTTTTAAGTGCTCTAGTACACGTTGGTTATTGAAGCAGAAAGACAGAGGGTCAATATGATCAGTTTAATTAACTGTTTGAGTCTTCTTAACTTGTCTTTCAATTGTTAAGATATTTCTTTTACCTATAGTTCTTGCAATTTTCTCATAAATGTACTGTATAAAATAAAACTTTTCTAGTTTTGTAATGTTTGCATTTGTAGTCAAACATGATTCTTTTATTGTCATATAAATATCTGCCTGATTTACTTCATTATTTAACATGTACATTATACAATGTATGTAAACACACTGAATGTACATTGTAGGCCATTTGTATGTGAAATGTAGGTTGATGTTCTGTATTCTGTCATGTCTGTTAGTGATATAAACCGCAGTCTTGTTAGCTGCTTATATTGTTGAGTGTTGACATTGATGTAATTCAGGCGCGGTTCTACAGGGGGGCTAGGGGGGGCTGTAGCCCCCCCCAAAAAAATTTTTTTGTCTAGCCCCCCCCCAAAATAAATTCCGTAAAAACAAATTTGCATTAGCAAAAAGAAGGATTGTGATGTACAGTATGCGAACGGTCTCCCCCTAAAGATAGGTCTCCCCCTAATATAGTGTGAATGATTGTAGGATTTTATTGGCGCTCCCCATTGAAAAAATGGCATGAGCCCCCCTATTGATTTTCGGAGGCCTAAGTGTCTGGAAAAAAATAACCTGTCAACATTTCAGCACGCCTCCCTGAAAAAATTCTGGATCCACCGTGCTAGCCCCCCAAAAATATTGGTTCTAGAACCGCGCCTGATGTAATTTATTAAATTTTGTCCAACTTCTGTTTTCCTACCACCCTCATCCTCACAATTTTTTTAAATTCCACTTGAGGCAAGGGTCTTGGCCCCACCAATCGCAATGTGTTGTAAGCAAGGTCGTGTGCATTGTACCATGGAGGTAGGAATACCTAGATGTACAGGGTGTGTAGAGTGAAGTTGGTATACCAGTAGTTTTTACACTGTACGTACATGTATTATATATTTCTAGTGTAAGATTTAAACAGTGATGCGTTAAATTCTAACACCACAAATGGTTTTACATATACATAGAGTGTAAGTTTAGACAGTTACCGGTAGGAAACTTGTTTCCTGAACAAATCACTGCTTTCCCTGAATTGTGTACCAAAACACATGAGGCCTTCATATCAGAATTCCGGAAACACTGTATGTACAATTTGTTCAGTCTTATGTTCGCACATCAGGTGTGCATACACGTACATAGTATAAACACGAAAATGCCATACATGTACATTGTACATTTTTGTTGTAGGGCTCGCCACTAAGGATCACCAAAGTTCTTTTTATGAGCCTACATGTGTTCTTATTTTCTTTTCTTTTTTCAAAACAAAACAGAACAAATACATGTACACCTACCTTCAGTACCTGTCCAAAACCAATTTAGAAAACTCTTTGGAAATTATACATTGTACATGTACATGTACCGTATACAGGCCTAGTGTAATGTTTCACTCTAACAGTCCTGAATCCTGCATTTTACGCACACCCTAGTAGAGGGAGTTAATTTTAGTAAGATTTACGCACACCCTAGGGAGTGAATTTAATTTAATATGTTTTTACACACACCCTACATGCCCTAGGGAGTAAAAATGTACAATGTAGGGTTAAAGTTTCTAATCACTTGTTTTGGGGGTTTTTTTGGTTTTACATCTGGAAATGAGTTCATCACTGTTCATGATCATCAGCTACATGTTCGTTCAAACTCCGCTCCAGTTGCCATGCATGTCATGGTTGCAAGTGGGTTTTTCCCTGCCTTTGTCAGAAAATTCATGAAAGTAGCTTTTCACTTTCTATCCCATTGTGTGAGTGTTTTCAAACCTAAACTATTTATCGTAATGTAAAATTGAAATGAATTTCCTACTGTTCACAGTGTCAAAGCATCCATGGATAAGTACACTCAATTTTACCAAGGACTCAAGTGCGAAATTCAGTCTAGGACAAAATAACGGAAAGATTTCCATATTTAGAAGTTCACTAATTTTTCTCTGTATTGACTAACAAGCCCCCAGATAGCAATTTCATGTCATCAAAGTCAATTTGAGCAGTGAGAAAATACAAGCATTTTCTTAGAAAACACTTAGAATTTTTCAGTCCAATCTCATAGGGTTTGTACACAGGGTGTTGAGTGAACTTCTTAAATGGAAATCTTTCCCAAAATTACTACATACTACAACTGTCCGGGCCCGCTTTAGATTAGGGCTGTCCATTTTGGAATAATATTCGAATTACACGATATTGCATTTGACCGAATATTCATTATTTGTATACTGCCAACTGCAAACTTGCGTGCTATGCCGGTAAAAAGTTGCACGAAGAGCGTGCACGTTAAATTTTGCATACTGTGATCAAAATGTAGCGCTGGAGTGTTTTGCAGTGCCAGAAAGTACTCCGTAAAGGGCTTCAACCTGCTATAAAAGGATGAGAACGATAAGGCTTTGTGCTTTCGAAAATTCAAACCGGCAAAGAGCTATTCAATACGGTTGATGATCGAATATTTGAGTATTCAATATAATCAGGACAGCGCACTTTAGATTGAATTTGGAAGCAAATCTGGTAAAAAAATGAGTTTGCTATTTTTGAACAGGCTTTTAACTTCAGGAAATTATGGCAGAATTTTCTCACAGCACGTACAGTGTACATGTATTCAGCATTATCAAATGAGCTCAAAGTAAAATCAACAGATTATTTTTTTTGCATCCTGCTTTTAGAAGCAGTTGAACCCGGATCCTGAACAAAATGTAGGCCTATGCACACTAGAGTGTATTATAATAATGTCTTTGCCTAAAAAACAAGCTAGGGTTGAAAAGTGGACCTCTCCTGAATCTGATTTTACTTGAACTCTGTTGTTTGTGATTCAGTGTGAATCTCAAGTGCTAGGGTAAACAGTACAAATTGACTTTTAGTGAACTGATGGACCACAGTGATGGAATATGAATGACAGGGCGTATGGCATAGTTTACCTGTACCTGTAATCCTACATAGCTTTGGGTTTTATCTGTTTGTTGGTTGGTTTAAGTTGGTGTTTAAATGATCATAAATAGCGGCAGGGGTGAATGAAACAGTGGGGTGGGTTTTTTTCTTATATTTTCCACCATTTTTTTATGGAAAGAATGAAAAGCGTAGATTTTACGTTTTTAAATGGAATGAATCCAACTATGGGATGGGAAATGGAGAGCCATTTTATTATGGAGGATACGAGTGTGTGTTTGGTGCATAGACTTTGGTCTTTTTTGGCAGGCTGAGTCCAATAAAATAAGTGTCTATATAAAGTGTCTATAAATTGATAAGAATCTGTTCAGCTTGTGCAGATGTTTAGCTTTAGTAGGTGCAAAGTTATTCCAATTTGTAACAACCCCCCCCCCTCATATTTTCACGAGTGCCCTTTTTGTTGCGAGTACCCCCGCTTTTGTCGCAAGTGACCCCAATTTTGTTGCGATTGACCCCCTTTTGTTGTTCAACGTCACACAAACGTCAGCAGTTGTGCAGCCATGAAGGGCGCCACCTATTTCCCGATTATGGCCATGATTGTCCGCTTTAAGCAGTGCCCCCCCCCCCCCCCACCCCTTACCAGCTTACTTTGAATTTACGGAGGCCGGTTGACCAGTTGACCCCCTTTTGTTGTTCAACGTCACACAAATGTCAGCAGTTGTGCAGCCATGAAGGGCGCCACCTATTTCCCGATTATGGCCACAATTGTCCGCTTTAAGCAGTGCCCCCCACCCCTTAACAGCTTACGGTACTTTAAATTTACGGAGGCCGGTTGACCAGTGAGAAATCCCTGTGTACCCTTCAGCACTGATGATCTGTCAGCAAATGTCACGTGCACATCACTCCCATTCGAAGTTGTCTAGCGACGCTCAATGAGCCCTTTTTTATGTTTCTCCCCCCCCCCCCCCCCCCAAATTAAATCAATCAAAATGACCTTGCTACTGTGTGCCCCTATTATTCCATCATACGGATAGTGCCTCAATCTAATTTTTGGGATTTTTACACTGTATAAGTGATCATTTATTATTATTCATTTAGAGTATAACTACAAAAAGCTGTGTGGTGTCCATATGGTGAGAACCGTGTACTGTACACGTATCGTGTAACAGACTTAAAGTTAATACGTAACAATAGTGAGATAATTAAGTCTTTTCTTTTGTTTCCAGTACCATCGTTTCTTGGAAGTCCTTCAGCCAGAGCCTCTATGAGGTACACAGCTTCCAGAAAGGTCTGGAGGCCTACGCCCTCAAGACAACCATCGACCTGACCTGCAATGACTACGTCTCCAACTTTGAGTTTGACGTCTTCACTCGGCTCTTCCAGCCCTGGAACACCATCCTGCGGAACTGGAACTGCCTGGCCGTCAACCACAAGGGCTACATGTCCTTCATGACGTACGATGAGGTCAAGAACAGGTTGCATGCATACATCAACAAACCAGGAAGGTACATGTATAAACAACTATCCACCATTTATCCTCCTCTACAGGTCCCAGACCTGCCGGTACATGTTGGTCCAGAGCTCGAGGCTCCATAACTCCCCATTTCTCACCACCCCAGCCCCAAGCCTCTCTCCCGAAGCCCCTGCCTGTTTCACCATTCTCCATCCACCATCTTCATACCCCATCATGATTCCCCAAATCTCAACCAATTCCATCCCTCTCTCTTCTTACCCCAATCCACTACCTACAATGTATCTTCAACATCCTCCATGTTCAAGTTCTGAATCCTCTGTTTCCAATTACACTCTAATTCAGCATCTAAATTCGTCTTCAATTGCTGATTTGCCATCCAGATCATCCATCTCCCACCCTCTATCCTTCATCAATCCCTGCTCATCCATCACCAATATTCCGTCCCAAATCCTCCATCCACCTCCCCAGTTGTTCCATGCCCAATCCTCCATCCCCCATCTTCCAACTTCATCCCCCATTTCCAACCCCATCCACCATCCTCCATCCCCCATCTTCCAACCCATCATCCATTTCCAACTCCATCTCCCATCTTCCATCCCCCTTCCCCATCCATCACCAACATCCCATCTTCCATCCCGCATCCCCCATCCCCTATCCTCCATCCCCATCCTCCATCTTCAGTCTCCCAACTTCCATCCCTGATCCTCAAACTCTAATCTCCCATCCTCCATCTGCCAACCCCATCCCCCATCTGCCAACCCCATCCCCCATTGCCAACCCCATCCCCCATCCTCCATCCTCCATCCCCCATTTCCAACCCCATCCACCATCCTCCATACCCCATCTTCCAACCCCATCCCCCATTTCCAACCCCATCCTCCATCTCCCATCTTCCATCCCACATCCCCCATCCTCCATCTCCCATTTTCCAACCCATCCCCCATTTCCACCCCATCCTCCATCCCCCATCTTCCATCCCCATTCCACATCCATCACCAACAGCCCATCTTCCATCCTGCATCCCCCATCCCCTATCCTCCATCCCCATCCTCCATCTTCAGTCTCCCAACTTCCATCCCCCATCCCTGTTCCTTAATCCTTGATCTTTCTTCTTCCGTCTTTAATCTCACATCCTCCATCCCCATCTTCCATCCCACATCTTCCATCCCCACCTTGCATCCCCTATCCTCTATCCCCTGTTTTCCATCCCAATCTTTCATCCCCATCTTCCATCCCCATCTTCCATCCTCATTTTCTGTCCTCCATCTTCCTTCCTTCATCTTCCTTCCTCCATCTCCCACCCCCGTCATCCATCTTCCATCGCCCAGCTGGGCCAACTCTCACCCCAGCCCAAATCTTTCACCCCAATCTTCCATCAAAATGTATTGCTTCCTCCAATGCTGCACTCCTTAACCTCTCATCATGTATCTGCCATCTTTAATCCCACTTCCTTCTCCCAGGTCTCAGCCAAGACTCCTTTTCAGCAAACCAAAACTCATCCGGCAGATTCCCAAAGCCAAATCATCAGCGTATAGGTCCAGCCTGGTTGCCCCTCCTCCCAACTTCCTACTTTGTCCTAGTGCCCTGCATTTTGACCTCAGCCCCAATCCCCTATCCACCAAGACCGCCAAACCTCCAGCTTCAAGACCCGGAACCCAGCACCACAGGGATATGACCATCCCGCTGACCCTACTTTTCCAGCCAACTCACAAACTCCCCAAAGCCCAGTCCAGCAGCACCTTCACCCAGCCTCCTAGGCACCAGGACCCATTTCCATTCCCCCATTTCCAAGTCTTCTCCCTAGCTACAACCCCAAGCCCCTAACCCCATCCATGCCATCCCTA
The DNA here is from genome assembly GCA_029964075.1 of Patiria pectinifera. Classification (NCBI taxonomy): domain Eukaryota; kingdom Metazoa; phylum Echinodermata; class Asteroidea; order Valvatida; family Asterinidae; genus Patiria; species Patiria pectinifera. Next base: position 32,023,015 of record CM057150.1, read on the forward strand.
GAACTTCATGAGCCGGACCCTTATCCCCAAACCCCCATTCCTAAGTCCACTCCCCAAGCACGTCAGCACAGGTCTACATGTTCGGCCATGCCTACCAGCTGGGAGGGTGCAGGCATGCAAGTTTTCCTCGGATCAGCTGATTTCCTCGTTTTTCATTTCACAATTAGGCCATTGAAAATTGAAAAACACTGTATAAAGTCTTGTAAAAATTGGAATTTCCTCGTTTTTTGTTAATTCCAAGTTGCATGCCTGAGGGTGTGAGGTGGTCTAACCACCCCCTCACCCCCTCCCTTTGGGCACAAAGAACTTCATGAGCTGGCCCCTTATCCCCAAACCCCCATCCCTAAGTCCACACCCCAAGCACATCAGCACAGGTCTACATGGCCACCCCCTCTCCCCCCCCCCCTCCCTTTGGGCACAATTTCTGTGTACAATTCAGCCCAGGAGCAGATGCAGCTTTGGCTTCAGGGGAAGGTAGATGATTAGCAGGCAGGTGCTGCATTCTTCTGTATGATTTTCCAAGCTTGGGGAGGGGTGGGAGTTGGCGTTGGCTGTCTATAAGGGTGTGCATTTATGGGTGGACGGGAACCGGGTACCCGATTGAAAGAAACACGGTTACCCGGGTACGGTGAAAGGAACCCAACCTGAAATTCAAATCTCAGAAGTTGCTGTTTGGATTGTTCATAAAGGTCCGCACGATAATACTGCCACATTGGTGGGCCAATACAGCCACATCGGTGGGCCACTACAGCAAGATCTATACAAGTGTGAACAATGAGCTTTACAACTTGATGGTGTACATGTAACTTGCAACTTTCACGAGCGTCATTAATGTGAAAGATGTTTTGTTTTCCCATGTAGCCTGGTTTCGTTTATAAAATCCTCCACAAATGACATTTGAAACCTTTCTTTTCTATTGTCCGAGACGTTACTCAGTAATTTATAAAGTCAGTTGCAGGTACCAGATTCCTTAATCTGGAACCGGTTCCTGATAATAAAGGTCGGGTACTCGGGTACCCGGTTCCGATGCACAGCCCTAGCTGTCTAAAGCCCTCGTGGGCCCAAAAAAATTAGGAAAATCGTGCAGAAAAACATGTAGCACGTGCCTGCTAACCCCTCCCCCTTCCCCATGTTTTTACTTTTTGGTTTGGAATTGGATACAGGTTTGGAAATTTATATTTTCAATAATGCTCAGTCACCCAGGTTGCAGCAAATCCCCAATGGCTCCACAATGCCATGCAACATTCAATCACAAAATTGTAAGAAGTTCATGTTCATTATAATTCAGTTTTAACAATGGGGTCTCTTTTAGGAACAACTGACACACGTGCACCTCCCTGTATGCAAAAATTTACATTTAAAATGTCACAAATGCTCACTTAATTAAAAATGTATACCGTACATGCACATTTAGACAGTGCAGTGGATGGACCAGTTCACAGACATGTACATGTACAAAATGTACATGTAACGTAGTTCAATAACCAAATTGTACTCATTTTATTTTACTTCCTTGTTTGCTCATTCCATACAAAACACTTGTTGCACATTGGACATTTACATGTACACGCCTGTACATTTATTTTTCCAAGAACATCTACATGTACCGGTATACATTGTGTAGGCCCCTATACTTATTGTGATATTGTAATGTCACTCATTTTCTGCTTCAGTTACATACATGTACTAGTTTGAAACAGAATATATTTTGTGCAAAGTTCATCCTTTTTTTTTCTGAGCACATGTACACATGGTACAGGGCAGAGCATATTCATGTTTTGGTGTGTTTTTTCCCAGTCCTGACATGATGTGTTTTATCATCCTATGTTAACCGCTCTGACAATTACAATGATTAAATGTGGTTGTAAGTTTTCAATTGGTAGAGGGCTGTCCATTTTGAAATGGTTTAATATTATTATATTACTCCAAACTTTGTTTGACCAAATATTCGGATATTCAAAAGTTGCATGCAGAGCACGCCAGTTAAAATATGCATACGGCAATCGAAATGGAGTGTTACAAATGTATGCAGTAAGTATTTTATAACTGTTTAGCTTTAAAGGGAAAATACAACATTTGCAAACATCAAAAAATAAAACTACCAAATCATTTTGAAATACCTTGCTGGACTGTTAGTGAATGACAGTGTAAAGCATCCTGTAAAATTATGGCACCTGGTATACTGTCATTTTCAAGGAAAGTGGTATTTTTGTATCTTTTTCCAACGTTGGTCGGCCGACCAGCGTTGGAAAAAACTGGTTTTTTTTCCCAAATACTGGCCCCAATTGACCATCGCACTTGTTTGACCAAATATTCAGATATATTCAAAAGTTGCATGCAGAGCACGCCAGTTAAAATTTGCATGCAGCGATCGAAATGGAGTGTTACAAATGTATGCAGTAAGTATTTTATAACTGTTAACAGGTTTAAAGTGCTAAAAGGATAGAAACAATGAACCGCCATCGCCGAAAAAGGTACTGTCGACAAAAAAGTGGCAACTGACAATAAAATGCCGCAACTTGATAAAGTAACATCACAGTCGTGTGTGTACCGGTATACTGTGCATAATTGTTTTGTTTTCGAATATAAATTCAAAGTGGCAGAATTAATCAAATATATTATATTATACAAATATTGAATGCTTCGACATGTTCGAGTGGTGTAGTAAAACTAGCCTCCCGAGGTGATCCATGGACGTTCTATTTTGATAAAGCATTCAATATTTGTTTTATAGCACTTCACCCACAGATTCTGCTTGGTTATAATATTTTTAATTATTTAAATCTGAACACAGTTGAAATAAACTTCAATTTCAATACAAAATTGGTGGAAAATGTATTTCTCTCTTCCAAACTACCCCTTCGCGAAATGTTTGAACCCAACTCTGTGGCGTGCTCTCTTTGGAACACACCAGCATGCATTTGCACACAAATGCCGCGCCGTGGAAATAGTACTTTGGTTGCTAATGGTATAGTACTTTGGTTGCTACGGGTATACATGTAGGCCTAGTACTTTTGGCCGTGCACAGAAAGATAGCAAAAATAGAAAGTACATGTATCATGTGACTCGCTCTCGGCCAATCAAGACACAGAATCTGCGGGTGAGGTGTTATAAATTCAAATATTTGGTATACTATTCATTCGGACCAGCCCTGATAGTTTACTATCCAGGCAAAGACAATGACACAATTTAGTTTCAGCACAAGATATTACATCCTTGTATAAGCCTACTTGTATAATGTTAAAAATGAACAGTTTTGAAACAATAATCATGATCTTTGCAATTATTTCAGTACATGCGAATATTTTTGTTTAAATAACAAACAATTGTGTAATTCTATTTCAGTAACGGTTTCAGAAGGTTTGTAATAATTAAGTTAAAAAGCGTTACCAAAAAACTGACACAATGGTGGGTTTAAAAAACACAAAACACATTGTAATAATTCATTTGGTTCACGATGGGCCTATTGTGTGACATATTATACAATGTACGCTTGGGAATTTTTGGAGCATTTTTGTTTTCTTTCTTCTTTTTTTTCATCCAGAAATCAGACAATTTCTTACTGTTTCCCCTTAACAAAAACAAGCTCCAAACCATTGATGTTTTTTTTAATTTTAGGGCCAACATATTGAGCCGGAAAAATAAAAATTAAAGTGATAAGAAAAATAGCCTTTGGCCAGCACGTACGCATGAAATGGCACAGAAAGAGGCTTCCCAAAGGCTACATGTACATTGTATCACCTTACAAAATTTCGTATTTGTTGGTACGGAAGATAGCAATTTGTTGTCCCCAATGAAATTCTAAACCTTTTCTCTCCAAAACACAGCTACATGTACAATGTGCAGAAGGTAAGGATTTTAGAAAGGGGCACAGCACCTGAAAGTGTTTTTGCAGATTTTGGTTTCTTCCTTTTTATTTTTTTTTTTGGGGGGGGTGTTTAAACAGAAGGTTTGTTGTGTTGCCAGAAGAACTTCCTCTATTCATCTGGGGAGAGAAAGTTCAGTCTATATTTGGAGCATTCAGTGCCAGTCCATTGTGTTTTTCCCCGAAATGTACTTGTCACAGTTAGACGTCAGATTTGAAGGGGAAAAAAGACTTCCTTTCTGTTTGAGAACAAGGATCAAGTTTTTTTTACCTATTTTTATTTAAAAAAAAATTCTGTGGAATAGCTACATACATCAACTGGAAAACCCTACAAAAATGTATCGGATTAAAATTTAAATGTATGGCAAACGTTGGTTAATTGTAATTGGTTGATAGTGTACACATGTTTTTCTGTCATATCAACCTAACTAAAATTCTTGTATGGCAATACAAATGTTGACAAATAATTACATAAAATAAATAGGGCCTAATAAAATAAAATATAATTAAAGGCAAAAGTTTGTCATTTAGATTTAGTACCAGCTGAAACTAAAACATCATTTTTGAAACATTTATGAAAGTAATATGAGTAAATAATGTGAATAATATACAGGGCGTACTGTAATGTAAACATTTCACAATATACTCCCAAGTACTTAAAGTTGCAATCCCCATTATGTTTTTCAAATTTCATCCCGAAAATCATGTCTTTTCTAAACTGCTGGTTTTCTAGCAATACAAAAGTTATTAACTTTTTAATGAGACATCGACTGGAAAAAAATCTGCCCATGTTTACATTTAGCTGTTGAATTATAACCTTACAAATTTTGAATAACTGGCTGCCCGACAATAATTCTGTTCTTGCGGATTAGACTGGTTCCCAACCCACAACCAGCATCAATATTGTGCGGACTGGGAGCCAGTCTGCTCACAAAGCAGATGTGTTTGTGCCAAAAACAAAACCTTTTTTTCCCAGACATGTCAGAGGGTTTCATTGGGGAGGGGTGGAATAAAACATACGAGTTGAAATATTCTATTTTGTGGAGTGTTGTGGCCTCGTAGTAAGGAGCATTGAATTCGTGGTCTGCGGGTAATTCCGCGGGTTGTGGGTTCGAGTCCAGCCTGCAGCTATGGTGCATACGTGTGCCCTTGGGCAAGGCACTCATTGCTTCTCTCCACCCAGGAGTAAATGGGTACCTGTGAGGGCAGAGATGGTAATTGTGGTTGATTTAGCTGCTTTGTGACGAAATGGCAGCATCGAGCTGTATACTCCCCAGGGAGCTGAGATGGTACTTGGAATGTTTCATTGGCCCAATGAGCAGGGTAATAATAAGTACCTTCCTTTGGCAATTTGGCGCTCTATAAGTCCAGTTATTATAGAACCTGAAAGTAAAAGCTCACGCAACGAGCTTCCGGCCCCCTCGTGCAGCCCACCTATGGTTTTACACTACAGGTTGTCCTTTTCTTGCTATATATTTTTTTAAATGATTTCTAACTGTAATAACTGCAAGAATCATGCATGTTTGAATTTGATCTTGGTATTCAAGAAATAATGGCGGTATTTGCAGGATTGAGGGATTGCTATTTTTCCATTATGAGGCCAATTGGAGGATTTGGCAGGATTGAGGCTACATCCTAGCAAAAAGGCCTAGGGAGTTGGGGTTAATAAGAGAAGAAGAAAAAATGTTGAAGAGCACGTGGAACGCAACTTTAAACTTGTTAAAACTTGTGATGGACCGACTCTTCAACAATCCTGTACACTTGAACAAGTTCCAAACATTGCAATGATGTGCAACAGGACGTACATGTACATGTAGGCCACAAAACATCATGTACAAATACATAATACACATTGCAAGAGTTCATTGACAATCACATGTACATGTACATGTACAATGTATATGAAGAATGTACAAATACATAATACACATTGCAAGAGTTCATTGGCAATCACATGTACATGTACATGACGAGCGTTTAGATGTGGTGTGTGAAATCAATTAACTCCAGAAATTGTCTAAATATAAACAGGACTACTTGTACAATGTACATATTGCAGTTCATGAAAGGAATCTCTAAAAAAAGATGACAAGTGTGCATGCATCGCCTTTAAGATACTAGTAGAAACAGGAACTTGCTATTCAAATGGTTATTTTCATGTTAAAGGGAATATACATCATTTGCTTTTGCTGTAATTTTCAGAAATGGATGGAATTGGGGGGTTGAAAATATATAGCAAATATAGTTACACTGACTTTTTTGAGGTTTTGGGTTCGAAAATGCTATAAAAACCAAGAAAAACAATCATTTTCCTGTAGTCTGGTTCCCTGACTCCATTTAAGAAGAAACAGAGCAGTTTACATACATTTGGGAATTGTAAGGTCAGGGAACCAGTCTAGCTGGCTCGTACCCGTTCATAGGTTTGTAATCGATTGCAAACAAGTGCGATGGTCAATTGGGGGCAGTATTTGAAAAAAAAGCCAGTTTTTTTCTAATGCTCATCGGCCGATCAGCGTTGAAAATTGATACAAAAATACCACTTTTCTTGAAAATGACAGTATACCAGGTGCCATGATTTTACAGGATGCTTTACACTGTCATTCACTAACAGTCCAGCAAGGTATTTCAAAATGATTTTGGTAGTTTTATTTTTTGATGTTTGCAAATGTTGTATTTTCCCTTTAAGATACTAGTAGAAACAGGAACTTGCTATTCAAATGGTTATTTTCATGTTAATCTGAGGGGGTTGATCAACTGCTTTTAAACCGGATACTGCACAAATGAACAAATACCCATGTACCGGTACATACTGGTCTTGATAACACATCACGACCTATATATAACACATATAACACATGTATGACCTATATCCGCAGAACCAATTTGGGTGTACCTTGGTATGTACAATATACCTAAACCAGGATGTGTTATAGATAAAAATTGAAGTGATGTCGTGATGTCATTGTATGACATGTGACGTCCATTAAAGGTGCATTTTTCTAAGGCCTACATCTGCAGAACTTTTACACCTGATCACTCTGCAACTGTAACTGTAAGGAATTAAAATATGAAAAATAATGTCAATAAATACATCTCTGTATTCTTGTTTCAGCTACATCTTCAGACTGAGCTGTACTCGTCTAGGCCAGTGGGCCATTGGATACGTCACACAAGATGGCAGCATCCTACAGACCATACCGCAGAACAAGTCCCTCTGCGAAGCCCTCATTGATGGCAACAGGGAGGGATTGTAAGTTCAAGACTTCGAAAGAGAGTTTGCGTATCATACCTTCACTGGTCGCTTGTGCAGAGCCACTCGACAAACGTCTGATACATGGGCGTCGCTTGTGCAATTATTCTTTCTAGCAAGCTGTCATTTTGAAGAAATCAATGAAAGAAGGCCTTTCCTACGGTGCTTCTTAAGAAGCACCGTTGGAAATTTCCGTTAGTAGTTCGTTTTTTTATCCGGCGAAGCATGCGCAAGCGTTGACACGGCGCACACGCGCGCGTGGTTGCTATAATTCGTCGGATCGGTGCGCGACATCGCGTAGCTGCAACCGGCGCAGTGAGAACGTGTCTCGGACGCTGAATTCAGGCCCAATTCAAAACATGATTCAGCAACTTTTGATTTGAAATCAAGATCCTACATGTGTAGAATGTTGTTTTTCTCGAAATATATAGCTGAAGCTGAGCTGAAACTTTGTCAGGTTAGTTGTTCAGCACCCTTCTTTAGATTTTGAGCACTTTTGTTGCTTCAAACAAACAAAATGCACGCACTACAAATGATGGACTATACATGTACCTTTAAGTCTGACACATGGAGCAATGATGGCAGAGAGTTCCTGGAAGTGAAGAGGCAAAATGATTACAATTCAGATTTTAAAAAATGTTTGAATTTCACTATTTGGTTCGGATTTTGGAAACCAGATATTCAGAAAAACCTTTAAAAAAATCAGGCCTTCTTTTTTTCTATTTTTTGTGACACAAGCTAAGGACAACAACAGGAACATCCCCCAATTTGCTTCATGGTCTCGGATTGTAATGGCATTCACTCCTTAGCTGTCTTTTTGGTTCACGAATAGCCTACCCATTCGTCTGATCAGAGAGTTCCCACCACTGATCTCTATATAAAGACTGGATAGCGGATATGCATACAACATTCACACAGTAGACTTTGCATATTGACCAATTCGCCCCCGGTCTCACGAAGATGGCTGCGTATAATACGAACGTTCTACGCGTAAATACGCGCGCGTTGTATCAACAGTTGACGCGCATTTTGGTCACGTACACATATTATGATGTTCTAAAAGGGACACATTTCCGTAGTGATTATTATTTCAAAAACGCCGAAAAAGTGATTTGCGGCCATATAAAAGTAACCACGACGTTAGAAAAATTGTTGTAAACCTTGGTCAGTTGGTCAGTGGTGGTGGCCAAAATATAAGTCAAGTGAACCGCGACGTTACTAAAGAAATCATGCTGTCTATATAGAAGGCAACTTGTCCTTTGTAGATCACCAGCCGGTCTCACCAATATGGCGTCAAATTCGTTCATTGTGCGGCTCTTTATTAGCTATCCAGTCTTTATATAGAGATCAGTGGTTCCCACCCCTCATTTTGCCACATTACAGCTCTGGAGTGTTTTTGTAAAGGCCCAGCGGTCATCCATCCTGCAAAGTATACCAAAATGTCCTAAACGAAATTCAGTGCGGCACCTCACTCATCACTTTTTGTTTGCCTGACTGTGAGCTGAATGGAAACTTCCACAGAATTCAGATTCAGTTTGAAAAAAGTGGGATAATCGGATTTTAAGTCATCTATATCGGCCAACACAACTCTGTATCGAGAAATGGGCGGGTGAGGACAAGAATTTTCAAAAAGTGTTTGACGCATTGAGCTATATTAAATTACTAGAGCGTTAACTCTTCATTCTTGCGCGCGGAGATGCTTTGAAGCCGCTCTGGGCGCAGACATTTTGAATTTATGTGCGTGTTTGTAGAACACAATCGAAATTGAATTTTAAAAGTGTACTCTACGCGCAAGTAGAACATACGCAGACAACTTCAGCGCGTCATGACGGTTCAAAAAAACATCACAGCGAAAAGCATCTGCAGCGGAGGGCCCAGGGACGCGCACACGTTACACTCTTTGCATCAGAGCAAAATGGAATGCTCATTTGCTGATTGTGCGTTTCGGTTTTGGGCGTATTGGTTTCGATGACGCACCAGTATGGGATACAAATGCAGATATATGCAAATAGCCGTACAAAAGCCGTACAAAATTTCGAGTTTTCCATAGGTTTGTGCACAAACATGGATGCGCCCATCCGGAAATTTACTTTGTACATCGAGTTAGCGCTCTAGTAATTTAATATAGCTCTATGGTTTGACGCCCACTTCCACGTCCTATGACATGGGCTAAATGAACGCTCTATGCTTGTGAAATTGCCCTCTGCTGTACAGTAAATATTTCATTCCCCTGACTATAGCTACCTGTATCCAGACGGAGAAGACGACAACCCAGACCTGACTTCCATCAACACCAAACCTATGGAGGAGCACATTCACGTCTCGCAGGACCAGTACGCCCTGTACTGCGAGATGGGCTCCACCTTCCAACTCTGCAAGATCTGTACTGAGAACAACAAGGATATCCGTCTGGAACCCTGTGGTCACCTGCTGTGTTCCTCGTGCCTCAATGCCTGGCAGGTAAAAAAAAAGGGCTGAACAAAAATGTGCCATTCATTGTACATTTGAACTGTAAAACTATTGGGGTCATTCTATAAATTTGGGTCCAAATTTTTTTTTTTGCAGTCCTGGTCGTTTGACGTGTATGATTTTATAATTCTGATGCACTCCTTAACTCTAACTCCCTAGCATGATTACTACATGTACTAGGAACCATACCCATCCTGGCAAATTCCAACACCATATGGGAAACTGCACACACATATTTCTGACTTTGATTCTGGAGGTGTGCCAACCCAGTGTAAAAGACTGTCAGTTTAGGGGTACTGTACCCATCCTGACAGATTCCAACAAAACAGGTACTGTCTAGGTTTGATGGGTTGAGTTATGTTAGGGTTAATGTAGTCATCCTCCAAGAGTGATTGATCAGTCTCATCAGGCAGTCCGAAATTCACTCCAGTTCCCCTGCCATGGCTTTTACACAGGCTAGTCACCAACAGTTACATGTCTGTCGGTTATTCTGTAAAATCTCTGAATGGCTACGGCTGGAAATTACACCCACGCCTATGGAAGCGGCTGCAGCCACTTCTTATAGACCCCACTGTTATTTCCTGCCGTAGCCAAGTATAATTCAGATGTGGCTTCAGAGATTAGAATACACAGTTGAAGTGGATGTGACAATATGTACATGTTTTTGTTCCGCGATTTCAGTTTTCAAACGTCTTTAAAGTGAGATACATTAGAAGGCCAAACCCACTAAAGAAGTTTGTTTCATTTTCAGTTCACACCAATAACTCTCCTCCTGTAATTTGATGTCTGAAATCATAAAGTCCAAAAATGGATGTGGTACCAGTACCTCAGCAACCAGTAGCTGAAACCAGCTCAAAACAAAACCAGGCAGCACATTAATAAAAAATAAAAGTTAGAGTGCTCTAGTTGCAGATGATTTACCCGCTTTCGTTCTCCTTTCACTGCAAAAACAATAGCTGAATCTTACTTGTGTTCATAGTTTAGGCCAAAAAAAAATCTTACTTGTGTTCGTAGTTTAGGCCAAAAAAAAAAAATAAGTTGGTCTCTGGTCAGCGCGCGCGTCGATTTTAATCATGCGCGTCGATCTTTTTTTTTTCCAAAATGTTCCGCGGTAGCTCCAACAGCGCCCTCTATTTCCGCACCTCCTCAATTTTTTTTACCAAAGAGCACCAAGGAATGGGAAATTGCACCAAGGCAAATGATCGAAAGCACCAAGGCAAATTATGGAGGACACCAATGTACATGAGGACACCAAAAAAGCAAAATAGTACTTACCTTGTCTGTACAATCCAAGCTTGAAGAAAAAAATGAAAAGGAGAAAAAAAAAAAGCCGCGTGGCCGCGTCAATTCCGGAACTTTGGTCTGACCAGAGACCGAATATTTTATTTTTTTTTTGCCTTATTGCTGCAAGAGTGCACTCATACAAGAGCCCAGTTGTACCAATGTTTGTTTCTAATCAGTGACAGTTTTTATTCCAAATAAACACTTTTGTTTTTCAAATGTTTCGTGAAAATAAATGAGAGTTTCGCAAATAAATTGTGGTTGCTCTGTAGTGCAGCAGAACATTTTGTTAGTCATTCCTATTTGTTTTAATAGTACTGAAGGAAAAGTGATCCTTCTCAATTTTTGTTTTCTTTCATTTTTCCCCACTTTCTGCCCCAAATTTCCTTGCTCTTCCCTACTTCTGTTTTTGCAGTCAAGAATGAATGCCAATAAGGTATGTATACATACACATTTTCTGAACCTTTGTTTTGTTGTCCATGTCCTTTTTAAGTTGACGTCACATGCTAACATTAGGTAGCCCGAAGAATCTTCTCACAATTTTGTTGCTGTTCAAAACGTAACAAACATTGCCTGGCGCCCTGTACATGCTTGTGTCTGTTATACATGTAGTTGTCTGTCTCTGTGTGTGAGCAATCTAGTACTTAGATGAATTCATGAAACAGCAGTAGACTTTGGTGATTGACATGCAACGGTTCTATTGGCTGATCTAGGCTGTTGCTTTCATTTCATTAGCCTTGAATGCAAGGCTGTGTATGTGCTGTATCAGCATGCGGGCATCGCTGACCATACATGTGTACATATGTACATGTAGCTTACCCGGTCCCACTTAAACATACACGGCAAACTCTGATCCATCGTATGCCCGAAGCCCACAGTGCATTCACACGCGCAATACTGCTGCATGTGTAGTCACAGCCCGTGCTCCGAAGGTGTGAGCCGAGGTGGGTGCACATGTACAGTACACTTCAGTGAACGCGGGTTGGGACTCTCACATGGGGACAAGGCGTGAACATGTAACGTTCAGTGTACGTTGTTAGACAAAGTCTAACAATGTACATGCACACTGAACATGTACAGTGCACTACGGGCTTTGTGTGTGCGATCGGATGGATCGCGGAAGAGTCGGCCAGGTAATAAGCTACCGGTACAATCCCGGCCAAAATGGTTGGGACACTTCCTGAGCCTGCCACGGTCACCCACTGCCCCGCTCCCCCAGTCAATGTTGTTCTCTCCAGCTAATGGAGCACACACCGCGCAATGAGAGACAACATTGAACGGGGGCTTGGGGGCCCAGCGAGATTTGGCCAGGATTGTAGCTATGGCCAGCAATGCGCTCACGATGATACAGCGCATACACAGCCTTGCATTCAAGACTATCATTTCATTGATCATTGCTTTCTTTTAATTTTTACCCATCCAATACTATTTTATCAGTGAGTATGAGAACGTAAGAAAAAATGTGCCTCGGTTCAAGTGTGGTCTTCCGTCATCAGGCAGACTTTGTGCTTTTTTTGGAAGATTAACCCTCCTACTATTTAAGAGGTCACCAATGGTCAAAATGTTTGTATCTCACCTCCTGGCATACTGTTTACAAACCAATGGGGGTCTTGACCAATATTGACCCAAGTATTAACCAGGCTGACAATGCAGGAATTTTTCTGTTTTGCAGTTCCAAATCTCGAAAAAGCAGTGTAGGATTTTGGCGTAAAATGTAAATTACATGTATGTTGAGCAGAGAAACTTTCATAAAAGATTCTTTGGTGACACCACCCACTTGATGCCTCTACATGATGAACCTGTATCAACTACATGATAAATATGATTTACGCTGTCCTAGTGGTTGAAAAAGAATTCAGGCTGCTTAAAAATCGTTGAAAATGGACATCGCTGCATTTGGAAATCATCAGCTGTATTTAACCCTGCTACAGGAAGTTCATCAACATGTTAGGTCTTGCTAACATTATTTTATTACAAACAGTTTTCAAAACGCAAGTGAAAGTTGACACAATGATATGCACGTATTTTGATATATTTCCTCCTGTCATGGTTGTGTAATTTTTCTTTCGTAGTGAAATTCTAAACATGCATGTGAATTCATAAAACCTTAAATGGCCTGGTTAAGTTGTAATAAACAGAAATGTTTGCAGAATACAGGGTGACCTAAAAAATAGTGCAACCCTAAAACATATGCCTTTCCAAGAAAAAGGGAAGCAGGGATTTTTATGTTTTTGGTATCGGATTAAAGCTGAGAGCTTTTTCTTTCAAACACTGAAAAAAAAATATGAAAAAAGCACTTTGGGTTGCTGAGAAAATGCCAATTATGTAAAAGTAGTCATTGTTCATCCTGTACACAAAACATTACCACAGTAAGCATGGTAAGGGATTTTCACTGTACCTATTTGTGCATGTCCTAATCCTTACAAGTTACAATCAACATGGCACATAATATGACAAGAGTACAAATGAATTTGATGGAAATACCTTTTATTTTCCACCTTAACAGGTACCTCATCATTTTTAGTCCTATTTTAACCCTTTCAGCATTGTGCATTTGTCAAAATACTAAGAAATTGCACAAAAGACAGAAAATAACACAGTAGGCTTACAGTAAAATGTTTCACTGTTTGAAGTACTTGTGTACAGGATGACAAATGACAACTTTTACATAACTGGCAATTTCTCAGCAACCCGAAGTGCTATTTTCATGATTTTTTTTCAGTATTTAAAAGAAAAAGCTCTCAGCTTTGATCTGATACCCAAAACATAAAAATCCACCGATTTTTTAAAAGCAAATGTTTTAGGGTTGCATTTTTGTGGGTCATCATGTAAAGTGTTCCCCACATATCCATAGAAATGCTTTCCAGCATTTAATGTGTTAGTTTAAATCACTTAGTTTCTTGATAACTAATAACAAATACCGGTACATGTAACAAAGTAACACGAAGACCTCTAGTTTTAAAATCTGAGACAATCTGTCGGAAAGTGTGTGATTTAGTTGCTGTATTCATGTACCGGTATGTTGCATGTGGAATCCATTTTATATTTAACTCAAGATTTTGATTGCCAATGACAAAGATGCATGCAAAATTGTACGTTATCTCTCATATTTTCATGTAGTTTCTGAAAACTGGCTCTGTTAATTTTTTTTTTTGTCACCAAAGTTACTCATAAAAATGGAATGTTATTTGCTCATGATTTACGTTCACACTTGCGTGAACTACCGAGTGCGAGTGTATGAATACCTACCCAAAGAGGCTTTTAAAAGGGAAAATCACCTCTTGTGTTCTTTGACCACAGGACACTGATGGTCAAGGGTGTCCATTTTGCCGGTGCGAGATCAAGGGCACGGAGATCATTGTGATTGACCCCTACCATAGGGAGAAGGCAAACGGAGCTGAAGAGAAGCAGGATTTTGAGTTTGATGATGATGAGGATGATGGTTTGGAGGTTAGTAGTTCTATTTGAACTCTATTTTCCCCTTTTTTTTCATCAGGTGTGTAAGTACTTTTAGAAGCTTTCCAAGTTAGGGCCTGTAAACTCGGAAAGAATACAGTACTTCTAGCGGTACACTCTTATCTTGTTAATCCCTTTGTCAACAAACTGGGCCCTGTTATCAGATACTGCTGCTAATCCCCTGCACCTGTCAATATCAGTTGTGTGTCAGCACAGGTGGCTTTATTACACCGCGTTCCCACTTGAATTGGGAAAAGGTGGATCAAGATCCGGCATTTTGGTGTGATCGTTATCTTACCGCAACGAAACCGCAAGTCGCATTCCCACTTATGCTTGATCCACCTTTTTGTACAGAAATGTCGAGTCCGCAAGGTCACTGAGTTCTGAATTACGCGCGCTCTGTGGGACTGCCGGTGTTGCATGCTAGGACGGGTCAGTTTTCAAACAGCGCTATCAGAATTCACCGACAAAAATTACGTGAATTCACCAACATAAATCAGATCCCCCAATTGGTGGATCAAGTGGGAACGGGGTCTTACACTAAGTGGTAGAGATCATAAAGTCACTGTTTGGACAAAGGATTAAGATAGATGAGAGGGCTGGCCAGTTTACAGTTAGATTGACTGTTTTCTCTCAGATGTTTCTAGTGGAGGTTACACGCAATGTTTAAATTGACATGATAATTGTAGCATTGTGCTGATCTACTTATATTCATGAACTGATAACAATGTACATGTATGTAGAGCTGGGTCTCTTCTGGAACTGTCACAGTCTGACAGTTCAAGAAAAATCCAGTAACGTTGTAAAACCTGCGTACGAGAGTTTTGCATAAGAACAGTCTCAGTCTGGTTGTAAACTACCTGTATGTTGTATTTTACTCCTTCCCATAGGCCATGAATGCCCAAATGTACGCAAATTAAAGGCATATATTATAAGGATGATTTGCTTTTCATGCATTTTGTTTGTTTCTGTTGTGTATGGACTTGAATTAAGCCTAGTAGACCATTAATGTACTTGTCAGTGCGCGCGCAGGCAGGCGCGCGCATCTGTATGGAAAGTTCCAGTACTTCCCCTCTCTTGTTCAAGTGAAAGTTTTGAGTGACAACATGTTTTGCCGCTTTCGGCCCTTTTTCAAAGTTATCAAAGTCTCCGTGTCAGTTATTGAGTTGTAAAGTTACCCTAAGTACACAACAGTTTCCAATAACAACACCCCTCAAAATCCAAAGAAGAATGTTCACAACCAAACCTGTTCAAGTTTCAGCTCTGTAGATAGCAAGCCAGAATGAATAATATCACTGGGTGTTTAGTGCCAGTGTGATCTGTAATCCAAGTAAGCTTTTTGATGATAATTTGGTAGTTTACTTTTGGGGTAAATGCAAATGATCCTACTTACCTTTAAACATGGTGTAGTTAGAATGAAGCGGTCCTGCACAAGAAGTTCTCGAGGGTGGTCCCGAAACACCACCTACAGTTCATGCAGCGTGTCCATGCGATTAGGGCTGTGCATCGGAACTGAGTACCCGACCGTTGACGTCAGGAACCGGTTCCAGATTATGGGATCGGATACCCGTAACCATCTTCACAAATTACAAAAATGTACATAGTGACTTCTAAGACAATGAAAAAGTAAGGTTTTGAATATTGTTTGAGGGGAATTTCAAAATGAAAACCAGCCAACGTGAGAAAGCAAAACAGATGTCACACTTACATGTATGTCTCTCGCAAAAGTTGCAGTTTACAGCGTAATGCTGCATGTAAGCCCAGTGTACACACTTGTATCTTGCTGAATATGAATCACCGATGTGGTACTAATTTTGTGCCGATCTTTATGAACATCTTTTGCTGAGCAGCAACTTCCTAGATTTTAATTTTGGAGTTGGGTTTCTAGAACGGGTACCTGTTTTTGTTTTCAATTGGGTACTCAGTTCCCGTACTACCCGTAAATGCACCCCCAACCGGTACATGTGATTGACTTGTAATGTGATATATGATGGCCTGTAAGTGCTTAATTCCGCCTACATCACCTAACATACTGTACGTGTATCAATATATTTATCCGACTTGAAAAAAAAAAACTACATGTACAACACAGGATGTAAGCAGAGCACAGCTAACTACTTTAGTTCAGTTTTAATGCCGATCATGTTTCTTGTTTCTGATTCACAGCTTCCGCCAACAGAGCCCGTCTACGCCGCCCCTCAGAAAGGCCCAAAGAATGAGCATCCTAAGAGACTTGGACCCAGCAGCCTCCCAGCCTTGCCCCCGCGCAGACCCTCACCCAACGTCTCGCCCACTTCCTCACCCAATATGTCCCCCCGCTCGTCCAGCAATGACCTGACTGAAGGGGCTTCGGCTAGGGTAGGGGGCGCAGCTGCTGCGGGAGGCGACAGCAAAGCGTCAGGGTTCCCGACCCTGCCACCCCGACGCTACTTGGATGAAGGAGTGGAGCGAACCGAGGCAGATGGCTTCTCATCTGCAGACAACCAGAAGACAGGTATTCGTTTAAAACCAGTTATACCAGTTCAACAAGTTAAACCAGTTCAAACCCAGTCACCAATTTCCAGTTCAGCTGGAACTGGTTAAACTGTTCAAAACCTGTATGTACCAGTTCAAAAACAAGTTCAAACCAGTTCAAAACCAGTCACCAATTTCCAGTTCAGCTGGAACTGGTTAAACTGGTTAAAAACCAGTTATACCAGTTCGAAAACAAGTTAAACCGGTTCAAAACCAGTCACCAAAGCAAAACTTTGGTAAATCCTTGTTCACTGTGAAGTGGGGAATTAAATGACTGGCCAATACCATATATCGTGTATACCGGTACCTAAATATCTGCATTTTGTGTTTACCTGCAGGACCGAAGACGTTTCCGGTGACAGAGGGTGTGTACGACCATCCTCCCCCGCCCCAAAGCGCACCCCGAGCCCGCCTCACACCCCCGGCCACTACAAACGACCTGATTCTCCTCTCCACGCCCGCACCAACAGGTGACGACAGCAGCCCCGCCCGGACTGGTTCCCCGGCCCCGCCCCTGCACTCTGCGCCTGCCCCACCAATGGGCCATGTCAATCTCCTTTATGATCGCCTCAATAATACTCAGTCGTCCCCGCCCGGCACCATGACCACACACGGTGCCACGCCCGCCTCACCCTGGGCCCCAGCTGACAACCCATCGAACCCATTCCGTCGCTCGATCAGCGACACCCATCCCAACAACCTCATCCCTAACCTGAAATCACAACCTCAGGCGCACAGCGCAGAGGAACTTGATGCCATCTTTAAAACCGATGACCCCTTTGCCTCACCTTTCGAGGGCAGTGTTCTTTACGAGAACAGCGTTGGGTACCTGAACCTGCCCCCGCCTCTGAACCCCGCCCTGCACCACCCAGCGGCCCCCTCGCCTTCTGCTGCTGCCCAGTTGGAGCAGAAACACTTTGGCTATGAAAACGTGCCGCACCTAACCCAAGCTCTCACCCTAGGTATGCTTTGTTTGTTTCTCCCTGCTTCTTTCCTTTCAAAGTTTCATTCTAGTGTTTATTGTCAAGAGCTGTCGTGTTTACTGTGTGCACACCAGATCTGATACACTGTGCCCTCTGGAGACATGCACACAATAGGGAACAAAAGATTGTATACGTCTCCACAGGGCAATTTCTATAGATGAATACGTCTCTACAAGGTTTTCACGAAATAGATATATGGATTTTACTCAAAAACTAGGAATTTCCAAAGCATGGTGATTTGTTGCAAATAGAGTTTTAGAAATGGGATATTAGGTCGGAATTGCAGCCAAGGAAATTAATTCTGGTTAAAATAGGAGCATTTTGAAACTGTACTTTCAAACTCGAAAACTTTAGTACACGAGAACAAAGAAATGTCTCCACAAGGATACAAATTTCAGTATTAGAGTCCATTTAATGAAATTATTGTAGAAGCCATGACTAAGTGGGATCTATGGTCGGCCACATGTGACATGCGTTGCCTTGAGTCAAAACCTGCGCACGTTTTGGTTGAGTGTGCGTGTAAAACCTGCATGCAAACCTTGTTTCACCACAGTAAAGGTCTCTACAATGTACATGTCGAGGAAATCCTGTATATTCTATGTGGGTGCAAAATTTCGTTTTTGGTGTTTTTTTAGAGTTGATATTTTTGGAATTTTCACAAATAAAATCTTCTAATCAATGGGATGGCTTTTATACTGTTTAAACAAGTGTCAAAAATGATCTACATCAAAAAAAAATTAAATGCGCTGCTTAAGAATGTGAATTTCAAAAATATGAAATGACTCTGATTGAGAGTTATGAAGAATGAAATCACAATTTCTGCTGGGCTAACTTTAAACAAAAATATGACATGTTTATTAGCCTCATTTGAGCCTAAAAGGGTGCCATTATTGAGCGATCTTGGTACAGTAAACATGACAACTCTTGACCAATGTGTGCTGTGTTTTTTATGGTGGTTGGTTGCCTAACATTTAGTTCACTTCCATGTCATGTCTCTAAATTTGTGTTGTTATTTTATATTAGCCATTGATAGCCCTCCATCTTGTGTTGACAGTAGAGGGAGCTATATTTACAATGGCTACACACACTCTTTTGTTGTGTCGCCTTTTGTGTTGAATGCTTTTGAAAGGGCTCATGGAATTATTGTGGTCGATTCATCCGAACAATGCAAATAATATGAGAGTTTACTCAAACTGTTGGAAGGTACAGTCGTGACACTTAAGCTTCTACCTAAGATGACATCACTGATATACTCATGAATATGTAAATTGCTTTATTAGCATACATGCTTTAAGTTTACTTAAAGTCATAAAATACCATTAAAATACACGCTTAAGGTTAATTGTGATGGTGAAATCGAACACACATTTTTGTACACTTGCACATCACAGATACAAGTAAACGCAAATTCTGTTTCATGGGCTTTTTAAATGTCGCATTTGCTATTCAAAATACTGTCAGTCCCGTAGGTCTGGGCAAACAGTGGACTTTTCTACTTGAGTACTCGCAAAGGTATAACTCACAATTAGTCAAGTACTCGCGAGTAGTTCACCAAATTCCCATAAAAGCAGAAAAATGACATGTACAGCCTGTCTCAAAAAAAATGGTACAATCGGAAAAAAAAATTGGTTAAATATGAAATTTCAAAATAAGTCATTCTTACTTGGCATAATATTAAAGAACAAAGACTAGGCTTTCCAATAGTGTTTGTTTGATCTTATTTGCTTTTGTCAATTCAGAGATATAATCAATTTAGTGTGATACACCAAAATCGATTTTGTGCCACTTTTATGCATGGGCAGAGTTGTTTCGGGTACTTTGCCATGCTGTCTTGAAGCTCACAAAAGATTGCAACTTGGCAAAAGAAACAAACTTGATTTTTGTGTTCCGCAGTAAACTGGAGTTATCTCTGGGTTGACAAAAGCAAAAGTATTGGAAAGCCTGGTCTTTTTCTTTAATGTGATGCTCAAAACGACTTACTTATGTTGCGATTTAATATTAAAAAAAAAAAATCGTTTTCGATTGTACCATTTTTTTTTTAGACAAGCTGTATACGTTAGTATGACGTTAAGTGAGTTTACAAAAATAGTGTGCAAGTCACACCACATTCTTCAGCACTAAGACTTTTTGCATGTTTTGGGGTCATTTACTTGAATTTTTTTGTTTTTGGTTTTTGGGTTTTTTTTGTGACGAATGGGATAGTCATGAAACGGAAAGATGCCTTTTGGGTTTTTCCCCTGAAAATATACAGTTATTCAACAATTGCAAAACTAGTTCTTTAAAATATAAGTACATGTAGTAGACATATGAAAGATTACAACTATCATAAGATGGAATTTTGCGTCAGGGTGATATAAATCAAATTAGGTTTTGCCCTTCACCGACGTTTCTAAACACTGTATACTCAGTGTGTTACCTCCCGAGTGAAAGTTGGAAAAAATCACTCTGGTGGGACTCGAACCCACGACCTCCTGCTTTCTAGTGCAGATGTCTTACCACTAAAAAAAAAACATCGGTGAAGGGCAAAACCTAATTTGATTTATATCACCCTGACGCAAAATTCCATCTTATAATAGTTTATGCAGTACCCGCTGCTATGTACATCAGATTCGAACTGGCCAACCGATCCCGTTAGCTCAGTGGTCGAGTGGTAAGACATCTGCACTAGAAAGCAGGAGGTCGTGGGTTCGAGTCCCACCAGAGTGATTTTTTTCCAACTTTCACTCGGGAGGTACCGGTAACACACTGAGTATACAGTGTTTAAAAACGTCGGTGAAGGGCAAAACCTAATTTGAATTACAACTATCATTAAATATCACCACCATTCGGTTTTTGCATTGTTCTCCACTGCGGCCTGTGCCCATTTCCATCTCATTTTTGCCAGAACGCCTCACATTTTATGAGACGACTCCTAAAGGGATTTAGCAATGCAGTCAAGCTTGCTTGTCATGGCCACACGGAGATCACAACTCCCTTGAAACCTTCCTTGCGGGAATCAAAAGCAAATTTAACCTTGTCCCAAGTCATGATGGCGGTCTGTTTGAGTCAAGTCTCGAGTCTTGTTTTCAGTCATATGTGTCAAGTTCCAAGTTTCACAATCACAGGGTAAGGCTTTGTCTACTGACAAAGCAAGCAAGCCAGCATTGAGTTTGCTTTTTAAAAGTCCAGGAACTGATTCCATTTGTCGGGACTGAGGAAGCTAAACAGCTTATGCTGTGAATCTCACTTTCAAAATTCTGATGCAGCTGTAGTCGCAAAAAAAGCAGATGATCAATAACCAAACTAAAATTACCGGAAACAATCTGTGAAAAGTGTGTTGGAGGAAAACTCAATACATGTACTTTTTTGAGGTGAACTAAGAAATTGTCTGGGGCAAGCAAGGCTGGATAGCTCAGTTTTTATACACCAGAACAACAATCTGTTGGTCACAGGTTCAAACTGTGCTCCAGTCAATTTCTTTATTCAAAATTTAAAAACAAATCATCACAATACACATCGTCAGCTTCCGTTTGTGCTTTATATGAAATAAACAAATTGTCTAAAATATGTAAGAATTCATACATATTCTACATGTACAAGAATATAGACAGTCTAAAAATGAATATTAGGTTTTGCCCTTCACCGACGTATACTGTATACTCAGTGTGTTACCTCCCGATTGAAGGTTTGAAAAAAAAAACACTCGTGTGGGACTCGTACCCACGACCACCTGCTATCTAGTGCAGACGTCTTACCACCCAACCACCGAGCTTGCGGGATCGGTTAGCTGGTTCAAATCTGATGTCGGGTACATTTAGCAGCGGGTACTGCAATTATTGAAGGGCAAAACCTAATATTGATTTACATCACCCCAATGCAAATTCCATGTTATTAATAGCTCAAGAATGAATTCCTTGACAGTTTAAACACAAAACCTCAGAAGACAAGCCTTTCGTTTTGTTTTTTGCACATTGGTTTCCGCCACACTTATTGTTTTCAACCCCCCCCCCCTTCTGTTAAGTTTGTTTTTTTCCAGAAAGGATCACTTGTCACTGTTGTAAGTTGTGTGTGAGTGTCCTTTCTGGTTTCCAAAAACAAATCATTCCAGTGCATTAGATAGACACTATGTTTGCACTGCTGAGCATCCCAAAATCACTGTTCTATTTTTGTTGTAATATGAGAACAACTATAGTTTTTGTTAAAATTTCTTTCTTTCTTTTTCTTTTTCTTTTTCTCATTCGAGATATGTCACTGTTCATTTTATTAAAACCATACAAAAAAATGGAATTAAAAGAACCTCACATATTTGACCCTTTAGTCACTGTAGCACCTGAAACCACCCCAGCACTCTGTGGTTGTATTGATTCTTCGGTGAATAAACACAATGTAATACAATGTGGTACAAGTGCTAATGGGTTAAAAGGAGAAATAGTGTGACTATTTTTCTCTGTCTTTTATTTTTCTATCTTTGTATTACAACAAATGTGGAAGTTTAGTTTGGGATGATCAAGTCAGTTATGTGTTGATGAGGTTTTGGGGCTTTTTGTTCAGATGGTACTGTTTACATGTATGTGCTTGTAGATTGTCCTGCTTTAGAAGTTGTCCTACTTGTTAGCTTTTTCTTTCCAAACCAAAAAGTGATGCTGAGGCTTTTAACTTTGGTCTGACACCCTGCCAAGGACTGTCTAAGAAGACTGGGCAATTGGCAGGGTGTGCAGTCTAACACCCATGTATGTCGCAGCCTCTTTGACCTTATTCAGATCACTGATTTCTTCTATACAGGGTGTTTCATAAAAAAGGAAACCGAGCTTATTTTGTTGATTTTTTTGGGTATGACTAATTAATTAGGAAAATGGTAACCACCATCTGTTACATAACAATGTCTTCTTTGTCTTGACACCGAGAACTCCATTTTACCGTCACGGATGACTGAGCACCAAGTGATGTAACTGACATGCCCAAAATGGCCTTGTACCACATGCACCATTAAGACCAATTGACAGTTATCGGAGACAGAGAACAGCAATGAGAACCAGGGCAGAGATTTGCGTTGAAAGGAATGGGGGGCATGTTGAAGGACAGTGGGTTAACGGGGACAGTGATAAACTTTGATATGTTTTAGCAATTGAACAAATGACTTTGATTATGTACGTCCTGGATTTTGTTATTTTCAAAATGCTGAAAACTGTCAATTGATCTTATGGTGCATGTGGTACAAGACCATTTCTGGCATGTCAGTTACATCACTTGGTGCTCAGTCATCCGTGATGGCAAAATGGAGTTTGTGGTGTCAAGAAAAAGAAGACATTGTTATGTAACAGATAGTGGTTACCATTTTCCTAAATAATTAGTCATACCCGAGAAATCAACAAAATAAACTCGGTTTCCTTTTTTGTGAAACACCCTGTATAAACACATGATAAACTGGATAGTTACAGAAAGCCGCAGAAGAAAGCCATTAGAAGCCATATTGGAAAGACCGGCTGCTGATCTTTAAAGGACAAGTTGCCTTACTTATAGGCAGTTGTAATTCGCTTTTGTAACATTGTAGTTCATCCGGTATACCTTTTTCCCACCACTGACCACGGTTTTACAATATTTCAAACATCATGGTATACTTTTTTGAATGCAGCAATTCACTTTTTGCGACGTTTGGAAATATAGTCACGACTTAAATTTGGCATTTCTTAGAACATCATAAATAGTGTATGTGACCACAATGCGCGTCAAATCTTCATACAGCACAGGCTGTATATATACACTTAGGATGTTCCTATACCAGCGGCCATTTTTCCAAGACCGGGTAAAATCTGGTCAAAATGCAAATTGAACTGTGCAACTGATGAACTGGCATCCGCTATCCAGTCTTTACATAGAGATCAGTGATTCAGATTGGTCCTCTATCAACTCTCATATGGGAACATTGATCTGAGGCATTGGAATGGTTTCGTGCTGGCACCTGACCAATGTATTCTCTAGAATGATACATGTAGAACAGAGGCATGTTACCAGACTACAGCCATAGCCTCAATACTTGGCGCTTCGGTTGGGTACCCAGACAAAATCCATGGCACCAAACTAATACATACACATAGCACAAAGCCTAGAACATTGGCAGGGTACCAGATCAGCCACAGCCTTAAATTTGGCATCCTGTCTACATCTAAGTCCATTTTGGAACACCATCCTCTATTATTCAATAGCACTGCCAGGAACCAGACTGAATCCATACCCTTTTTAAAACGTACTCAGCGTAGTCTGGCACCCTATCAACATCCAACCCCATGTCATTCATGGTACTAGTAGTCATTTGTAATCTAGTCGCTCATTGTGGTTGCTGTTGGTTGTTTAACAAAAAAAAAGCACTTGTGTTTTCCTCTTTTGTAGTCATCCCCCCTCTTGTCATTCTCATTTTCTTTGTTTCTTTGGTTGTTTCTCTTTGCCCGCTGGGTTAGAGGTTAAAGGTCAGGGTCAGGTACCTTTTGCAATCTCCAAAACCTGGCAGCCTCAGCTGTGATCCTGATGAAGCTGCAGCTGCCTCTTCAATGTTACCAAACATCTATTGAGTGGACTTGTCAGGTGTGGCAAAAGTGCGTTGGCCACCTTGATATTGTGCATGTTGTGGCCAGATAAATTTTGGCCGCCAGTTCCATGTAGTTGTGGCTCCCGTGGTGACCAGATATCAAGCTTGAGCAATTGAGAGATCCAAAGCTTGTCCATGCTCCACACAATATGGTAGCCAATTAGCCACTGCATATGTTGGCCTCTTCATATATAAGTTGGCCGCTGACCACTATAGCTTGTAGTGGGCACTGCATATTGTACCAAGTTTATGGTGGCCGCTGAATGTGTTGGAGACTGCATTTCTTAGCAAGATGGCCAGCAGTGATATTGTGGCCAGCAATTCATGCTGAACACTATGATGCTTAGTGGCCATTCACTGAGTTGTGGCTGAATGATTGACCATGAGCCTTCCTCAATTGTGGCTACTTTTTAACTTGGATATAATAGCACTTGTGTATTTTCCTCTTTTTGTCCAATTTGTGGCCTGATAATGAAGCAGGTTTGATTGCACACATGAATGCAGTTTCAGTCACGTCTAAAATGTTTCAATTGAGAGTCAAATGTTGTACATTTTATTAGCATTTTGCAGTTTTGTCAAATTAGTTTTTATCAAAGTAATTCTGATTGTACAGTGTGCTGTTGGTCTTATTCAATGTAATTTCTTGTTATTATTAGTGGTGTATTCTATATATCCTCAACCTTACATGTACCAAGTTTCAAGAATTGGAAAAAAGATATCTATTTTTAACAATGTTCTTACAATTTTCAAGTCCCAAGGTTTTTCACATTTTCCCCCAATTAATTGGATGTGATTGAGACTAGAAAAGTTCAGAATGGACTCCCAATTCATCAAACAGAATTGAGAATATAACCTTAATGTAGTGATGGATTTCCATTGTAGGAAATTAATAGGTATAATCCCTCACTGGATTGTGATCATTTACCACAGTAGATTTGTTTTTGAGTATCGAGTCATATCTTGAGGGACTTGGAATAAGCTTTTATAAGAGACATCACTTCTGTAAAGTTTTCTTTTCAATTTCCAATGCAGGATCAAGCCTACAGAACAAAAGCATTGCCCTCTAAGATGGCTGCTCATATAAGGTCTTACCTATATGTGTCAATGCTTTCCTTTCAGTCACTGACTGCCCCCTTTTGTGTGTTTTTGCACACCATAGGTGGCAGAGCGTCCCCCTCGGAGGACTATGACGTTCCCCCTCTACGCCCTCACTTGGCCATGAACTCACAAGCCCCTTCAGCAACTCAGCAACCAAGAATGCCACGTACGTTTTTTCGAAATACTTGGACCTGAACCCCTCTCCCTTTCTGGAACCTCAGAAGTGAAGACTTCGGCAATAAAAAAAAAAAAATACAAATTATTATTATTATCAATCATTGCTGGCAATAAAACTAAGGATTCCTCAAAAGTGCCCTGCACTGTAGCTCGCATGCCTGAAGAACCTGTAGAGAGAGGACAATGAAAAGTTAGGTGGGAGGAAAAGCCCAGAAGAATATTCTGAGGGAAACCCACGGAATCAGGTAGGGACCTAATCCACATATTATCCCAGGCGGGATTCGAACGCGGGTCACAGAGGTGGAAGGCGAGGAAAGTACCGCTTTGCCAACCTGACTACCCTAGACCTCTCTAAAGACCTAAATATAAAGATACTTAACTGCCTTTTTGAAAGAAAAGCTTTTTTTCTAAAACCTCAGACATAACGAGCTCTTCTGAAACCTCAGAAATAAAGACCTGATGAAACCTCACGAGTGGAGACCTTGAATCAGAATTGAGGATTTTTCCTGAAACCCCAGGAATGAAAATCTTGCATGAAATCTCAGAAATGAAAACCGTTAACTGAAACCTCGGTATAGACAACCTTATCTTAATACCAATTTAATGAAGACATTTCTTAAACCTCAGAAATGCTTACATTTGTTATTTTCTGAAACGATATGTATAAGGACCTCAAACCTGAATTCCCTCTTTGACACATCAGAAATGGAGACCTGAAACTCGGATATGAAGACCTTTTCTAAAACGTCAGCAATGAATACATGTGTACCTTTTCTGGAACCTTAGAAATTGGATACTGTCTCTGAAACCTCACAAATAAAGAACCTCACATATAAAGACTGTTCTGAAACCACAGAAATGAAGACCTTTTACAATAACCTGTACAGCTGCTATCATGCTAAAAAGTTTCTCTTTTTGTTTTCAGTTCGAGAAACTCCAGAAGACTATGACATTCCACCTCTCCCGCCTGTCGGCGCCAGAGGCCCCCTACAGGTGAATATGTTTAATCGCATCCATGACTTGTGGGATATACTTTAAAACTTGTTGCCCTTCTTAGCAATCTGCATATGTGATGAGATCAAGCTAAATGAGTTGTTTGTCTGGGATTTTTATTTGGAGATACAGGCCAAAATAGGGCCACTTCATCACATCACTTTGTCACATGTTTTGGTGTTCCAACTTTTGAACTAAAGATGGTATCAGCATGCGGTTTTCACCAGTGTTGTAGTCGAGTCCTCCTCATCCGTCCGTCCAGTCCCGAGTCCAGCAAAAGGACTCGGAGTCCCGGAGTCGTCCTCTTTTTTTTTGATTTCGTGTCCGAACGAGTCCCAAAAAAAGGACGAGTCCAGGTCCTTATATCATATATATCAAATTCAAAGTTCACCACTATATTAACTATATTAAATGTCACAAATGTCAACTACAAATGTCAGGGGATAGAGAAGTTTTGGCTGTATTATTTATGCAATATATATGCATGTATTTTGTGCATAATAAAAAAAATAAAAAAAAAAACTTTTTACTTTTTACCTAGTATGTATGAAGCCTACAAGATTATTTTTGCGAAGCGGAAGAAACGCAAAACCAAATCAACCAAATCACAAAAAAACATGAAAAATAATAAAAAAAAAACCTAAAAAAACCCGATTTTGCCGATCTCTTTTACGGACTCGAAGCCTGTCTTTCGAGAGGGTCCCGAGTCGAGTCCGGTCTGAGGCTGAAGTCCGACTCTCCAAGTCCGTGAAGTCCAAGAAACCTCAGTCCGAGTCCCGAGTCCGAGTCCTACAACACTGGTTTTCACAGCAGTAATGCTGAGATTGTGCTCTTTTCAAATCTGTAATAAAAAAAAATTGACCAGGTTCGACAAACGACTCGTGTAGCTTGATTGCATCACATAGATACACCCATTTTGCAACAATAATCACTTTCATGGTAATATGTGTTGCTAGACGTGAGTGCCTAATTTATTGGAATATACGCATGATGACTTGGAAGTGCCAAAGTTTGCGACTGAAGTGTGTGCTCAGCAACGGATGTTCTTTTTGCCCCGTGAACAAGATGGTGCCTATTACCGTGAAAGTGTTTCTTGGTTGTTTTTGCACGCTGTATTAAATGGGCATAAAACAGACATGGAATTAGCTAGTCCTGCCATTTTGAAATGAGTTTTATCCTATTACGTCAGAATTGGTAACCAGTGCAAATGAGCTCACATACACCTCATAGACCCTATTGTGAGGACATTATTTGGTTTGCAGACTACATGTACATGTATGTAGTCTCTGCAGATTGCGCAGTCAATATTAAAACCTGCCATATGAGACAGTCAATATTATTATATTAGCCAGTCAATATTATTATATTAGCCAGTCAATATTATTATATAAGACAGTCAATATAAAGCCTGCCATATTGGACACAAGTAGGACTATATTAGACACATGCAGGACTAAGCACACAGTATTGTCCATTTTTGTTTCTACGCCCTGTAGCAATCCAACCAGCCTCCACCCCTCCCAACCCAGCCCCGCCCAACTTCCAGCCCCTCCCCCATGGCAAGCAACCAACCCCCTCCCCTTGCCCAGCGACAAGTGCCCTCCCCGCCCACCAATGGAATCCTCCAGCCTACCAAAGCCACCAGTGTAGCAGTGGTTGATCCCAATAGCGTTCAGGGGAAGATGGAGACATTGGTCCGTGAGGGGTACCGCCGGGAAGAAATCAGCAAGGCGCTGGACATCACACAGAATGACCTGGCGATGACCAGGAAAATCCTAAAAGGATTTTCCAACACCACTAGCTCTACATAAAGCCTCAGCATCTATACAAGTAAAACACAGTATGAAACAACTACTGACGCAACCTATTCAGTCAATCATTGAGGAGAACTTCTTAAAGAGGTTGTGGAATGCTCGAAGACATTTCCGTCATTTTTCGGGTATATGTAGCCTAAGGTGAGATGAAATAAAAACGACTATTGTTTCTGTCATGAAATGAGTACAAAAGGTACTTTTGAGAGCTGTTTTTCAGGTCCAGTTTCGACCCGAGCGTGCAACTGTGTAAAAGTCGTCGTTGCGGGCAGCAAACAAAACACAGTAAATCGTGACGTAATAAACAGGACTCGTGTATGCTACTGTGCATCGGGAGTCCTGTTTATTACGTCACGATTTACTGTGTTTTGTTTGCTGCCCGCAACGACGACTTTTACACAGTTGCACGCTCGGGTCGAAACTGGACCTGAAAAACAGCTCTCAAAAGTACTTTTTCATGACAGAAACAATATTCGTTTTTATTTCATCACACCTTAGGCTACATATACCCGAAAAATGACGGAAATGTCTTCGAGCATTCCACAACCTCTTTAAGATACCAGAATTGTAACTGAGTCAGTAAGAAGTCTATCACAACTGAATATCAGGTCAATCACGTGAAGCATCATAGGTCAAATGTGGCTTAAAGATTTGGCATGGTGGACATGATGAATGAATGGGAGGTTTGCGGTAACACCATGTGAATGATATCGCTTTGCGAGTTGTGTGGTTCCGTAGGAAGAACCAGTTGGTTTAACTCGATGTTTCAAACAGTGTGCTCTGTTCGTTTCCAGATGACGAAAATAGCATACTGTTCGAAACGTCGAGTTAAACCAACTGTTTCTTCTCCGAACCGCATAACTCACGAAGAGATGTCATTCATGTGGTGTTACCACGGACCTCCCATCCATTTGTCATAGGTCAGTCATGAAAGTCAAAAGCAAATCACAAGACATGTCATAAGTCAGTCACAAGTTCCTTCATCAAGTAAATGTTAAACTCACTGAAATTTAGTCAGTGTGGTTATTTTGTTGTTATTTCACGGCTCTGTTTTGCTGTTTAATGTTTAAAGTGAATAACTCATGCTAATGTTGGGAAATATTCTCTCAATGGTTTACTTCACGTGTCAGGAACAAGATATTGGTGACTGCATCTGATAAAACCAAGGTTCATGCAGAATTTCTGCGCTATTTCTGTAAGCACAGAGAATGATCTATTTTAAAGAGGCACAGATTGGGTCATTGTCTTTGGCCTGAAATATATATTATTTGACGTTTCGAAGCAGAGAGTGGACCTGCTACCAATCATGAAACTAGAACTCGAAATTGAGCCCTAAGAAAAATTTAACATTTGATAAACCTCATCATACTCTAATTTCAAGATGAAATTTCACATTGGAATTCATACTATAAAGGTTAACGATTTTTGCTTTGTATTTTTGCTTTTCAAATCGTAGAGTTATATGCGTCAGGATTGCAGTGGAACTAATTTCGTGTTGCAGCAGCCACGTGATCTAGGAGGCTGGCCCTCTATAACTATGAATTTATTGGTACTTAAGGTCAAAGGTCATACTGATTTGCATACAGATTAAGATGACTTTAAAGGTCGCGACCTGTGGCTGCCCTGATGTGGAGGGATCTTTGTTTTTGTTTACTGTGTTTTGTTTTTTATTATTTGCATCCGCAATCAAAACTGTACATAATTGTGCCAAAAAGAAAACAACTGAGTAACGTCGCTTATTTTTGTCAACTAGAGACCAACGTAGCTCAAACATAATTTCTTCTGTGTGGAAACGAAAAGTGGTATTTTACTTAAAGTGGGTCATTTAAAAACAAAAGAGATATGTAAATAGTTTCAATTTGGGCGACGCCCAAGCGCTTTGAGAATAGTAAGCAACCACATGCAACAAACAAAAATAGTAAATAAATATATCTTTGTAAAGTATTTAAAGGTTGCAAATGATTTTGCTGTTTGCAATATGCTGCAGAGTACAAGAAACTTGTAGACTTGACAAGCACAAAGAGAATATGGTTTCATGGAGATGAAATCCTCCGCGTGGGCCCGCTAAGCAAGACTTGGGGATGTGTGGCCTCTGAGACTACATATTATTTATGTACATCATATTTACCAAACTTTTTTCTATATGATATATATTGCTGTTTTCTAAATTGAATATATGGGTACTATATTGTACATGTAACGATTGTAGCTACATTGTATTAGAAAATTTCTCTTTTTTGTCTATTCTTTGCGACTTTGCGTATTTGCAGAGAGCCATGATATTGTTTTTTACCAAGCTTTGAAGTGGAGTTTAGTAGCTCATCAAAACTGACAGTGCTGTCTTGAAACAGTTTTGTGATGGATATCAAAATTGTATGTAATCACTTCTTCAAATTGTTTACGTACTTGTCTGCCCAATACAATCTGTCCTAGGCCTTAAAATAATTTCAAAGAACGTGATTTTTTTTCTTAACAGTTCAATTTGTTTAGACTTGGCATGAAAAGCTACTTGTGTTCGAAACCCTAGATATTTTTTTGGGGAGAAAACCCATGGAATCAGGTAGAGAATGAAAACCTAAATTTGGACTTTGTAATTCCTGAGCCTACGTTAGTTCACATTTGGTATAAATTTCACTTCTACCTTGCCGAGTTTAATCAAGTCTATAGACCTTATGCGTAGCAGCCATCTTAAAGGGCAATGCCTGTGTTTTGCTTGGATATTTATGAGTAAACCCTTTGTGCATTCATTGTTACTGAATTATACTAACAAAAGATGCCCTCTAAGATGGCCGCTCCTGCTTTCCATAAGGTCTATCTGAACAATAGCCAGCACAATGCTTTCGCCTGTGACTAAAATTCACATGAGTTTGAGTCATTTCATCGTACATTGTGATCTTCCTTCGGAGCTTGAATGGTGCAGATACTAGCATGCTATTTATTGCTTTTTTATATGACAATTGCTTTGGTTAGTACTTAAATTTACGGTATTGTATGTTACATGAAAATAACTTGGTTAGATGACTGGGAATAGCCCTCTTATGCAAACATACATTCTGTGCCAGCCAAGTTGTTATTTCAGTCAAAATCAATCAAGTGACTTTTCAACAGTTAAGAGCTCCCAGCCTACATAAAGCAGGATTGACTGGCTGTGACTGTTTAAGTAACTTGATACAGCTGTGCTTTGACTTCAGGTTGATAAGATAGTTGTGCCCACAGTTTCCTGCTTTTGTCTGTTGACTGAATTCAACTAGTCAGAGTGCTTGCTTGAAATTTGACCCGACTCTTTGTGACTAGCCTGTGTTAAAGGCATGGCAGGGGAAGTGGACGGAATTTTTGACTGTTTGTGACTATTTAAACAGTATGAGACTTGATGACCCAAATGACTCTTGTCATATAATTATACCGGAAACACTTGTGTTAGCATGAGGCATGGTCTTTACTCTGGGCTGACGATGGCAAAGTGAACGCTCCTCAAATATGGTAAACCTTTGATCTGTGCCTTTTTTGTTTTGGCTTTACCGTAAACCACATTTTTTTTTCGTCAAAAGTTGTTTTGCATTTTTGCAAAGCTTTCTCACACTCCCCAAATAGTAAAGGGGAATTAAAGCCACTTATGAATTATATCAATTGGCCTTGTGAGTGTGATTACATAAAATTATCTTGTTTATTTAATAACTTTTGCTTGAAATAATTCCAAGTCTCATGAATTGGATTTTGCCAACCTAAATTGCTAACTTTCTCCACTCGATGAAATAATTCTTTCATTTTCTCTTTTTTATACAAATGCTTTCAGTTTTTATACAAAATGCTTTTACTGTTTGTAAAGTAGGTTAACGTAGATACCATAATTTGCAGCATAGGCCTCTTAAAGTTAGAACAGAAACCTATGAAATGATGTGTTGACAAAAGATGGCGCTGAGAGAATGTGAAGGACACCTCACTGGTAGCCATGTGTTGTTCCATGTGCATGTAATCTACATAATACCAGCGTGAATGAGGCAAGATGGCGCACTGTGGTCCTTCAGTGGTCCCCTCAATTTGCACAATTGAGGGGGTACTTGTTCAACGAGTCCTTACTTTAATTTAAATTTGCATTTATATTCTGTTCGGTACATGCATTGTATATAAGTTAAAAGCAAAATGGGTCTTCTACGAAATACACAGATGTCGGTGTTTTTTTGATGTAATGTAAATGTTTTTTATTTTGTTTACTGTAATTTGCTTTGTTAAAAATGTCTTGCTCATAAGTACTATCTTTAAGTGTAAATACGCAGATTTGTTAGCGCTGGAAGTATTGGGTTTAGTAACGTCTCTCAGACATTAAAACGAGAAACAAATTCCGTACAAAAGGCATCAAGCACCAGACGTGTTCGTTGACGGTTTGATTCACAGAAATTCTGTAGCCAAATTGTTTAGAAAATTTTACTTAGCCTTGGTGAAATCGGACATCGTAGAATACCTCAATTCGACACGGTTAAAGAGGTGGTACCACGCACGTGCAGTACACGCGCCGTCAGGCTACACCAACCAATCCGGTTCGTAATTGTGACGTCAATTTAACACATAACACGCCCACTTCACACCGTGAACATTGGAACCATTCGAACCAATGGGCGCTTGTAATCAGTGCGGCGTGAAACCATAGATATAGAATAAAACGACAAATGGAAAATATGCATGATCTTCAATTTAAAGTGTCATGGAAATGATTGAAATGGTCAGGGAACTATGTTTCAGATCTCCAGCAACAGGTCTTGAAAATCATGTAAAATTACATGGAAATTCACCAAACGGTATATAAGCTAGCTACACAATGCCTTTTGTACCTAAATATGTAGGAAAAGAACACCGTTTTCTTGGAGACAGAATGTTAACATCGTTAGATTTTGATATTGAAAGTATTGACGCTGTCCACGCTTCTTTTGGGTTGAGAATAAAAAAAATTATATTAAGCATTTTCTCATATTTTTGTGTATATTGTGTCTTACTAAAGCAATGTCATTTATGTAAACTTAAAATTATGACAAACCCGTATCAAATTTACATTACTCTCGGTGAGTGTATTGTATGATTCTAATTATTTACATTTATTCTATCCAAATCAAGTGCTTACTATGATTAGAGAAATAAAAATTAACAAATGCCTTGACATGACTCGTCAAGTTTGTTTTTTGTTTAGCTGTGGAAAGCGGCTCAAGGAATTGTCGTGTCTCTCCGTTAGTTGGTCCGTTGGTTAGTTAGTAACAAACGTCAGCAACAGCCCTGCATGGCTATAAATCACCGTGTCCCTCAGGCATGGGTATATATCAACTGCTGTCTCAGGCCCAGGCCTTTGTTCACTTTAATGGGTCTCCACTGACTGCCTGCCAAATTTATGCCTGGACAATTTTAGTCCTGGAAAGGTGGGTCACTAGGGTCAAAAACCTGATGTGAATATGAAAACGCCATACTCCTTCCAGAAATTGCATGGCACAATCACCCGTCACACATACATGAACACGCATGCGTTGGCCCGCAGCATATAATTCCGACATCATTTCGAGCTTGTTTGCTAGAGTAATGTTTGTGTCTTTTCTCATGCCGGTCAAAGAGTGCGTAGGCTGGCCTAGAGTTTCATCTTTGCTACACACGGATGCCTCTCAGACAAGGGCGGATCCGGGGGAAAGGGGTTCATGCCCTCCCCCAAGCGAACCCAACTACTTCCATAAAAAAAAATTGGTTAAAGCGGTCGGAAATTGCTTCAGATCGTACCACAGAGCATCTAGAATCCAAAAATGGTGACACAATTTTTCGGACCCACTTTTTGAGGGGCCAAAACAAAAAAGTTGCTCCCCCAACAAAAATGTGTTCTAGTATTATCCGCCCTTGCTCTCAGACTCCATATAGCCGGATGCGTAATATCTTTTTCCTTAGGGGCAATCATGAATAATGAAGTGCTTTCCTTTTAACCAACCTGGGGGGGGGGGGGGCAAGGAAACAACTTGGAAGCCACTGTATGGTTGAAACAAACGCGGTCACCTTTTGAAATAAAATGGCATGTAATTCGACACTGTTGATGTCACCCGGACGTAACACGTGTCGATATTCATACACATTTGAATTTCATGTTGTTCTGTTTGAAAAAAGAAAAGCCTCGAATAGTTATTGTCAAGAATTGAAAAAAAAACACGAAAGAATAACGAAGACAAAACCAAAAGTGGTGCAACCCCCACCCCCCCAAAAAAAAAAATTCAACAAAGCATTAGTATTTGTGAACAGTAAAAAAGGTTTGGCGACCCCTTCGCTGTCATCACAGGTTGAATGTTTTAGAAAATTGGGGGGGGGGGGAATCCACTTTTGGCAAAGCATTGCACATGCTTACGCCTCCATTTTAAATTTCGCGCGCATGCGTACATCCCACGTCTTTGCCAGCCGCTGTATGTGTTTTGTTCGCGGGGTAGACGAAGCGTCTTAAATCTGAAAATTTCTCATTTTAAGCGATGCATCGTTTTCGAGATACCGGTTGGTTTCGTTTTGAATACTCCAAGGACCATTTTATCACTGATTTTTTTAATCTATGGGCAGTGGGTAATGTTTCCGGACCACTCAAAAATCTGGAACCACTCACACGTTAGGAATGATCACATCGATGGCGGATT
This sequence comes from Patiria pectinifera, assembly GCA_029964075.1. Lineage (NCBI taxonomy): Eukaryota > Metazoa > Echinodermata > Asteroidea > Valvatida > Asterinidae > Patiria > Patiria pectinifera. The sequence continues at coordinate 32,058,112 of CM057150.1, forward strand.
CGTTTTGGATGTTCAGGAAAGATGTCCGTCGACTGCGCATTCTCCAAATCGAAATTTACGTTAAGTATATATTACTTGGTTTGTATGTTAAAATTATGTCGTCTATAAGTGTGGAAATTGGGCAAGAATAAGGAAAGAATGGGAAAGATTTCCATAATTATACGAAGTTCACTAATTTTCCTCTGTATTGACTAACAAGCCCCCAGATAGCAATTTCATGTCGTCAAAGTGAGAAAGTGAGAAAATACAAGCATTTTCTTAGAAAACACTTAGAATGTTTCAGTCCAATCTCATAGGGTTTGTACATTCTGCCATGAATTACCTTCATTGAGTTAATATATGGTTTTTTTTTTAAATGGCGTTAGGATGCAACATGCTTTCCAAGAAAAATGTGTGAATTTTTTTTTAAAAGAAATTATTGTGTCTTCAGTTCTATTTGCATTAGCGTGGATAATATCCAAAGGAAGACGTTTTACGCACGAATCCTTGTCCTGTCTTGTCAGGCACCAGACATTGCCTTAGCTGGCCATCAACGTTCAGTTGCCGTCATGCATCCTTGAGGTAGGGTGAACCATTTTGTCCTTGTTCATTTATTTCTGCAGCACCACAAAATTAATCATAACCAAAATGTCACTGCAAAGATAAATTGTATAAAAGCTTTTGCACAGGCATGGCAGCTATATAAGTTAAAATATTTGAATTTCCACTTCTCGCGTAATATGATGGGCAAAATCAGCAATAAGTGATAATCTGATTTGAAATTGAATTATTTTTTAAAAGCTTATGTACAACTGCCAGGGAGAAACACTTTTGGGAGACCATTCACTGGGAAAATGGATGGGCAAATAGTGGTCAAGAAACCTTTTTTTGACATTCCCATTCCTGTAACAAACAAGCAATACAGTGTATGCAAAAACATAAAGGTATAAGGATGTACCACTCAGACATGTGATTTAAAGTTAAACACATGTCTTAATTAAAATCCGCAAATCTTTCTCCGCAAATCAACTAACCATTAACCCTTCTATATTCTGCTTTTCACAACCCTTCATGTTTTGCAGAACCACTTTTGCCGGTAGACTTAACACCCACACTACAAATTCCTTTGAGGTAAACTTCTGTGGAGTATGGATAACACTTCAAATCCCTGTAACAGGCAGATTCGGTTACGCTTTACTGCTCTAAACAGTTCTGTTTTTTGGTGTGTTTTTTTTAGTTTTTGGGTTTTTTTTTGTGCAGTGATGACTCGCTGACTTTAATTAACACTTCATCTTCCTTCCCTTGAATCTGACCTACGGAGTTTAACGTTTTTCATATTTCTCTCATATTGACTATAATCACTAGGGGTTAATGCACAGAATAACTATAGAAATGTAGTTTTAAGAAACAGTTTTAAGAAAGGGAAGAATATGATCTTGAAGGGTTTTTTTTTTCACCCTTAACCACAAACCCTTTTCACCCTAACCACCTCCAACCCATCACAATCCAACTGCATGTTTTGTTCAAATCTGTTGGAGTTAGTACTCCACCAGCTACTGAATACGCTTTGCATGGTTCAGGCATACCACTATGTAATCAGAGTCCATCAGTTTGGGTGTTGACTTTATCATATGGCTTCCGATTTTGCAAGAGTTGGGGATGTTCCTAGTAAATGACCACTCAGGCCCATTAGTTGATCAGTGTTGGAGACGTCGGCTTGAACATGATATTTGACCAATATTTGCTTGACAGTATGTGGTCAATGCAGGATATACATTCTAAAAAGGATTCCCAAAATATTTCCTCACTTTGATTATGAAATTTAAGGTGTTTGTGTGCCCCCTCTGTATGCAGGACATTTGATTGTTGTTGGGCAGGACAGAAGCCTGGTTTGTCAGGAGTATATCAGTTGAGTATTCCAACATTTGTTTTTCATGCAATGTTCACTTAAAATGGATAAAAGGGAACGTGATATTTCTGTAGGTTTGAAACGGGATAAATTCTCCATCTTTTAAATCTGGGTCAGGAATATATGTCAGCGCACGTGGTGGACATGCTTTACTTGTGGTGGACATGCTTTACTTGTGGAGGAGGTTACAGGACTGAGGTGGACACGGCGGCTATTGCTGTTAATATTATGCTCGTCTTGTGTGTGTCTCCATCTTCATTTTCCCTGCCTGTGGTTGTGTCTCACCTGTCTTGGTTGAATGTAAAAAAAACCCATAGTTTTGACGCTTTTCTAACACTATTTGTTGTTTATTTTTCCTTTCTGCAGGGAGGTCTAAAGATGATCTAGGATGGATGGAGGTCTAGGATGGATGTAAAGTATATAGTATTCAACTCCATGAGGTACATGTTTAGTATGGCTAATATTCAATGGTCAATTGTTCCTTGAGTTTGAATGTGTAGTGTGCAGTTTATTTTTGGAGGTATATTAATTGGTGCCCCTTAAAGCCCGAGTCCATCATTTGCAGCTATCCAAAAAAGTAACCGGCGTAATTATTGTTGAAAAACATACTGGTTGAAAGATAGTAAGGGAACTAAACTCCCTGTGAAATTATCCTTTCTGGCAAGCTCTCATTTTGAAGAAATCAACGAAAGAAGGCATTTCAAACGGTGCTTCTTAAGAAGCACCGTAGGAAAATTTAAATTAGTTGTTCGTTTTGTTATTCGGCGCAGCGCGCACAAGCATTGGAACGCGGTTGCAATAATTCGTTGGATCAGTGCGCAACATCGCGTAAAGCTGCAATTCAAAACAATTCGAAACATGATTTAACAACTTTTGATTTTAAATTGAGATCGTAGAATGCTGTTTTTCTCGGAATGTGAAGCTGAAGCTGAGCTGAAACTTCATCAAGTAAGTTGTTCAGTATCCTTCATTAGATTTTGAACACTTTTGTTGCTTCAAACGAACAAAATGCACTAATTACAAATGATGGACTATAGCTTATTTTAATTTTCTTGGCTTTTTGTTTCCAGTCTCTGAATGCATCTCTTGTTCGCCCTGTCGCTATTGTCTTTGTTGAATATTTAAAAAGAAAAAGAAAAAAGGCTATTTCAATCAACACTATTTTTTGATCTACCCAGTTTTCTCTTTCATTTGCTCTGCATGCAGGCCTGAAGATGATGGACATAGACGTAAAGTATAGCACAGAATATTACTGAATGGTTCCTTCACTTTGAAAACGGTTGTTTAATTTTATTTGTAGAAGTAAAATTTGGGGATGTGCCTTGCCAACTGTGAGTACATCATCCTCGGTACTGATGGTCTGATGATTTCGAGATCATGGATTTGATGGTGTTATTTGATTGTTCTGCCAGGACTCAGAGATTGATTGTTGTGCATCCCGAGAGAAGCCTTTGATGTTTTCATGTGAGTCTTAATTCTTGGTGGATAAATGGAAGGCAAGTTTGATTTTTTTTTCAAGAGTTTTAATTGGGATAATCCTCAAGCTTCAATTAGAGATTTGTCTTCTTTCCTGATTTGTTTTTACTCCAGAACAACAAATTGTTGTTGTCTGAAGACGATGGGCGCAGACAAAGTTCAGCATTCCTGTCCTACAGGTAATGATGAATAAATGTGGCTCTTTTCAATATCTTTGTTTTGATATGGTTCCATGACATTCTAATGGATGTGCTTGATTTTATTACAAATATAACAAAAGTGGGAAGTGAAATACTAGGCTTACTGAGTACTGCATATTTTGAAACATTTTGGACATCTGATGGCATGATTATAAGTTGACCTGGAATTGAATGTGTGTATTTTGTCCTATACACAGGAGATTTGATTGCTCTGTGCCTTAAGAGAGAAGCCTGCAGTTTGTCATGCTATAAGTTGAGTATGCTGTCATTTTGAAATTGGATACATTCTCAAACTTCGGTTGGAGATTTAATTGTCCGTCTTTTAGACAGCTTCGGTTGAAGATTTGTCCCTCTTTCAGATCTGGACTCGGGAAAATCGTTGACAGTTTGATGGAAGTGTTGTGTAGGCCTACGTTTTGCTTACTGGGCCCTTTGTTTTCACCCTGTGCTAATTCCATCTCTTTTTCTTGTTGGTTGAATGTTCAAAATGTATCTATAGTTTTGACTCTATACTAACACTGACATGTGGCTTTTAACTTGGTAGGACTGAACCTGGCATCATCCGTAGAACCTCTTTCTGGTAGACGTTCTGTTGCTTCTCTTAGCCTGTTCCACAGATACTATCATGGTATGTGCTCAGGTCTGTCACTTGTTGTCCCTTCTGTTCGCACCTTCACTCGCAGCACACGTTGTGCAATCTCCTCTCATCCCTTCACTGTATCTGTTCCAAAGGCCAGTACTGTAAAGATACTCTTCTAGCTTTTTTCCTCCAAGCTGCTGCACTTTGGAACTTACCTGAAGCCTGTTTTCCACCAGCTTATAATCTGTCCCTGTTTAAAAGAAATGTGAATAGATATCTCCTCTCTCTTTTACCTTTTTCTCTATACTTTTCTTTGTAGCCCGCACCTTGAGTGTCCCTCTGGCCTTGTGATGGGCGATTCCTATTTACAAAAAAAGATGTCAGTGTGTTTTTGTCTTCCCAGATTTCTCATTTTTTGTTTCTGCATGCGGGTCTGAAGATCATGAGCATTGACATGAAGTACATACAGCATCCTGTCCCACAGGTATAATGATGAATGTGGCTCATCAATATTTGATGTAGTTACTTAAATTTTTAATGGGTGTGGTTGATTTTATTGTAAGCATAATTTGGGGTGAATCTGTACTGTTTGAGTGTCCTATTAGCAAGTGGAAATCAGGCATGTACTACTGAAGCATTTTTGACATTTAACACGGAATTGAATGTGTTTGTTGTTTGTTCCATGCTTACCTATAGTAATGCAGGAGATTTGAAACCTGCAGTTTGTCATGTTATAAGTTGAGTGTTCTCTAATTTTGACATTGAATATTCTCCAGCTTCAGTTGGAGACTTATCCGCCTTTCAGATCTGGACCAAGTAAAATCTTTGTCAGTGTGGTGGACGTGTTGTGTAAATGATGCACAGGTTGTAGAAGATTACCGACGGCGGCGGCTGCGCTACAATAATTTGGTCACCGACATCACACAACTGGTGATAACTTCGTTTAATCTGCAACAAATATGTAAAAATCAATACAAACATTACGATAGGTTCCAATTATTAAGCTACAATATACATCATATTTTGGTCATTAATATGCAGTTTGAAAATGAACGAATCAATAAAGAGTATTTTAATTTACTTACGACTTTGTTGGCATTTGTAGCACACTTCTAGAATTAACGATGTGTATTTTACGAACATGTAAAATCAATGAACAAATTAATATGAATTCGAACGATTATTTTGTAAGCGCAGCGCACACGCGCAAAGGCGTGCGTGCGCCAGGCGCGCGCGCTACAACGCCCGCTGACAAACATTTTTGACATTAACATCCCGGCCCCTTAAATGTTGCTCTACAGGCCAACATTTACACATTCAATTAACCATTAATCAATTAATAACAAATAATATTACAATGACTAAATTTATGCAATTCAACATTAAAATGCTCCAACAAAAGGCTTAAGTGATTCAAATTCTTTCCAAATGTTCAGTCAACCAGAAATCCAAAAAGCAAAACAAAACTTAAGTTATAATTGGTAGGGTAAAGCTCAATTGTAGATATCTTCAATCCAGTTCGCCTTCTAGAAGGCAAAGTTTGGTTATTGGCCTCTTGAGGATGCCACCGCGTGTCAGAACTTCCACTGTACGTACCAGTCCATCTACTCCAGGGAAAGTCCTCGTTACTCGTGCCAATGGCCACTGGCCACGAGTAGTGTTGTCGTCTCTGACCAACACAATGTCGCCTGACTTGATGTTTCTTTGTGGCTCAATCCATCTTTGCCGCCGCTGCAGGGTTGGTAAGTATTCGGAAATCCATCGATTCCAAAATCTCTCTGCCAAATACTAAACATGTCTCCATCGTTTCCGGTATTTGTCTCCGTCCGTCAAACCACTCAGTGGCATTGGATGCCCAGGTCTGAATTTGAGCAGATGACTCGGCGTGAGGGCCTCCAAATCATTCGGGTCGTCAGAGACAGCGGTGATAGGCCGATCATTGACTATGGCTTCGGCCTCACAAAATATGGTACTCAGGCGCTCGTCATCTAGAACTTGGTCTTTCAGAAGTGCTCCTAGCACCTTCCGTACGGTCCGTATTTGCCGTTCCCAGACACCACCCATGTGCGAAGCTGCAGGTGGGTTGAAGTTCCATTCAATGTGCTTGACAAGGGAGAATCCATGCAACTGACTATCCTTCTCTAGTTGGGAGATGGCCTGTCTTATTTCTTTCTCGCCTCCAGCAAAGTTGGTTCCGTTGTCAGAGAGCACTTTCTCTGGCGTACCTCGTCTAGCTGCGAACCTCATGAAGGCATTCAGAAATGAATCTGTCTCCAGTGAATGGAGACTCTCAAGGTGTATGGCTCTTGTGGAGAGGCACGTGAAGAGACATCCATAGCGTTTCTCTTTACTCCTACCACGTTTCACATAGAAAGGCCCAAAACAATCAACACCCACATAACTGAATGGAGGTTTTCCTGGAGTAACTCTGCATTCGGGAAGATCTGCCATCCGTTGTTTCTGTGGTGTTCCCTGCAGTCTCTTGCAGACAACACATGCCTTCAAGATATTCTTGATCAGTGACCGGGCCTTCGGAATCCAATACTGCTGTCTCACCACAGATAGTACATGTTCCTTGCCTGAATGACCCGACAGGGTATCATGTGCATGACGAACAATCAGGGTTGACACATGATGATGCTTAGGTAGAATCGAAGGGAACTTTCGACTCTCCTCTACGGGCGCTTGTCTGAGCCTACCACCTAGTCTCAGAACACCGTTGTCATCGATAATTGGCTCAAGACTGTAGATGGGACTTTGCCTTTGGACTGAACGTCTCCCCTTCTCTAAGTCTCGGATCTCCTGCTCGTAGTTGGTTCTTTGCACGTATCTTATTACAGCAAGTTCTGCATCATCCATCTCTGCTGCGGTCAGTCGATTTCCACTCCATATGGATCGAGATCTGCGTTCAATCAACCACTTCTTGTAACGCAGGACCCACGCCACAGCCTTCTTTAGACGGTTCCAACTGGAATACTTGCTGATAAGTCTTGCCACAGGATCAGCTGTCACTGCGCCTCCCGTAGCTCGTGACACTGCTACTTTCTTCACTTCCCGGTCCGTCTCGAGAAGATTTGGAGCTTGAGGAGTAACTGGCCAACTCTTCTCATCCTGCCAGAGGAATTCTGGTCCCTTTCTCCACCTTTCTTTGGAGATCATGTTGTGCGCATCCAGGCCTCTCGATGCGTCATCAGCAGGATTTCGATCCGTATTTACATATCGCCACTGGTCAACAGATGAACCATCATGTATGACAGCCACCCTGTTGGCTACAAACGTGTGCAAGCGCTTTGATGTGTTCTTGATGTACTGCAGCACCAGCATGCTGTCAGTCCAGAACGTCGACCCGCAGACGTTCAGTTTCAGCTCCCTTCGTAGCATCTGCTCCATCTTTACAGCTACTACTGCTGCAGAAAGCTCCAGTCTGGGTATTGTCATCGTCTTCAAAGGTGCCAGGCGTGATTTTCCTATCAGGAAACTACAGTGGACTTCTCCCACAGAATTGACAAAACGAGCATAAGATACACTCCCATACGCATCTTGAGAGGCATCTGAAAAATGATGCAAACGGCATTCACTTATCTCTCCGAAGTTGCTTGGCACGAGGCATCTTTCAACAGCAAACTCGTTCAAAAGAGGAAGCTCATCTAACCACTTCGCCCAGTGATCCTGAGTTTCGGCCTCTAAGGGATCATCCCAGCTCTTGCCAACGATTCGGCACTCGTTCTGAAAGAGGAGCTTCGCCCGAAGGACGTACGGGCAAACAAACCCCAATGGGTCATACACTGAGCAGATGACGCTCAGTAAGCCTCTTCTTGTCTGACTACCATGTTTTGACTTGATCTTCATTCTGAGTAAGTCGTGCTCAGTATCCCAATGGACTCCCAACGCTCTCTCAACAGGTAGATCTTCTTGACTAAGATCAAGGTTCTTGACACCCTTGGCTCTCTCTTCCGGCGGCACAGATTCAATTACTCTTCTGCTATTGCTAATCCACTTTGTCAGGCGGAAACCTCCCTTCGCCAGTATGTCAGTCAACTGCTTCACCGTCTCAACTGCTTCACCCTCGGAATCTAGGGACTTCAAGCAGTCGTCCACGTAGAAGTTCTCATTCACTGTAGCCACAACATCGGCATTGAAGTCGTCCACATTATCTTCTGCCGTCCGTCTGAGGGCAAAGTTGGCACAACTGGGGCTCCACACGCCTCCAAACAGGTGTACTGCCATGCGGTACACATCGGGGATTTAACGGTATCACCGTCTGGCCACCAAAGGAATCTCAGGGCGTCTCTGTCCTGTTTTTGAACCCGCACCTGATGGAACATTTGCTCAACGTCCGCCATTATTCCAACTGGGTGCTCACGAAATCGCACGAGAACACCAACGAGTCGGTTCATCAAGTCCGGCCCCTGTAAGACCATGTCATTCAAAGACTTGCCTTGACTTTTAGCGGCGCAATCAAACACAACCCTCAACTTCTCTGGCTTGTTGGGATTGATGACAGAATGGTGTGGCAGATACCAACATCGTCCGGGTGCAGCATCTAGTTCCACATCTGGTACCTTCTCTGCAAAACCTCGTTCCAGCAAGTTATCGATCTCCTTCTTGTATCTTTCGTGAAGCTCGGAGTTCTTGGACAATCGTTTGCCAAGACTTCTCAGGCGCCATTCCACCATGGGCCTGTTATCCACGAGGTTCGGGGGATCTGATTTGAAGGGTATAGCTAGCTGATAGTGATCATTAACCAAGCTGATTGACTCATTCCAGATGTTAATTGCCTTCATATCATCGACCGATGCAGCACGGGAATCATCAGCCAATGTTCCAGCGCTATCTATCTTCCAAAATCTTTCTACCTGGGCCTCCAGATTCCCTTGCACAAAGTTAGAGAAAGCCTTCTCTGTCACCTTGCTTCCAACTGGGCCATTAATCGTCCATCCAAGAGACGTTCGCACTGCGTAGGGCTCTCCCTCGTTGCCATGCCTTACTTCGAGGGGGATCAACATCCCTGGTGCATCTTGGCCTATCAGGATGGTTACACCTTCCATGGATACTCTTGGAACTGGAATGTCTCTGAGATGTCTGTAACTGCTCAGATCTTCACTCGTAGCACAACTATCTCGCAGTGACGGAAAATTTTTCAAGGCGTACACTCGAGGTAGATGAAATACTTTGTCTCGACTACTCTTCACGCCAGATATGCTAAGAGCAACTTCGAGTGTCTCCACTTGTGAACTCTTGTTGAGGGTGTCAAGGGTAAGGGGTTGTGGACTGCCTTTTATGTCCAGCATCTTTATCAGCTCCATGGAGCAGAAACTTTTGTTGCTTCCGGGGTCAAGTAGAGCGTAGGTCCTGACGGGATCTTCCCTACCGTTGGCTCTCACAAGGACTTGAACCACCGGTAAGGCCACTTTAGCTCGCTCTTTCTCGTCTGCGCCACACGCAAAACTCGTGGCTCCGATCTTCTGGGCGTCAACGCTTTCCTTAAGCGTGTTCTCACGCTCTCCACTCGGAATCGATGCTAGGAAAGCACCATGCAGCAGTCTTGAATGCTTAGTCGTACATCCAGGCACATCACAGGAAGCTTGGTCACATTCTCTGGCAAAGTGACGCTTAATGGTGAGACAGTTGAAGCACAGTCTCTTGTCTCTCGCCACTTTCAGTCGATCAGCAGGTGTCATCTTACGGAAACTTGTACAGGTGACAATGGAATGGCCTCCCGAGCACAATGGACAAATTGTACTCTTCACTGCAGAGGTGAACTCATTAGCTTTGCTCGCTCGTTGATTCGATGATCTTGGCTTGCTTCTGGCCTTTTCATCGGGGGCACTGGAAGCTTGTACATTGAAGTTTGCTCCCTTCTTTGGAGTAAACTTTTCTCTGCCGTTGCGCTCCTCTAGACCATAAACTGGGTCATTCGCTTCCCGAGCGGCCTTGCTGGTAAACTTTACAAGCTTGTCGATGCTAGGGTAACGACCGGTCTCATCGAGGTGCTGCACTGCCATGGAACGCCACTTCGACTGGAGGTACTGTGGGAGTCTCTTTACAATTAAAGCTAGACTTCTCTTGGTATCGATCTCGTCCAACTTGTCCATAGCCTTTAGTGCTAGTGTACAGCTTCTCAATTCATCCGCCATTTTCTGAACGGCTCTGCAGTCTCCTGGCATGATCCGTTGACCTTCTGTAAGTCTTCTTACCCAGGTCTCGGAAATTCTATAATCATTTCCGAAACGCTCTCGAAGCAGTTCTCTGGCCTTGGCGTAACCTTCATCCGGCTGCATCATGGCGCAACAACGGATGACTGCCAAAGCTTCTCCTTCGCAGTACTGGAAGAGTCGATTGAGCTTAGCGTTAGCACCAACACTAGTGTTTCCGACGGCTCCATCGAAGCTCTGGATGAAAACCCAGTAATCCAGCGGATCACCATTAAACTTGACGAGCTCGCATTTAGGCAGAAGCATCGTGTCAATCATCTGGCGCTGCAGGTTTGATGCAAGGCAGTCGGGTGAGGGAAGAACTGGAAGAGTAGGGCTGTGTACAAGTGGGTTAGCCTCATGTAGACTTCCGACGAGACTCAGTACGGGCGGACTTGCCTCTGATGACTGATGTTCGTCTCCAAGCCAACGCTTGACCTTGTCTCCTGAGTTAAGAGCGGCTTCGATGGGCAGAGGTTTATCTTCAAGCTCATCCAGAGCTTTTTCCTCCGCTGTGACCTTGTCCAGCTCCACTTGTAGATCAAACTCCCTCCTTCTCTGTTGCATCTTCAACTCCTCCTGTTCTATTAACTTTTTTTCTTCTAAGCGCTTCGCTTCTGCCATTAACCTGGCTTTCGCTGTGGCGGTTTTGACCCTGGCACTGCTAGTAACGCTTGCATGTGTGCCGGACTCACTCCTGCAACCTGACCTAGTAGTCTGCGACATTTTTGCTCTGTACTTTTGTGCAACAACTTAATTTTCAGAAGGCCAAATATTTCAATACACACGTAGGCCTACAGGTACTACTACTAGCAATATGGCAAATACACAAGACAGCGCAATAATAGAAAATGTAGTTGTAATTATGACACAGCAAATGATATTGCAAATAAGAATAAACCGAAATAGCAATGCAAAACGGAGCAAAGAACGGTTAAACTTAGAAACAATATTTTAATATATTTTGTGACCGAAAGAAATTCACAATAAACCAGTTCAGTGGTCAATGGTCACCTAGAGTTCATTCAGTTCACTGTTCACAGTTGATCAGGCGGTACGGCTGTTCTTCTTGAAAGGATACCGGTACCTTGAACTTGAGGTCGCTACGGAACACGCATGTAGGGTCGAATGGGCTGGAAATCACTCGTCTCTGCTCCAACGGCCGGTCGGAACACGTCCCTGACAGCTCTCCAAACTGCTCCTCAGTGTACACGGGTCAAGGAAGAAAGACTCTCTCTGCACTGCTCCAAGCACTGGATAACTGGAGCTGGGGGGGGGGGGCACTTCAACTGCTCACTGGTAGTGCTCAAGTAGACAGCAATTAACTTCGGGCCAAGTAGTCAGGTAGTGGGCCAACTTCTGGCGTCGACACTTCAATCAACTGTCGGGCAACTGGACTTCAAAACCAATCTTGGACAGCAAGTGTGGAATACAGGACGGCATCCACACTGGCATTGGTTCAAAGTCATTAAACTGTAGAAGATTACCGACGGCGGCGGCTGCGCTACAATAATTTGGTCACCGACATCACACAACTGGTGATAACTTCGTTTAATCTGCAACAAATATGTAAAAATCAATACAAACATTACGATAGGTTCCAATTATTAAGCTACAATATACATCATATTTTGGTCATTAATATGCAGTTTGAAAATGAACGAATCAATAAAGAGTATTTTAATTTACTTACGACTTTGTTGGCATTTGTAGCACACTTCTAGAATTAACGATGTGTATTTTACGAACATGTAAAATCAATGAACAAATTAATATGAATTCGAACGATTATTTTGTAAGCGCAGCGCACACGCGCAAAGGCGTGCGTGCGCCAGGCGCGCGCGCTACAACGCCCGCTGACAAACATTTTTGACATTAACACAGGTCTTGCAGGGCCATGTTTCCTGTCATGTTTTTTATCCCTGTGTTTCCATCTCTTTTGTCTTTTGGTTGAATGTTCATAGTTATGACTCTACACATCACTAACACTATTGTTTTGTCTTCCAACCTTTCTCAATTCTGTTCTGCATGCAGGTATGAAGATGATGGGTGTTTACTATAAGGTACAGCATTCCTATCCCTGAATAAATGTGACTCTTTTCAATATCTTTGTTATGATGTGGTTCCCTTAATTTTTAATGGGTGTGGGTTGATTTTATTAGTAAGGAAGATTTGGGGTAAAGCTGTGCCGTTTGAGTTAACAAAAGTGGGAAGTGCAGTACTTTTGGTACCACCTAAATATTTTGAACAGTTGATGGCATGATCTGGTTTTGACCTGGAATTGAATGTGTTTGTTTGTCCATATCTGCACCTGTACAGGAGACTTAATGGTTCAGTGTGCAGCAACCCGCAAGACAGAAGCCTGCAGTTTGCCATGTTATAAGATGAGTATTCTTTAGGTATGAAATTGGATAAATATATTTGGACCCAGGAAATGTTTTGTCAGTGTGGTGGATAGAAGGTGTAAGTGTTGTGTGCCCTTTTGTTTCCTCCGTTTGTGTCCATCTTGATTGACTTGGTTGAATGTTAAGAAAATGTATATGTTTTGACTCTACACTATATAACTACTTTTGTTGTCTAACCAGATTTCTCAATTAGTTGTCTGCATGCAGGTGTGAAGTCGATAGGTGTTGACATAAAGTACAACATTCCTGTCCCACAGGTAATGATGAATGTGGCTTTTTTCAATATCTCTGTTTTGATATGGTTCCTTAAATGTTTAATGGGTGTGGTTGATTTTATTGCAAGTAATTTGGAAGTAAACCTACTGCTTAAGAGCCTTAACATGTGGGAAGAAATATACTGTTAATACTACTGAAGCATTTTTGACATCTGACATGGACGTGAATATGTTTATCCCATGTCTGCACCTACTCAGGAGATTTGAAGCCTTCAGTTTGTCACGTTATAAGTTGAGTATATTTTCTAATTTTGAATTGGATAAATTCTCCAGCTTCGGTTGAAAACTTTCCTGTCTTTCAGATCTGGACCCAGAAAAGTATGTGTCAGTGTTGTGGACATATTAAGCGTTGTATGTTCCCTGTCTTTGTTTGCTGGGCCCTTTGTTTTCTCCCTGTGCTTCTGTTTTATTTTGTTTGTTGGTTGAATGCTCAAATATAGTCTTGACTCCGCACTAACACTACTTTTTGTCTTCTCAGATTCTTCATTGCTTTCTGCATGCAAGTTGAAGATTACGAGCATTAAGTACAGCATTTCTGTCCCACAGGTAATGTTGAATTTTTTTTTTCTTCAATGTCTCTGTATGGTTCCTTGAATTTTCAGTCGGTGTGTTGGTTGATTTTATTGTCAGTATATAATTTGGACATATACCATTTAAGTGCCTTAATTAGCAAGTGGGAAGTAATAGTACATTTGATACTATTGAAGCATTTAGTGACATTTGACGTGGAATTGAATGTGTTTGATTGTCCCATATATCTGCACTTATACATGAGATTTGATTGCTCCACCACAAGACAGAAGCCTAGCACTTTGTCATGTTGTAAGTTGGGTATTCTCTCTAGGTTTGAAATTTGACAAATAAATTTGGACCCAGGAAAATCTTTGTAAGTGTGGTGGACGTGTTGTGTCGTGCAGGTCTTGTAAAATGTATCGCTGTCTGCTGTGGGGCCCTTTTGTTTTCTCCCTGTGTTTCTGTCTCTTTCTTTGTTGGTTGAATGTTAAAAAATGTAGGCCTATCAGTTTTAACACGACACTAACACTACATTTTTTGTCTTCCCAGATTGTCAGTTATTTGATGCAAGCAGGTCTGAGGATGATGGGTTATGACATAAAGTACATCCTTCCTGTCCCTCGGGTAATGTTGAATGTGGCTTTTTCAATATCTTTGTTTTGATATCGTTTCTGTAATTTTTGTCATTCACACCAAAGTGACGTAGCGTGTGCACAAAGTCCATAGACAATACTTTGAGGTGCACCCGACAATTTAAATAAGGCTGGTGATTTTTATTGTAGAAATATAATGTTGGGACGGGGTAATCCTTTGCCATTATGAGCTTGGCAAATAAGAAGTAACATAATTTATTTTATACGGACTATTGGACATTTTAACCCTAATAATTTTGACCAAAAAAAACGATGGTATTTGTTTGTTTGTCTCCCACTATGCCTGTACAGATGTTTTGATTGCAGTGCTGCAGGAACCTAGCTGCAGTTTGTCATGATATAAGTTGGGTATTCCTCACTTTCTCTTTACTTCATTGCAGCCCTAGCTCACTAGCACTCACCTGCATCGTTCAAACACTAGCACTCACCTGCATCGTTCAAACACTAGCACTCATCACCTGCATCGTTCAAACACTAGCATTCACCTGCATCATTCAAACACTAGCACTTACCGTACCTGCATCATTCAAACACTAGCACTCACCTGCATCATTCAAACATTAGCACTCACTTGCATTATTCAAACATTAGCACTCACCTGCATCGTTCAAACACTAGCACTCACCTGCATCGTTCAAACACTAGCACTAACCTGCATCATTCAAACACTATAGCACTCACCTGCATCATTCAAACACTAGCACTCACCTGCATTCAAACACTAGCACTCACCTGCATCGTTCAAACACTAGCACTCACCTGCATCGTTCAAACACTAGCACTCACCTGCATTGTTCAAGCTAGCACTCACCTGCATCATACAAACATTAGCATTCACCTGCATCATTCAAACACTAGCACTCACCTGCATCGTTCAAACACTAGCACTCACCTGCATCGTTCAAGCTAGCACTCACCTGCATCGTTCAAACATTAGCACTCACCTGCATCGTTCAAACACTAGCACTCACCTGCATCGTTCAAACACTAACACTCACCTGCATTGTTCAAGCTAGCACTCACCTGCATCATTCAAACATTAGCACTCACCTGCATTAAAACACTAGCACTCACCTCGATCATTCAAACACTAGCATCATTCAAACACTAGCACTCACCTGCATCAAACACTAGCACTCGCCTGCATCATTCAAACACTAGCACTCACCTGCATCATTCAAACACTAGCACTCACCTGCATCATTCAAACATTAGCACTCACCTGCATCATTCAAGCACTAGCACTCACCTGCATCATTCAAACATTAGCACTCACCTGCATCATTCAAATACTAGCACTCACCTGCATCATTCAAACACTAGCACTCACCTGCATCATTCAAACACTAGCACTCACCTGCATCATTCAAATACTAGCACTCACCTGCATCATTCAAACACTAGCACTCACCTGCATCATTCAAACACTAGCACTCACCTGCATCATTCAAACACTAGCACTCACCTGCATCATTCAAACACTAGCACTCACCTGCATCATTCAAACATTAGCACTCACCTGCATCATTCAAGCACTAGCACTCACCTGCATCATTCAAACACTAGCACTTACCTGCATCGTTCACACACTAGCACTCGCCTGCATTAAACATTAGCACACACCTGCATCATTCAAACACTAGCACTCACCTGCATCGTTCACACACTAGCACTCACCTGCACCATTCAAACATCAGCACTCACCTGCATCATTCAAACACTAGCACTCACCTGCATCAATAAAACATTAGCACTCACCTGCATCATTCAAACACTAGCACTCACCTGCATCATTGAAACATTAGCACTAACCTGCATCATTCAAACACTAGCACTCACCTGCATCATTCAAACTGAAGTAAAAGCGAAGAGTAGGGCACACTTCACCATACTTTCTCTTTATTTCACAGCACAATTCATCTCACCAAATCACTCTGAAATAAATTGTAGGAATTAAGCCCATCACTTTTCATTCATTTCACTCTACGTTCACCGCGACTCCTCAAATCTATCACTTCTCACCTCACTGTTCATTTTAACTTCTTAAACTCAACATATTTTACTTGATTGTTTGTAGTACTGCATGATTTAACTGTATTTTCCCCCCTATTTTATGTCTTTTGCATCATTTAAGCTTCCCTGGTGCTGAGGTCCTCCATTTATAGCAGAAGCTCAAGAAAACTGATCGACTTGCTCCCTTTCACTGCACAGATGAACCTCTTCACATGGTAAAAAATAAATGAATTTGGTTAAAGAAAAGCATGAATTGACCCTTCCTCTCTGGCTGGCAATTTCAACAAGCCCAGCAGTCAAAACAAATCAAGTGACTGTTTTAGCAGTCATCATGCTCCCTGCCCTCATACAGCAAACTTGACTGGCTGTAACTGTTTAGAAACCTGATTTAGCTATGCTTTGACTGTTAAGGGTATTTGCTGACCAGTCACCAGATTGTGTCTATTGATGGAATTTGACTGCCACAGGGTCTATACAAAATAATATATGATCTGGTTGGTGACTAGCCTGTGCAATGTGCAAAATGCATGGCAGGGGAGTTTGTGACTGTCTGTGACTGGTCATATTGCAATTGTAAATGTTTAACATGTAATTTATACATGAGCATAAAATTGTAAACTAATTTTAGTTTCCTATTTTCCTCTGTTTTTGTTTTGAAGCACTTCTGCATTCACTTGGCTTCCCTGGTGTTGAAGAAGTCCTCCGAGGCAGATATACCTCAAGAGTACTGAGCTACAGCCTCCTCTTACTGGACAGTTAAACCTACTGGGGCCACTAGTACTATGCATAAAATCTGAAGACTGTAAATGCTGTCATTGAAATTGGTAACATATGCATTGTCCGAATACATAAACAGTCTTAATTGTTTAACAAACTAGATGTATGTTTTTTTCAGAAATATTTGTGACAGTTTTTATTGTATTTATACTTTTTTTTTTTAAATGAATGATATTTTTCAGCACTGCATTGGTCTCCTTTACATTGACTGGATTGAAACCCCAAATGTCTGCGCTGCAATAAGCAACGAATTGCAGAGTTTTGGAAAACATCAAAGTTAATATTAACACATATTCACACTCTTTGCTTCGCCAAGCAGTTAATTTTTGCAAGTCGTTGATGTCTGCTATGTCTCACCAAATGTCAAGGCCACAAAAACTGGAATACCGTACACAGTGAGTTTCACTTAAACAGGTAATTTTTTTATGAACATACAATAGCTACTTTTTCACTGCCGATTTATCCTTGCAATTCATTATTGTTATTCATTTCAAGGGGATTTTGTGTGGAGGGATATAAAATATTGAGATACATTTGCTAATTTATTCATTACAAATAAACTGGTTTAGTTTTGAATAATGAAGTCCAGATTGGGGGATATAATGTGTATTAATTGTTTTTATTTTGTATCCATTTATATTGAGCCCAGTCCAAACCACCATGTTCAAGAGCAATATAGGCCTACACTTAACATTATGATTATATATAGAGTGATAATATGACTTGTCCTTTTGTGCAGTTAGGCCTACATGGAATAATAAAGTACACATGATTACACACTTTACAATACATGTATTGAGGTTCAAGTTAATGTTTCACCTCCAATTTTCCCTCATTTATATTCGAATTGAACATACTTGCATTTTTGGTGCAGTTAGGCCTACATGGTATAATAAAGTACATGATTACACAATTTACAATATTGAGGTTTAAGTTAATGTTTTACCTCCGATTTTCCCTCCTTATTTATCTTCGAATTGAACATACATGTATGGGGGGGGGGGGGTTGATCAGGACTATTTGTATAGGCTTAGGCCTACATGTATTCCCCACAATTCAAACTGCTTTCCAACTTGTGAACTGCTGAAAAAGAATTGTATTTCTAGGCTAAGAACTTTTAAAATTGTTATTACTTGAAGCTTTAAATTACAGTTAATGGAAAAAGGACAATGCATTAACCTACATGTAGGCTACATTGTGTACTCCAATTGGAAACTTAAAAGTAGAGATGACATACACACATGTACATTAAATGTGCTTTCAGAAAGCTGACATTTAACCTCATTAAGTTATTTATTTATTGGTAGAGATGAAATACGCACATGTACATTAAATATGATTTCAGAAAGCTTAAATTTAACCTCATTAAGTTATTTATTTATTCCAGTGACATAAGACAGACTGAACCCTCGAAAATATTGCCTTCTCCACATTTTATCTTATATTCTGATTAACATGTTTTTTTAAGATCAATAACTTTGTAATTTTGTTTTAAATTATTTGCCAGGTGTTCGTGGGTCACCCTGTGCAAGCAGATGCAACCCGTTCTATGCAGAAATCCACCGAAGGTGCACCAGTATGTGATGACGTCATGATTCTGTGAAAAGTCTTTCTGACATTGGCTTTATCTACATGTAGATGGATGCTTAAAATTCCAGGATCAAGAAAAAAGAAATGTTTAGTTTTTCAACATTGTATAAATGCTATAGGTTTGAATATCCCTTTTAACATATTTCCTACTTAATATTTTGATGTAACCTAGATGCTACCCATCAACAAAAGAAATTAATTAAACTAATAAAGGCAGATTTGCTAGGCTGCAAAATATCAGGAATATATATATACAAATATTAGAATGATTAGGAACATTATGATTATTCAAAATTATTGTCTTGGAATTAAACTGACCAAAATGTGATATTTAGCTTTCACATTGTCATGCAGTTGATTATGGGGTATTTTGATGAGAGAAAAAAGTTATGAACTAAAAGCTTGTACCTGTATTATGATGGGGGGGGGGGGATACGCTGAATTTAAATTAAGCATGTATAACTTGTGCATACGTGTAATTTCAATGGATGCTGGGGGTATACGTTGAATTTAAATTAAGCATGTATAACTTGTGCATACGTGTAATTTCAATGGATGCTGGGGGGTACACGTTGAATTTAAATTAAGCATGTATAACTTGTGCATACGTGTAATTTCAATGGATGCTGGGGGATACGTTGAATTTAAATTAAGCATGTATAACTTGTGCATATGTGTAATTTCAATGGATGCTGGGGGGTTGGGATACGTTGAATTTAAATTAAGCATGTATAACTTGTGCATACGTGTAATTTCAATGGATGCTGGGGGGGGGGGTATACATTGAATTTAAATTAAGCATGTATAACTTGTGCATACGTGTAATTTCAATGGATGAATACTAATTTAAGCATGAAGGCAATTAAATAATGGAAAATAAAACTCATCTGCTTGGGTCAAACAGTTGAATGATTGTCAGATCGTCCCGTTTCTTTTCTTGCGATGCTTCCAATTATTAATGTATAATAAATGTAACGCGTTGATCTAAATTGCACAAAACGAACAAAGTGCTGTTGCGCAGAAGGCGTAGGACAGATCAACCAGTCTATGTAATGGATTCCAATGCAATGCTTATATAGAGTTGCATTAAACATGGATATGAGATTTTGAGAATTTATTGTAGATTCTGAGAAAAAGGTGTAATATTTGGCAGTGTCATATCTAAGCCTATAGCTAGCTGTTCCCACAAAAATGCAAGTTAATTCAAAAGAACAAATAATATTTTGGTTTTGATCAATTCTGTAGAACATTTTGAAGTAGGAGAATCACACATTACATGCAAATAATTGGAGATAAAACTGAAAAAAAAATATTTAAAAGAAATTGAGTTCAATCAAGCTCATTCAAAGACGGTTAGCTTTCAAGATAATTATTTTTTTCAATTTGTATTTGGGAAAAGGTTAAAATAAAAGTAACTAAATTCCATTCACTATTTTAATGACTCTGGAGCATTGGGTTGAACCATTCCACATGCACTCAAAAAGTAAATATAGATTTATGGTTAAAATTCATTAGACTATAATGATAATTACATATGTGAGACTAAATAGTTAAACGTTCAAATGAGTCACTTCTACATCTATGTATGATGATGTT
Organism: Patiria pectinifera; assembly: GCA_029964075.1. Taxonomy (NCBI): domain Eukaryota; kingdom Metazoa; phylum Echinodermata; class Asteroidea; order Valvatida; family Asterinidae; genus Patiria; species Patiria pectinifera. The sequence goes on from CM057150.1 coordinate 32,078,272, forward strand.
TGGGATGATTTACTCAAAATAACAAATATGTAAGATTAAGTTGCATGTACATGTGGTTTTTGTAATAGTTGTGGTACATGTAATGTAATGATTTTGACATTTGTTCCTCTTGTATTAAAAACAAACTACATGTAATTGAAATTAAGGAGCAAATGTATTGAAAAAGTCAATAGAATTTGTAAAGAATTAAAAACTTCCTGTAAGCTAATATTTATATATATGTGACAAAGTGTTAGATTTAAAATATTTATTTAACTAAAACAAAACAATTGCAGTTTATGTACCAAAAGTATGGTTATAAATGTACATGTATTAGCAAATATCTCTATAAAGACTTTTAAGCTTAATCCATACTGACTTGCCCTTTTAGCAATGTAAAATTTAGCATTTTTTTGGTGTAAAGTTTTTTTTCACCTGGTAGCGGTACAGTTTTAATTTATTGACTGAAACAAATCATTTAGTTAACCGTATATTTGTATTTCTTTAAATATATCTTTGTGTTTGTTTCTCATAACATGTATTTAAGAAAAATGTAAGTGTAATTTTGTCATACTTAATATTTATTGTGCATAAAATATTGGAAATTAATAAATTACATTATAAATTTGGTTTCAAACTGGCATTGTGTGCCCCTAGCCATTTTTTTTAATTTTTTTTCCTGCTATTGTTATTCAAATGAGGTAAAGGGTCATTTGCATATATTTTGCATCCCCAGCCATTTTCTTGATTTTTTTTCTGCTATTGTTATTCAAATGAGGTAAAGGTTTATTTGCATATATTTTTTTTTATTGCGCAATCTAACCTTTAAATATTAGTTCCGAGAACAAATTTTCGAAGAAGCATTTGGCCTGGTGGTCCAGCTCGCTGACCGCCAGGCCGGGGGCCCCGGATCAAATCCCAGCCGGGGCCCCGGGAGGGAAAATAAATTTTGGCCTCTGTAATGGTGAATTTAAAAATAAATAAATAAAATAGTAGCATGGAGCAGGGTTGAACCGCGTACCTTCTGCATGCCAGCTCTCTCTTTTTCCGCTCTGCCATGGCACTTTCTTGAAAATATATCCGGTTTTCGTAATTAAAACCCTTAGGTCTTTGGACTTAGAAAATTTTTCAGCTCTGGCCAGAATTTCAGATCGCAAGGGGTACCCCTTGAAATTTTTCCAGATCTGAGGGTCTGAGGCTGGGATGGAATTTGAGCTAGGGGGTAGGCTTTGGGATTCTGGGCTGTTGGGCAAACTGCTGAGAGGGAAATGGACTTATAGCTGAGGACTTAAGAATTTTGGAGTTGGTGACTATTTGGCTGGACTTTATTGAGACTAGGAATTGGTGGGTCTAGGAATAGTTGGGCAAATTACTGAGAGGGAACTTCACTATCAGCTGAGGACTGGATGATATTGGGACTTGGCAGCTGTTTGGGGATGGGTATGGTTGGTCTAGGAGCTGGTGGGCATTGGAACTGTTAATACTTTGAGCTGTTGGAGCTCATGGATGTTTAAGTTTTTGGGACTTGTTACCGAAGTTGGTCAGCTGGACCAAAGTTTGAGTGAAGTGAAGAGCATGGTCTGTTGAGACCTGTTGAGAGTTTAAAGACTGCTCTGATATTTAGACAAGACCTTGTAGACTAAGGCTGAACTGGGGGTTTGGAGCAACTTCGCAGTTGATAGAACCATCTACACAGGAACCCATGAAGACAGCAGGCTGCTGGGATGCTGGTTTTGGTCACACGTCTTATTAGTGAGAGGGTCTTGCTACATCCTGGTTGAAAGGCCTTCCTCACTGAACCATGCAGATCTTGCATGTTGCATGAGTAGATTCCAGCTCTTCAGTGGTTTGCACGTGTTTGATGGTACATTTGTTTAACTCTTAGCACGAGGGTCTTATTGCAACCTGGTTGAAGGGCCTTCCACAATTGTGCATAGAGTATGCTGCAGGAATAGGTTTCCATGCTTCAGTGATTAACTTATGAACGTATCTCGCACTATTTGTTTTTAGATGTCACATGGTAGTCTGGTGCCGGTGATGATTTTAAGTTGTTTAGAGTATTTTTTCTAAACGGTGGATCGAGATTCCAACATCAATAACTGAGAATAAAGGCGGCATATTACATGTATGTTTTGTTACAAAACATCTTTAGCAGTATGAGGTTATACGACGCATGGGTTAGGCTAAGTAAAAAAAAAACACTTGTTTCTCGTCCCCATCCACTTCCTTTTTGGAGGCGGCCTGGATTTTTTTTATTATTTTTTATTTTTGAAAAAGGCAGTAAAAAATACAGAAAAATTCCATAAATTCATCGGAAAATATATACTTGCGAAATATGTTCATTGTAGACCGATACAACTCTAAATGACAATGTAAATATGTTCAGTTCTCTTGTCCAACTTATCTTTCATTTTCAAAGTGTCTAAACAGTGGAAACACCAACGGTTGCAAGAAATTTTACAATGGCGGCCATCTTGAAAAAATAAAAAATAAAAAGGCCCTCTTCCTCCTTTTTTTTTAAAACCCGGACGAGAAACACGTTTTTTTTCTTATTCGGCCTTAGTTGATTGTGTTGTGCTAAACTGCAACAGATAGGCTGTCCTGAATATTAACCGCATATTCGAACAGCTTTTTTGTCATTGAAATATACGAAAACAAAAACTATGCACGTATATTTACTTGTACACAAACAACTGTGATGTTATTTCATTGTAATGTTTTGCGCTTTATTGTCAGGTGCCACTTTTTAGCCACTTTTCTGTCAACGGTATGTTGTTTGCCAACTGTTGCTCATTGGTTTATATTCTTTTAGCAGGTTAAAGGGAATGTAGATCATTTGCTTTTGCTGTAATTTTCAGAAATGAACTATTTGAGGTGTTAGTATAATAGATAAAAATATTGAAACACTGCCATGTTTGAAGTTTTGTGTTCGAAAATGCTGGAAAACCAAGAAAAACGCAAATTTGTTCAAGTAGTCTGGTTCCCTGACTCCACTAAGGATAAAATGGATCAATTTATAGATGCCGGAAAATTGTAAGGTAAGGGAACCAGTGTAGCTGGCCTGCACCCGTTCATGAACATGTTACCAATAGCAAACAAAATTTGGACTGAAAAAAATGGTAAATTTGAAGCAGAAGTTGAAAAATAGTTCGGTTTTTCCAACGGTGATCGGCCGACCACTGTTGGAAATGTATACAAAAATACCAATTTCTTGAAAATGACTTCACACCAGGAGCCATAATTTTACAGGATGCTTTTGACTGTGTCATTTACCAACATCCAAGTAAGGTATTTCGTAAAAACTTGATAGTTTTATTTTTCGATGTTTGCAGATGTTGTATATTCCCTTTAAAGACCTTGACAGTTGTAAAATACTTACTGCAAAACTTTCCATATTGATCGCTGCATGCAAATTTTAAATGGCACTCTTTACATGCAAATAAATGTATACAAATGGACGCGGAAAGGGCAAAATCTTAGACGAACAAAATTCAACATACAAAATTCCGTAGAGTTGTCTAAGGGGTGTGGCTAACTCTCATGTTTGCGATAGAACAATTTGGGAAGGATGAAAAAAAAATACTGAATGAATTTTCAGACAATGCTGTATTTATCCTTAAAAATATTTATTTTTTTTATTTGAAAAAAAAAGTTTATTGACAAAACACTAATTAATAGATGTTATAAAAAGTCATTCATACATTTTCTGTTTGAATGTTTTGAACTGAACTAGTCTTAATGAAGACTGGCAAAACAAATCCAAAACTTTAAAAAAATGTTTAAAGAAATAATAAAATTATGCCCGCTCTGAGTTTTTTTTTTTTTTGCATTATACATGCACATTTTTAGATCTGCCCAGACCCATCCGATTAAAATAGAACAAATCAGTTCTGATACTAAACTGCTGAAAATGACAAATTTGTTTTGCTCAAAAGTTCATAAAAGAAAGTAAAAATGGACAGCTAAAAATAGACATGTTTTGTTTTGTTGTTCACTTTGCTTGCACTGAATAATATTTGCCCGATAAATTTACAAAACTAGCAGCAGCGTAGCCAACGTTCTCATCACGAGAGGGGGGATCAACTTTGGAGGGGGGGGGGTTCCGTGCTGAAAGGTAGACAAGGTTTTTTTCACCAGTCATCCGTAAACTTTACAGACATACAATTAGAAAAAAAAGTGGAAAGTCAAAATTTTAGAATACTTTATACAGTGTTTTTCAAGTTTCAATGTCGTAAGTCTGAAACAAACTACATGAAATCAGCTGATTCGAGGAAAAGTGGGATGCCGGGGAAGGGGGGGGAGGAGGGAGGGAAGGAGGGGAGAAGGGTTGGACAAGACATGGATTTTTCTATGGTACGGCACTTCACAGCGGACATTATTTGGCAATACATTGTGCTCTTCATGGCCGCACAATTAAAAACGTTCGCTTGACAAAAAAAGGGGCATTCTTAAAAAAAAAAAAACCCTCTTGAAAAAGGGACTAGCAAATTTCCAGTGGGGGGGGGGACAACTGGGGGAGGGGAGGCCACAATTTTGGGGGAAGGATCCCCCCACTCTTGGCTACACTGCTGCTTACAGCTGTAGATTCAAAGCATGTGGGCGGGGCTTAATAAATCGGTGAACCCAAGAACCAAAGGAAATGGTGTGTCGAGGATGCATTGTGTCCTAAATTGCTGTCAAACAGTTTACAGAACGTGTCCCTGGTGTGCCACTTTTGTTCTAAAAAGATGTGGACCTGTCCAAAATGTTGCCCAAAGTGGTTTTCATGCGGTTAGCCCCCCAAAAATAAAAATTTGGTCTCTGGTCAGACCAAAGTTCCTGAATTGACGCGGGGACGCGGCTTTCTTTCTTTTTTTTTTCTGTACAGACAAGGTGGGGTACTATTTTGCTTTTTTTGGTGGCCTCATGTTCATTGGTGTCCTCCATAATTTGCCTTGGTGCTCTCGATCATTTGCATTGGTGCAATTTCCCATTCCTTGGTGCTCCTTGGTAAAAAAAAACCTGAGGTGCAGCAATAGAGGGCGCTGTTGGAGCTACCGCGGAACATTTTGGGAAAAAAAAGATTGACGCACATGATTAAAATCGACGCGCGCCCTGACCAGAGACCGACTTATTTTTTTTTTGGCCTTAATTCACTATTTTGACGAGGGGTTGTTTTGGCAAAGGTAAAGTTATCCCACTTTTGACAATGACGCACCTCTCCCATGGTTCATTGGTTCCATCTTACAATAGGACCTACTCTTGACTGAATGAGGGCGCTAAACAACACCAGTTTGCAATGAATCCATGGTTATTGCTGTAAATTTACATTTTGCCACAATTCAAAAATGACATGTTCACAATATCTAATAATGTAACAGTAATGTAACGGTCTCAAAGCGTTTCACAAGTATTACCCCTATTCATTGGGCCATGAAACCAGCTTTTATAGGTACTCATTTACACTTCAGGGTGGAGAGGGGCAATTGTAGTAAAGTGTCTTGCCCAAGAACACAAGCACCAAGTTCCTGTCAGGGTTTGAACCCACGTACATGTACCTTGGCACGTGAGTCGAACACCGTAACCACTGGTGGACCACAGCGCCCCACATGTTGGCCAAGATTTAAGCTGCTCTGCTACTTTAACAATGTGTTTGTATTCAGAAAGTGACGTTGATATGGCGCCTTCGTTCACTCAAAAATATGGTCCGTTGAAAGGTATATAAATGTGCAATCACACGTACCATATTGCAGGCACTGCAAACGGATGGTCTGAAAATGACAGGAAATCCACAAAACTTGAAAGTCAAGAGGGCAAAAGTTCAGAGTTGGACGACAACTGGAGCATCATCGTCTGGCATGGCATCAAAATCCCACCTGAATCTCTTAGTCAGGCTGTCCTTGAATCGCCGACCTTTGACCTTCAGAGGTTGGCCGACCTCCGCCCCTTGCAGGTTTGCGAAAAATTCCCGCAGGGTGGTGGTCAGGAAATTGTCCTTGGAGACGATGTCGATGAAGAAGTCAGCAGGGACCTCCTTGAGCTGGAAGTGGAGGGCAGTGATGAAGCTAGCATAGAGGTCCTGGTGAGCCATGAGGGACTCCTCAGAGGCACATAGGATGTGGACCAGTCGCTTCCATTGCTCAAAGCCGTCGTAGACCTGTCCAACGAGGAAACAGACAAAGGCAAACTGGATCTCCCCAAGGATGCCGCTTGGGTGGTCTGGGTAATGTGTCCTCAGCATGCTCTCCAGGGTGTAACTCAGGTCCATTGAGTACTTGGTGATCTCAGCGGCAGAAGCCCCCACTGGATAGTTCCGATCCGGGATGGGACTGAACCGGATCTCCGTCCCTGGCTCATTGTGCATCCTGGGTAGCAGATCCTCGGCACTGGTATTTGCACCCTCAGGGTGTTCCAGACGCCGGCTTTCTGCTAGCTCAGCTCTCTGGGCTGATGTCCGGGTTTTGTCATCTGCAATCAACTGCGGAGCTGAAAAGATCTTCCCACACGATGGCATCAAGTCTTTGACCAAGGCTTCCGTGATGTGGCTAGTTAGTGACACCCACTTCTTCAAGCTTTCATAAGGGTAGGATCCTAGGAATGGATCAAACTCTCTCAGACGTCCCCGATACTCCGCCTCCTCGCCGTCTTCCAAGAAGTGCTCCACTGCATCCTCGTCTCGTTTGCTCCAGCTCAGTACCATCACCTCCCGCCGCTTGAAGCAGTGAAAGAACCCCATACGAGGGGCGGTACTGCGCTCCCTGACGTTCACAGCGCTGTAGTACACAAAGTGCACTCCCGGTGGGATCATCTTGACTCCCTTGAAGTTCTCCGCGGTGTTCCATGTGTTGTAGTCGATGCCAAATTCTGTGCCAGGGGGGACGTTGAGAAAGAGAAGTGTGGCTCCTTCCTCGAAAAGCTTCCTGGCTGTGTCTTGATCCATTGGGACAGAAGAGGACTCTGCCATGTTGAAGCTTTTCAAAATATCTGTTATAACAAAACATAACAAAACAACACAAAATCAAAATTTGCAGATAATGATTAGCTTTGGTATTGGCTATTTGGCTGGCGCCAGTTTTCTCTCAGTACACATTATTTTCACAGGGGCTTTACATCTGTATGTCATCTCAAACATTTTATCTGTTATTGACTTACACCTTGAGGAAAACCAGAAAGCCCAGAGAAAAACCTTGTGGCACAGGAGAGAACCAATGCACAACTCTACTCACATATGGTCTGCAGCAAGGAATCGAACCAGGGCCACAAGAGTGAGAAGTGAGCGCCTTACGCACTAGCTACCCATGCCACTTAATTATGAGCCAATCAGAGGTCCTACTTAAGCGCGTCAACAAGCGTCAACAAGCGTCAACAAGCCTCAACGGTCGTCAACGAGCATCAACAAATTTGTATAGGCTTTTGAACATTAAAAACAGCTTTATATGGTAGAAAAAGCAATAAAGCAACATCTTCTGTGACATATCAATTAAAGTTAAAATTATTTTAAAACTTGGTTGTTTGAACGCGAAATGTACGACGAATTTGTCGATAAAAGTTGGCCGCCATCTTGTTTGGATGGCGCTGTAGACTTCGCACATGATAAACAAGATGGCAGCCAACTTTTATCGACAAATTCGTCGTACATTTCGCATTCAAAAAAACAAGTTTTAAAATAATTTTAACTTTAATTGATATGCAGATGTTCTTTATTGCTTTTTCTACCATATAAAGCTGTTTTTAATGTTCAAAAGCCTATACAAAATTTGTTGATGCTCATTGAAGAACGTTGAGGCTTGTTGACGCTTGTTGACACACTTTAGTAGGACCCCCAATCAGACAATGCTATTCAACACCGGGCCAAACAATTTTAAAACTTATTTTTCACCAAACTGAAGAGTTTGGGGCCGTATCATAAGTCTGACGCCTCATAGGTCCAACGGCCCATACATGTACATGTAAGTCCGACACCTCATAAGTCCGACGTCGGAAAAATGAGGTGTTTAATTTGTCAAACTTTCAAGGGGTCAGAGCTATGAGGCGTCGGACCTATGAGGTGTCAGACTTACATGTATGAGGCGTCGGACCTATGAGGTGTCGGACTTATGGGCCTTTATTTGGTTAGGGGATGCGATTTCGTCGGACTTTTGATGAGGCGTCGGACTTAGGAGCGCACCCCAAGAGTTCGATTGTAAAGGTGATTTTTGAGCAATAAAAAATATTTTTGACTCTAACTCGATCAAAACAAAACAGGCATGACTGGGGCCCTACACTTCACGATCGCCCCAAACTCTCCTACAGCCTACAGGTCAGAAAATGTTTGGCCTCAATATTTCACAAGTAGCCTATTACCTTGATGAGGATTGGTATCTCTAGTGCCAAATAAAAATAAGCAATTGACCAGAATTTCGTTCACCAGATTGTTCGATTGAAGATGAAGCGTTCACAAAACGCAGTGGCTATCGTTACGGCAGCTGTAACGCATTTCCCATTTTCTATCGTTACGGTAGGCCTAGCCCTAGTAGGGGCCTACTGGAACTTTTATAAAAACATGAGAAGAAAATATAAAATTAGAAGGAAAAAAGTGAATTTGAACGTTATGAAATTCGGACTTTATTTCCCTTTAAAAAAAAATCCTCCAAAGCCTCAGGTTAGAAAAGGGAAAAAAGTCGAGTGCAAAACCGAGAAGCGTACCCACAACCTCGCGGTGCAAAATCCTACCCTCTATCGACTGAGCTGTGGCACCACTCGCTAAAACGTGGGGAAACAAATAATTATATACCTGCGTGCGTATCAAAAAGGTATCGTAGAGGGCGTTAAATAACGGCTGCCGTAACGATAGCCACTTCGTTCACAAAACGTTTTTTTTTTACGAAATAGGTGCAGTAAGTGCCTACCACCCACTTGCTACAAAACTTCAAACAAAAATTTACCGGAGAGGTGTGGCTTCTTTTTTTCTGTTTGAGAAACACACTACAATGTTATCTTGGTAGGTCTTTACCTTAAAATGTTGAACAGCCTACGCCACATGGACAACGAACAAACTAGCTAGTTTCGCTCGGAAATCTCTCAACAAGATTGTTGCACATGTTGTACATTTTGCCTACATCAAATTCTTTCAACAGAGGGCGCGCTACACAAATACTGGTCACCACACCACACAGCGCAAAGACTTCTGTCAACGTGGATACGATCTGCCCAACGAAGTTGGCGTGAAGTGATCGACTTTGTGGAGACAATAACTCAAGAACAACACAGTGCACTGAATTGAAATTTCATTCAATAATTGTTTGGGATATGAGACACAAATAGTTCGAAAATCGACGGGAACCATTAAAGAATAAAATTAATATGATTTAAGGAAATACAGTGTACTAATCGTGAAAAATTCAATTCGAATTCTAGTCACTTTAATGGAACAAAAATAAAGCACTCTTTGTGGAGACAATAACTCAAGAACAACAAAGTGCACTGAATTGAAATTTCATTCAATAATTGTTTGGGATATAAGACACAAATGGTTTGAAAATCAACGGAAACTATTGAAGAATAAATTTAATATGATTTCAGGAAATACAGCGTACTAATCGCGAAAAAAATTCAATACGAAATTCTCAGTCACTTTAATGGAACAAAAATAAAGCACTCTTTGTGGAGACGATAACTCCAGAACAACACAGTGCACTGAATTGAAATTTCATTCAATAATCGTTCGGGATATAAGACACAAATGGTTTGAAAATCGACGGGAACCATTAAAGAATAAATTTAATATGATTTAAGGAAATACAGTGTACTAATCGCGAAAAATTCAATTCAAATTCGAGTCACTTTTAATGCAACAAAAATAAAGCACTCTTTGTGGAGACGATTACTCCAGAACAACACAAGGGGGGGGGGGTCCTCTATGAAAAATGGTCTTGCCAACAGGTTTGTTCCAATGATCTCCACAAAATTACACGTATACGTGTACATTATTTTGTTCACTGACGAGACCGAGGGAATTCCGTTTTACCTGATTTGATTTAATAGCGCCCTCTCGTGTTGTGAGGTGTCGTGCGCCGTGCACGGGAAACGTGACTTGTTCGCCTAGTGAGTGGCGTGTTGGTAATTATTTTAACAAATTCCTGGACGACCGCAGATTAAAGTCGCAAAGGGTTTTCGAGATCAATTTTTAACGTTGTAGGGGAACTTCCTCACTTGAAAATATACAAACTGAGTACATAAAAGGCATGTAGTGTATTTCATTGTGCTTTTGTTTTTTTAACTCTAGGTTGAATACGCGAAAATGACTTTTTGGGTTCAGGGTCATTCCACCGAGTCGATGTTGAAAATAGTTGGCAATGTGCCAATTACAGCCAAAAGCACAAGGAGGGGATGAGGAAGTGTTCCCTAAATAAATCACAATAAGCCACCAAACTGAATACCAATTATAAAAGCAGTGTATCCCCGTATTAAAATATTCCGTTTAGCTTAAAAGATTATGTATATCATTTGTCATTTGCGCATTTCCGCTTGAAGCAACAAAAGTGCTTAAAATCTCTATCTAGTAAAGACGGATACTTAAAGGGAATATACAAGTAGTAGTAACATTTATTTCAATGATGTCATTCATTACAATTATGTACAAACATGTATTATACAACATTTGCAAACATCGATCGAAAAATAAAACTACCAAGTTTTTAAGAAATACCTTACTAGGATGTTGGTAAATGAGAGTCTAAAGCATCCTGTAAAATTAGGGCACCTGGTGTCAAGTCATTTTCAAGAAAATGGTATTTTTGTATACATTTCCAACGGTGGTCGGCCAACCACCGTTGGAAAAACCTAACTATATTTCAACTACTGCTCCAAATTTACCTTTTTCAGTCCAAATTTTGTTTGGTATTGGTTACATGTTCCTGAACGGGTGCAGGCCAGCTAGACTGGTTCCCTTACCTTACAATTTTCTGGCAACTATACATTTATCCATTTCATCTTTAGTGGAGTCAGGGAACCAGACTACTTGAACAATTTTGTTTTTTTTTCTGGTTTTTTTCAGCATTTTCGAACATAAAACTTCAAACATGTCAGTGTAACAATATTTGACATATTATACTAACCCCTCAAATACTCCATTTCTGAAAATTACAGCAAAAGCCAATGATGTACATGCCCTTTAATACCTAAGGGGCTATTCAGAATAGTCAATGTTAAAAAAGTTTTTTGAGCATCCCAACCACACCCCAAAATTTCGATTTTTAAATGTTGAATATCCTATAGGCCTACACTGAAGAACAAAGTAATGCTTCAAATGAAGCAGATATTTTTATTTAGGTAAATGCTCCCAGCAGGAGTTTTCAATGGCTTTTCCTGGCCAGGTTTCCTGAAGCCGCGACGGCCCGTCGTCGGTTACTTTTTGGATAGCTGCAAATGATATACTCTACCTTGTATTCACGGTACGTTTCTGTGATTGGGTTCACACACTCGGCCCCGGGTGGCAATTACAAGATTTTTACTGTGACAGTTTAAAGGTCACAATATCGTCGTTGGGTTTTCCCCGCAATCCGTAACTCAACCTTGCGCAACTCGTCAACTATTTTCCCCGCTTTATAGATAGGCCCTACACCTAGGATATATCCGTAATTTATACTGCACTTTTATTGTGACTGTTAATGAAACAAATCATACTTGTTCCAACACAAGGAAAGAAAAGTAGCAAATTGATCAAACAATGGTTAAGCAATTAAATGATCTATATAAAACTTGGGCATAGTTTTTTCTTCATACAATGGTGCATGAAGAGAATTAATTGATATTACATCACTCAATTCTCAAGCCTCGCACTCCATGCGCTGAAGTAAAGCAAAATGGTATAAAACAATTTAATCTATAGCATTGACATTTCTTGGGTGTGTTCATAGTAAGTTGTTCCATGCATGTACCGAGTTTCATAATTTTTCGTCACTCGATGGCCGAGATCTGAGGGGGACCACTGTGAGATGGTCAAAATAACCCGGCCCCTTTTAAGATTAAATGTTAGCCTTAGACACAATTTTTGTGTTATGCATTGCACCCCATGGATATTTATTCAAGGGTGGGTAAAAAAACCAAAAATTGTTGCTTATTAAGCAATAACTTTGTGTACAGTAAAATCGACCTCAATCAACAGAAGAAAAAATGCTCACCCAGCAATAATGGTGGTTTATTTTAAAATTATTGCAAATCAATATTTGCCAGCCGACAATCAACAATAAAATTGCCAAGCACGCACATTTTGATGAGGAAAAAAAAGGTTTACTGATGACACTGCCGTTGGTAGAACCCATTGTATTTGGAGATAATGAACAGATTGGCGAATTGCCAATGCAGCATCTTTCGTTCGTTATGACACATTTTGTCCTTAACTGGCGGGAATAATCGATTGCACTACGGACTGAACTATGAAAATTCGTCCGTGAAAGAAATGAATGCCGTGGCTTGCCAAATTTCTGGAACGTTCTTCGCCTTACATGCAAACACTGACAGGGATGTCATCAGCACAATGATAAACAAGTGTGACATCGTTTTTTTTTTTTCTGCTGGTAGTTTCATAAAGCCCCTAATTAAGTTTATTGTTCCAGAAATTTCTGCTACACTATAGCATGCTGCTTCGTATACGTGTTGCAAACTGTTATTCGTACGTTGTGTTAATTTCCATAGACTCATATCGCAACTTCAGCTGTTTCCAACGGAGATCGAGTTAAGGGATAGTTACCAAAACCGTGAAATAGACACCGGATTAAGGGCAAGACTTCTGGTAGCAAAATTGATTTGATTTTTTTTTAGGGTGGGGGCAGGTCACCCCTATATTCGAAAACAAAAATGCATGGGGCACTGAATAACACGCAATGAAGATTAAAACAAAAAAGCAAGCCATTAGCTTGTTATATAGGAATATTGGTTTTATTCATAATACATGTAGGCCTTATACTTTTAAGTAGAAATCAACTGACTGAGATAGAAGTTTCCAGAAATTTGTTGGAGTCTATGCTGTGTTTATCACCAGAGAATGCGTGACAGGTGACACTCTAACCTTTTAACTTCAAACAATGCCAATGCTTGACTTTATGGTCCAAAGTTCGAAGCTTAACTCGACTACATGATGCCCAAAAAGTTATACACAAAAAATATATTGCTATACTTTTTCACTGTTGTAACTAATACGTGTTTTTGAAAAAGAAAAACTGTGCAAAAGTGTACAAATTCAACTATGCATTCCCCATGCCTTTTTTTTTTAGTTTTATCCCTAAAAAATAGATCCCATTTTCCAAATTGCTATTTTTCTTCCGTGATGGTAAAATATTAATATTCAAACAATTTATCCTTCTCCTGAATTACAGAATGTTCCGAGTAAATAAAAAAAATGCCAGTTGTCTGTCCGCAGTCTCCGCTAATATCATATCTCCCCTCATTATTATTTTTCAGTGTTCCAATCCATATTGTCCGTCAACAGTTCGCAATAAAAACATGTTTACCAGATGTGGGCCTTGTTAATGACGATAAGCGCATTACACTCATCGCGTATACGGTTATGATTAAGCCACTTGCAAAGATTATTATGAAGTCACTTACAACGTGGCCACGCCAATGTTTGTCATCGATTAGGCCTATATACAGTCCCAACGCGCGGCCTTGCCTTAGTCAGAACACTTCTGAGCCTACATGTAGCCATTATTTTTTTCTGGTATAACAGATCACCCTAGTGTCCACTTTGTGTCTTCATTGTATCTAAATGAGACCCCAAAAGTTTTCCGGGACCCCATATACCCAAAACCTACACCCCCAGTAAACTTACTTATGATAACTGGGATCAGCTAAATTTATAACAGTCAGCCTGGGTTAATTAATATGATTCTTCCGATGATGGGTACTTTCCTCGCCTTGTGAATGTGAATTGGATTTTCAGTCCCTACCTCATTCCGTGGGTTGTCCCCAGAAAACCTTATGGGCTTTTCCTCCCACCTCTAAAACTGTAATTTTTTCTCATTGTCTTCTCTAACTTGTGTGATGTTTCCCCTGGGCGGGATGCTTTCCCGGCTATAATATACGGATACAGTACATATATCATCAACCAGAGCAGCACTCTAAAAACAACGCAGTCAAAATATAGACTGGCCATTTTTCCTAGTTTTTGAAAATTGACTAGGAATTTAGTTAAACGTGCAAAGTTTCAGACCATGGCTAGAAAAAGTAGTTGGGTTCGACTCCAATTTCAGTTATTTGCATAACTATTTTTCCAAAGTCAATAATACCATAGTGCAAGGAACAGAATACTGACTGGAAATATCTAGTCAGATTGACTGATTTTCAGTTGCACCCAGCTGACACTGAATGGCTAGTTAGATTTAACTGGTTTCTAGTCAAATCTGACTAATACTATTTTAGAGTTTGCTAGTTGCATCCCGAACCCATCAATCATTTGGTAATTTTGGCAGACTTTATTACTAGGTTGCAATCTTAAAATGTTCATGTTACATGTATATTTGTCACAATTAATCCACGATTCGTGGAGTTTCTGACAGCAGGTTTCACATTAAATTTTAGCAACCTGTTTGTTTATACGGATTTCTCCGTTGAACTACATTGTAACTCAGTTTATTTATCTTTGGAGAAAACCAAATACCACTGTTGCAATACTTTTGTAACTTCAAGGTTTCCCCGTAGAACAGTTTGGCATGGTTCCAATGAACTCTGAAGGGGCGAACCCGAAAGTGACGTCACGTACGCATTGTTGCAACACCGTGTGCGCCAAATAACTGTGCTGACCTCTGGTGACGTCAGTGGTGGTAAGGTCAACCATTCACTATTGTTATTGTTTCGTACCGTTCGATGAAATAGGCGGGTACAGTTGATGAATGAATGCTTGTTGACTTTATTATTAGCGCAGCATGTATTTTTTTGTAGGTCCATGGTCTGTTTAGTGATAGGCCATGGTTAGGCCTACAGCTAGTAAGTATTATGGACATATTACGTTGTATGTATTATATCATGGAGCTATAGCTCCATGGTATTATGTACATTCATGTAATAGTATTTCTTTTCTCGATTGGGTAATGTGAGAATATTTTGAATATCAAGAACCGTGAAAACTCTCATGGGCAGTTCGGGTTTTTTTTTTTATCAGTACATAATTCTATCATTTTTTTAATCCCTCCCCTTTTATATAGGGTAGGGGCGGGGTTGTTATTGTTTCTTTACGCTGATTTTGGACAGGTTATAGAGATGCTCCATGCATGCATGATGCATCGATGGTTGCAATCTAATGGTTTGGCGAGCGTCCCATTTTTCACTGTCCCTTTCACTTGAGTAGAACAGCATTAACGTACAGGGCGAGTAGAAAAAACACGAAACCCAAATGTCGGGACTATTTTTTAGTGAAGCCCTTTCAAAATCTAGGGTATGAAAGCCCAAATCATAAGCTTTCTTTTAGTACAAGAATCATTCAAATCACATGTGTACCTTTTAAGTTACGGAATTTTAAACAACCACCGTTTTAAAGTTCTGTCCACGGATCACACAAAAGGTGAGCGTTCTTTCAGCAAAACGAAAACAATTCACACACATCCCTATGTGATTTGTTTTCGTTTTGCTGAAAGAACACTTACCTTTTCGTGATCCGTGGACAGATTTTTAAAACGGTGGTTGTGATTAAAAGTCAGTAACTTGAAAAGTGCATGAGTGATTTGAATGATTCTTGTACAAAAAAGGAAGCTTATGAATTGGTAATATCCTAGATTTTGAAAGTGTTGCATGTTGAACTTCACTAAAACAATAGTCCCGACATTTGGGGTTTTTTTTTACTCACTTTGTATGTGACACAATGAGGAAAATACATGTATGACATGTGGTTTGTTTGGTTTGACAAATGTCAAGAAAGCAGCGCGCATGAAATGCTAATACAGCTTGGTTGAATTTTGATCATGCTTACTTTCACCCTTGCTCTATGCTTTCACTAAACTTGCGGGTACCTGCAATGATCACGTTATAAATATTTTGTCAGTAATCGTACTCGAAAGTGAATGCAAACGAATGGGCCAATCGATGCTCGCGTTTCACTTCGGCACACATCACGTATATCATCACGCGCTTTCATGAAAGCGCAAGCGGAAATTTCGGCAGCACGTCTGCCGGCTTTCCTCCCCCAAATATCCTGTCACCATGGACGAGTGTCATATTTAGTTCCCGGAGACGGAAATAACTCGGGTTTTCAGAGCAACTGTCATATACGTCAGTGAAAGAAATAAATGTATTGTTTGTCAAAGTGAACTGTTTCATTGTTCAAGGAAATTTCTTTCAGACTAATTTTCTTTCTCTTACCTCCTACTGATGACCGAGACAACAATGGCCGGTGGAATCTCCAAAACCTCTCAAAGACTCAAGCCCTACAAGAAAATGAAGACAAAGCGATAAAAGAGTTATAACAATCATTTAACGGTGTTAACTTGGCCTTGTTAAAAGTACACATTACCCCATCCCCAAAAAAGAACGAAGCCACGCCCCTTCAACATTTCCCTGTACTTTTTTGGCCACTCATGGGTCGTTGTGGCCGCAGCCATAACATCAATCGTCAAGTTGAACAAGCAAAGCAAAGATATGACCTTCGTACATGTGACCTGACACGTACGGCATAATAACAGCACGGACAACAGCCCAACGGCCAGGGCCACGGCAGTAAACGTGACCACGGGATAATTCAGCCCATTCATTAAATTGTATCAACATTAATTTCCCAGTAAAAGAAGCACATGGGTGTGGTTAAGTAACAAGATGGGGAGGGGGCTTGGTTTCAAACCGTGGAATTCAGCAAGGGCGGATCCACAAAACATTTTTTTTGGGGGGGGGGGCCAGAACAATTTGGTCCCCCTACAGTAGGTAAAAAAAATAACGGCGTGGGGTTCGGGGCCCGCTTATATAAAAGGGCCGCAAAAAAATGGATTCTAGATGCTCTATGGTGCGATCTGAGGCAATTTCAGACCACTTTAACCAATATTATTTTTAGGAAAAGATGGTGGTGTACGCAGTGCCTGCCTTTATTGCGACGTCAATAAAAAAAGGGTTCTTTTGGAGGGGGGGGGCATGGCCCCGTTGCCCCTCCCCCGGATCCGCCCTTGGATTTCAGACAAGAATATTCTTCAAGGCACTTGGGAATGGGGCCGTGCCATGGTAAACAGTGAGAGTTGGCGGCCATAACGGGTCAGTGTTGAAGTCGAGTACATGTACATAAAAAGTCCCACAAGTCAATCACAAGTCATCCTGTCCCAAGTTTATTTAAAGTTAACTGTGAAAAAAAGCAATTCTATTATCATTTATCCTCTAATACTTATGAATTGACTTGTGATCTACTTGTGCCAGCTGGACGTATGGTGGACAACGGACTCGGCTTGAACACTGTCACGGGTCAACTTGAAGGAATGGAGAGACCTCGCAGCATGCAAGATCTGCTCAAGTTCATGCCTCTCAATTACTGCTCCGTCCGTTCCTCGAACACTCGAGGATGCCGATGATGAACACGACCCCTCACTGAGAGCATAATAGAGCAAGGAAACAGCTAGCTTGAGGCTGGGCCGAGGTCAACGCTGGAAATCACTTGTGTATTTCTTGGAAACTGGAATCGTTGGAAACAGAGTGGCCTTATCAGCTTCAGAATTAAGCTCTATACAGAAGGCGATATAGCCATCACTGACCAATTTTCAAGACAAAAATAATGATTGCCCCAAAACACAAGTAACTGTTGGAAACAGAGTGGCCTTGTCATCAGCTTCAGAATTAAGCTCTAAACAGAAGACATCATGGTCATCACTGACCAAAGTACGAGACAAAAATAATGATTGCCCCAAAACACAAGTCAGTGTTGTGTAGTCTAGTCCATCACAAGTCCGGTCACAAGTAAATTCCAAATCCCTTAGAGTTTCGTCAGAAGTACACAATGTACATGTACAAACATAGAGCAAGACGTACAGGGGATGTTTTTGCAATTGTTGAGTCTAGTAGTAGCTTGTGACATGACTTGTGAATCGATGACTTAACACTCATTTTGAGATATGGGCATGTTAGAACTCCTCAAGACTTATTGCGTATCGGCCATCTTAGAGGGCAATGTCTTTGTTTTTGCTTGTATATGCAGGAGTGAGCCTTTTGTGCATTCACTGTTATACTGAAAATAGTATGCCCTCTAAGATGGCCGCTAGGCACGATGTCTGTTGTGACGGCTCCGACCGTATTATACAACGCTTGACGCTGCAGAAATTTACAAGGATTGAGATACTGTACAGATTTGGAGCATCGACAATCACACCACTGACATGACAAGCTTAAAGGGAATGTACATCATTGGCTTTTGCTGTAATTTTCAGAAATGAACTATTTGAGAGGTTAGTACATGTATAATAGATCAAATATTGTTACACTGACATTTTTGAAGTTTTGTGTTCGAAAAGGTTGGAAAACCAAGAAAAACAAAAATGTTCAAGTACTCTGGTTCCCTGACTCCACAAAAGATAAAATGGATCAATTTATAGATGATGGAACATTGTAAGGCAAGGGAACCAGTCTAGCTGGCCAACACCCGTTCATGAACATGTATTGACCAATAGCAAACAAAATTTGGACTGAAAAAAGTGTAAAGCTGGAGCAGTAATTGAAAAATAGTTAGGTTTTTCCAACGCTGGTCGGCCGACCACCGTTGGAAATGTTTACAAAAACACCATTTTCTTGGAAATGACTTCACACCAGGTGCCATTACTTTACAAGATGCTTGAGACTGTCATTTACCAACATCCTAGTAAGGTATTCCGTAAAAACTTGGTAGTTTTATTTTTTCGATGTTTGCGAATGTTGTATATTTCCTTTAAGCACAAGTTTTCAAGTGCAAACACAATAGACCCTACAATGGATACTGTCTCAGACAACGTGATCCGGAAAAACAGTTTACAACGAGATCCGGAAATAAAGTGTATTCATGGACGCCAACAAACTCCATGTCTGCTGTCACCATTTTCAAAAGATTCTTTAAACTTTTCTAAAATTTGGGAAAGCTTATTTGGGTTGCGATTTATTTAATTTCTTTATTGGAATAAATCTCACCCAGTTACAATGATGTGTTTTCGGTATCATTAATGACTCGTGCCGGGGCCATCATTTTGTTTCAAAGAACAGTCGAAAACCGCAGAGTTGCACGACCTTTAATGGGAAAACCTCCATCCGCGGAGGTGGAAATATGATACTCGAGCCACAATTTTGATTCCAAGTAAATACATGTATACCGTCAATGTTGATGTATCAGAGTCATGATCGGGTTGGAAGGTCACACGCACGCTCACGTGACCTCTCCCAATAAACTCAAGTTTCCCCTCCAAGAAAGCAAGGAACTTCTCAATTATCACATCATTGCATCGTTGGCAAATCTCCCAAGTGCCAACCCCAGGTCAGTGCCAAATAGGCCCTACAGTAGAAACTCACTCTCTAAATTCCAAAGAGTTAAAATTCACTCCATTCGAGTGAAGATTCACTCCCACGGTCAGAAACTAGGGACTAGACGTTTTAGAGTGAAATTTCTACAATCGAATCGAGTTTTCACCCGAGCTTCGACTGAAGTGGTTCTTTTTTTTCCAGACTATTTCAATCGAAAATGAGAGTGGTTTTCACTCTAAAACGTCTAGTCCCTAATTTCACTCTTTGGAATTTAGAGAGCAGCCGGACCTTGCAAAAATGTTTGTTACATTAGAATTTTGTATTTGAGGTGCGACGCGTCGGCACGGTCGGTCCATTCATTGTACATGTACATGGACATTACATGTACATTTTGTACATGTACATAGTCAGAGTATATAATGCGAAAGATATTTGGCTATAGGGCTATCGCAGATTTGTCCTTTGAAAAAAATATATCATAGGATAACAAGCAATGGCCGCCATTTGAAAAAATTTTTTTGAAAATTGCTTGTTATCCTATGATATTTTCTTTACATGACAAATCTGCGATGGCCCTTGCCCATGACATACTCTGGCTGTGTGCCAAATGTCATGCCTTTATCATCAAAATTAATGAACAATCTTATCACAATCTGCTGTATTAAAATGCACAGTTGGGACCAAGACGTTATGTTCACTATAACCAGAATTTTAACAGAGTTTGTATTTAACGAGCGTCAACTGTATCTTGGCTATAACTGTACTGCCTCGGCGTGCAGGCAGTCACATGATACTCAGTGGCAATTTCAGGGGAAAGTGTATTATTATTACGGCTTTATTTGGGGAATTTTTAGAGAAATATGCGGTTATTTTAGGTCAGCTGTGATCTGATCAATTTCCAAGAAAATTCAAACTCTATTTGGTACATAATTAAGGAGTGCCATAAAAATACGAGATGACGATGCAGCACCTTTTTTTGTGCGGTGGGCTGGGGCCGCCCCTATCTATCTCATTAAAAACACCAAACTACAAAATGGGGCCAACTTAGTGTAATTTGTTGCATCGACTCTTGTTAATGCAAACACTGTTAATACTAACGTTCCTCTTTATACAAAATTCTGATCATAACAAACATTTGGCTATACGTCCGGCCGACTCTGTATTAATGAGAGTGACTGTACATTTACCATGACATGTAGTGATGTACAAAATGTACATGTACATGTACAGGGTGTTTAAAAAAAAAAGGAAACCCAACTTCAAAGAATGAGTATGGACAGACGATATGTTTACTGGCTATAAAACAGGCATCATCTGAAAGCATTATCTCTATGCTTTTCAATGATACCGTGTTTTGTGAGTCATGCATCAGTACAGTGAGCATCATTGTCCTGAAAACTGGATGCAAAAATGCAGTTGGTTCACTTTCATAAAAAAAAAACACTGGGCACGGTATGCCCATTGTTACGGAAATGTATTAATCCTCGGGAAAATGGCACATTTTTTTGAATGGGGCTTGGTCAAAACGAGAAATTCATGACAAACAAAATCCAGTTTTGAAACCAACTCGACTTGTTTTTTTGGTTTCTTTTTATGCACTCGCGTCTTCTTCTTGAATACTTCTTCTCATGCACACCATGCCTATTGTGTTTGACATGAAAGTGAACCAACTGCAATTTTGCATCAAAATGTGGGGTGTTTTTATGCTCTGTTTTTTTTTACAATGAGTAGGGGCATAACACGTAGGTAAAACGGCGCCATCTTGGTCTGGTACCAAAGGTACAAATAGATCTCTGCAGTCTCCACTTCGATGTTGAACAGCGTAAGTTGTAGCCTTCGAAACTCCAGTTGCCATGTGAAAAATACCTTGAAAGGAATCAAGCCACTATTTGCGCCACATTTTTCATTCATGAACTTTTAACTATTTATTTTGTTTTTCTGTACACAGTTAACAAATAATGTTGCATTTTTTGTCTTCTATACAAACTGTAAAAAGTTACAAACTGTCGAGGTGAAATCTCTTTTTTATAAAAAGGCCAAAAAAGCAGTAAGGCCCAGAACAATGTGTGTTGTAATGAACTGATTATAACACCAGTACTGCTAGTCTGTATGGTGTGTGTGATGAAATAATTCATAAAAATTTGGTCTTCTCTAACTACCGAGGAAAGAACAGGAAGTTTTAATTTTGGAAACAGAGAGTAAAAAAGAAAAAGAAAAACAGTCGTCTGGAATTCAACAAAGTTAGTTGACAAGTAGACGACTGTTTTTGGTTCATGGTGAGGTAAGTCCTGGTCAAAAAGAGTCAAACTTGAAAGAAAAAAAAAATAATATATGCTATCGAATTTGGGAATATGAAGATGATAAAGCAGGTTTTCTTACATACATTGTAAAAATACAATATTGTTTGCATGTATGCCCAAAATATTTTCAATTTTTTTTTTAGTTTTTTTTGTGCTGAATTCAATTTGGTCAACAAAATACATTTTTAAAGAGGTATTTCAGTTATTCAGAAATCCTGTACACCATGAAGTCACATTCCCAAGGTCTTTGCTAAAAATAAATGGAATGATAAAAAGCAAAACTTATCATCAAAACCAAAATAATGAAATATAAGCCAAAGTTAAAAATATGAAAATCAATTTCAGAACCAAGATCTTAAAAATGTTTGCTGCAGTAATTACTGTCAATGGTTTCTTAATTTGTCATTTTTTTTTCTTATTTTTTTTCTTCTTCCACATTTTCCTTGCAAAATGAAAACAAAACAATCACAATATACATAATGCTCAGCATATAAAATTCATATTGCACGAATGACGTCGCTTAAGAAACTCGCTGTACAGAAAAGTTTGGTTACTGTTAAAAATATTGTGACCTCTACAAAAGCAAATACTGGTCAACTGACCTCTGAACTTTGACATGGAGGGAATAATGCATAGCTGACGTGTACACCACACACAAATGCGAAGAGCAATCTAGAGTTAATTTCATGATACACAGTCAACTCTCGTTAATACAAACTCGGCCGGAGCTAGCCACATTGTTTATTATATCAGAATTTCGTATTAAGAGGAACATCAGTCCCATTCATTGTGCACATAAATGCACATAAGGTACCAAGGCTTTATGTTTGTTACAACCACAATTTGTATTAACAGTGTTTGTACTAACGAGAGTTGACTGCACTGCTAAGCACCGGCTTCTGGTCATGGAGAGGTTTTGGTTGGGAAAAAGACAACTTACAGTACTAGTTAACACTGTTGTTGTTTTACTGATGTTTGGAGCTTTTTTCCATTCATTTTTTAATTTTAGCTTAGAGTGTACCGGTATATTGGTTTTTTTATGCAATATTTTAAGCTTAGCAGAACCATGAAAACTGAGGCCTTAAATAGCCGCAAGGATATCGTCTTGTCAACTGAACATATAGCAAAATGATCCATCACTTGTTTTTGTTGAAAAAGTGCGGAAGTTACAATCGGCTTACTTGTTAAGCGCACGACTAAGTGAGGTCTTGAAATCAGCCTACCTATGAGTTTAAGTGCCCGGTTAACGCAATAAGGAAGCTGGCCAATTCAATTTGACTTACATTTAATCCGAGTAAGAAAAAAGTTACAGGGCGTGGGACAGTTTGGAAGATGAGTCACACTGTCCCCTGGGTGGATTTACGGCTGTTTCATGCCTGAAAACCAAGGAGAGGTATGCGAGGAGAAACCTGCTTCGTTATTGCGTTAAATGGAGGAAATCCGCACTGGGTCCACTGCAAATAGTTTTCAGGTTGCCGAAGGGTTTGAAGTTTCCGGGAAAGTTGTGTTATTGTGGAGAAAAAAAAAATTGCTGGCATCGCTTTTCTTAAGTGCGGATGCAAGATGCTGAACAGTGTTTTCTGAACCATATGGTAGCAATCATGATGATTTTTTTTTAAGAACACATAAATTTCAGTTGACAAGACGTTTTCAAACATCACATGGATTTTTTTTTTTGGCTGGGATGAGTTTTTTCCGTGACCATTATCAATGTTCCATATGACTATCTGTGCATGATCAGCATTAGAATAAGAGCAAAGTTACAGGAATGTTAGGTATGCTTTTCCTTTTGTTATGCCTTCCAAGTGTCGTAAACTGAAAACATACATCATATATTAAAAATGCAAGTTACAAAACATATGATATATATTATGTACATCACCTAGAGCACCACTTTGAGTGTAGACGTAGAAAAATGCATTGCATTGTCAAAACAGCAATCAAACCCGTTTTTGACTTTGGCAAAGATCACAGACCAAAATGGCTACATTAAAAATCACAATAATTCCATGAAAGAAAGCTTTTATAAAAAAACAAAAACATCTTAATAAGATTTCCATTTGGCGTTTTTCTTTTTCTTTTCGAGTTTGTCAGCGGAGGGAAGGGGTTACGCCTTGGCCGCTAGGGCCTTGTTGACCCAGCGGTACTGGTTGTGGGGGCCCGAGAGGGCGGGCCAGTCCTGCTCCGTGTTGATGGCATTTCGGACCAGGTTGTACTTGGTCCGGTTTCGCCGCCCCCTTCGGTGGGTGGTGAACACTCCCATGGCGTTGTCATTGACTGCCGTGCTGGCGTTTTGCGAGAGTACATCCGAGATGGAATCGATGACAGTCTTTGGGTTTGCGTTCAAGTCCACATTGCCGTTGTCGTCGCTGCTTTGCGACGTTGGGGCCTCGTTATCGTTCACTTGCGTTGGCTGTTGCTTCTTGGGGAAGGACGCAATCGGGCAGATAGTGCCCTTCTCTCCAAACCTGCAACACAAAAGGGGTGAACAAATATTTGATGACTTTGTTGGGCTGCTTGATTTTAGCCAAGAAAACAAAATTTCCTTTTTTGAAGTTGAAAGAATTGTCCCCTGTCTGCCTGTGAAAATTTAGTTTTGGTCTTAAGTGTTTTTTTTTTTCTCTTCTAAAATCATATTTGGTTTTGGGAAACTGTCTGGGTGACTGTGGGTCATCAATAGAATAACAGTTGATGTCAATGACTTTTTCGCGCCATGAAAACAACGACTCCCGAAGTGGCATACATTAGTGCATTCATTAGTCATGCAGCGGACCCTTTGTGACAACACAATACAAGAATAGATCCATTGTTAACGATGAATTCACGAATGGATTTTGGTTCAGAAAGAACTCCCCCGCCCTGCTGAATAACCCTCCACGTACCTGCAGACAACTTCAAGCGGGTCCACCCATAATGTGAAGTCCGCTGGGAGGTTCATTTTGTCGTAGTCAAGACCGCTTTTCTTGGATGCACGAACCACCACCGTGTCCCTGGGTTCGTCGTGGGCGATACGGATGCACCGAAACGCCTGGCCTTTGCTCGGCTGGTCCTCGTACCAGTGATTCCGAAACTTCTCGATCAAACATGCCACTAAATTCTCGGAGAATTCCGCCATCTGTTCTGTCGAGAAGTTACGTCTCAGGTTGATGAGGCGGGCCAGAAAGACCACGGCTGCGGCAATTTCGTCCTTCATGGTTGTCGAATTTACGACGAAGTGAGAAGTTGTGAAGATGCGTTGTTGCTTTGTTCGACGACCACACAAATATTGCGAAATTTGTGGTTAAAATATCCCCGCTTCCTGGTACAGTTGTACTGGTGAACGCTCCTTTGCTGGAATCGTTACCTTTGGAATACTATCCACTCCGAACACGTTATAAATAGGGGGTACAAAATGTGATATTTCAACACTGAAAAAATCCCCTGTCCCAGTTTTTCTTGCATCGGTCTCCGTTGTTGTTGTGTTCCCAGCTGCGAATGCTAAAAAAGCAACGCCAGCGAATATTCTTATAGAGCCGTGACGTCACGTTCGACCCCTACCGCGAGCCAATCAGGTGTGTGGGATTCTGCGTAACCATGCCGCGTCACGTAAATAATTTCCAGGACGTCAGATCCGCCCCTGCCATATATGGCAAGGCCTTGCCATATAAGGGGCATTAGTAAACAACTATTTTTAGCCCGAACAATGCAACAATGGAGTAATCGAGGCTGCGCGTGACGCATCATAATAACAACAACACATTTCATGGACGCGAGCCAACTTTTTGTTCGCGGACGAACGTGAGCAGTTTGGGAGGGCGCGCTTGCAAAAACGGCCAGAAAGTTTCCCCGCGCGCGCCAAAGAAGGCAACCGTTTTGCAAGGGCAGAACATTTTATTCTCGGAACAAAAACGGAAAAGGTGAAAGTAAATACGGGGAAAACTGTGTTGCATAAGGCCCACCCGCTTTATATATTTTATGCATGGAACAATTCTACCTCAATGTTTTATGCAATAAATGAATAACTTATTTTCATTACTGGTTAAAAACATAAAATTACAAACAAAATCTGACAGAACATTGTCCTCCGTGTAGTTGTACTACATAATTTATTTTATATTATTAACTCATATAAACACAAGTCACATAAATCACATTACAAGATTCGGACAAACAACTGCTTTGCCAACGAGAGACGTAAAATCCTCAAAACACAAAACATTTTATGTAAAAGTTATATAGGCTATACAAAAAGACGTTTAGCTTATTTTTGAGCAGGCCCTACATATGTTTCATCAAACTCTTGTTTTTTTTGTTTTTTTTATACCAAGCCAGTTAAATTACGACATCTGTAAGTCTTTACATTCAATTCATTTTAATGCCACATCATACACAGTATGGCAGACATAAATACATCCAATACATTTTAACACACTGCAAGTCTGCAGTGGTGTTTTTTTTTAAAGGATGCTACTACATTTACAACAAAAAAACCCAAAAGTTATAAAGGGCAAACTTTATTCAGCATGCATTTATATGGTTTTATGTAAACTAGTCTGGGGCCACTTTTTCATGTACTTTCATGTTACACGTGTAGGCAATAAGTCAAGTCTCCATGCAAACTGCAACAGTGGATTTTTCTCGTTTCCATTACAACTACAGCTTATTCTACAAACATTTGAAAAGAATTGAAAAGAATTTTGTGCCCTCTGGCAACAGCTTTACTAGACTTACTTTGTCTTATTTTTTATTACAGATGCTTCACAATTTTGTAGTTTTGTACATACAATATCAGGATATGAAGAACCTTACATGTTCTACTCTCCATTCTCAATAATACCGCCTTTGTATTTTTATTTTTGTTTTATTATCATTATTAATTTTTTTGAGGGCAACTCATTTTCCCAAACTTCATTACTGTGAACAAACTGAGAAAACAAACACACGTTTTACTACTCCGGCGAAACCCTGTTCGGCATAACCTTTTATCAAAAATGAAATCTTCCAAATAATAAATCTGGAAAAAAATCAACACAGAAAACAAATGTCCGATTCGTTGCACTCTGCAAGGTTGGATCAAGCCTCCTGTCAAGTAATAGTGCCTTGGGTTTACGGTCCCAAATCCGTCAAATCCCAACAAATCCCAGATGTGGATTTAGAAAATTTCAGGGATGATACAGTTTAGAGCACCAAATAATTGATTCAACCCATTAATCCCTGTACTGCCCAAAACCGCCCTGCCTGTTGCCCCGCAAGACTGCAACACAGTGCATCAGGTTTAAAAGTCTGTCGGACTTTGTGCATTCAGCTATAAACACCAGTGCATGAACAGCCACTTCTGAGACGATGAGAGCTCATCCTATTGAATGATGCCACAAGTTGTATTCGGCTGCATTCGCTGACCACAGACTCTGAGGCAGAATGGCCTTGAGACTTTTGACCTGATGGATCTTGCTGCACTGGGCAGGCTTGTCTTTTCAAGTATTGCCCGTTGCTGTAGCAGGGTTTCTAGCCAAAATGCCCGGGAGGGTTAGGGGTTATACCAGCCTAAGCCGTCCTAGCACCTTACCGTTTCACCAATTAATCAAGAAGTAAATACAATGTAAAAAAATGTAAAACAAGTGCTAATGGTAAAAATAAGACTTATGAGGTTGAAGCTGATATGCATGTATCATCTTGCTAAACCTAGTTGGTGTCGGTTCAAGGGGAAATATTGGCTTATTTTAGGCAGGATAATGGTCTGTTTCAATTAATGAACAAGGAAGTAAATAAGTTTTTTCTCACATCATTTATAGTCGTACAATTCCACTTTTAAGGTTTACCTTTCCAAATTCACTTAGCTGGTTTTTTTGGCGCCCTTCCGAGTTCTACACCTGCACGCTGCCCATTAATCGCCCGTCGTTTTGGAGCGCCCTCAACTTCAGGATGCGTTTGCTGAGATACTCCGTGTGGTGCTTCAGGTAGCGGATCATGTCCGCCTGGCGCTCCAGGAGCGCATCGACATACTGACTGTCCCTACAATCAACAACAGGAATAAGTTAACCCCTTAATGCCGGCTGACGGCTGTAGACACTGCACAATATCCTTACTATAATTCCGGGAATCTCTGTCTGTCTGTCCGTCTGTCTGTCCGTTGATTATCTCCAGAACCGGGCACCGTATGAAGTTAAAAATCGGCGGGTATATTGTTCGGGACCACAGAATGTGCAGTGCCAAGTTTGAAGTTGTTTGGACGAGCGGTTCTCGAAAAAGCTGCAAAAAAACTGTATTTTTTGAGCCTCAACGTGGCAGATTATATACCTAGAACACGCGCAGTCCTTTTCAATTGTTTACGTCACGTTTGAGCTAAGTGCGCGTGCTTAATAATAATATGACGCAACAATGGAAACAGGCATGGCACATTATGGGGCACATGCTTTGAAGGGCGATACCATTGTCCAGTATGGATGAATAGCACTGAATACCATGTTTCCGTATATACATGTACACGTTCGTGAGTGGCTACACGGGCACATGCATTTTGCAGTCGACTGAGCAACCATCACTGTGTAGGCGCGCGGTCGACTAAGTAACCCTTACTGTAGGGCGATACCATTGTCCAGTAGGGGTAAATGGATGACGACATGTGTGCGTTTAACCTGCGAGTGTGCGTTCAACCTGTGGAAGCACCATTGAATAATGTGCGTTGCTTGCAGAGCTGCAGTTCTCAACTGCCCTTTCCGAACAGGCACATTTTCGACTGGCCCTGCACTAGTAAGCCTAATAAGCCGGAAAACTGCTATTGCCGCATTCCTGCTGCATAGCGCATCCATTCATAGACAACGGCCGAGTGCCTGCACGTACACACTCCATCCAATGTGCAGCTGAACCATACCAGGAATTGCATGGTAGGAATTGAACCCAGGACAATGATATGGGATACTAGCCTATAATCTATATCTGGCAAGTGGGTGCTTGGTTGCATGACGGCAATCATCTACTCTTCATGTGAATAAATGTTAATAGCGCACGGGTAGGAGTCGAACCCGGGACAATGATATGGGATACTAACTTATAACCTACATCTAGCAAGTGGGTGCTGGGTTGCATGATGGCAATCATCTGCTCTTCATGGTAATAGCGCATGGTAGGAATCGAACCCGGGACCATGATATGGGATACTAACCTATAATCTATATCTGGCAAGTGTATGCTTGGTTGCATGACGGTGTCATATGAAAATCAAACTCTTTTTCCCTTTTATTGGTTAAACCCTCTCACGTGACCGGTCCCTCTCCTAATTATCTATGCATGAGCATGCGCAATACCACCAAAAAGTCCGTATTTCTTAAAACCTAAATTCATGCTACAACGGTAATCATCTGCTCTTCATGTTAATAGCGCAAGGTAGGAACTGAACGCCGGACCATGATATGGGATACTAACCTATAACCTATATCTGGCAAGTGGGTGCTGGGTTGCATGACGGCAGTCATCTGCTCTTCATGGTAATAGCCCATGGTGGGAATCGAACCGAGGACAATGATATGGGATACCATAGAGAAAATATGTCCTTTCTCTGTGGGGACACTAACCTATAACCTATTTCTGGCAAATTGGTGCTGGGTTGCATGATTGCAATCATCTCCTCTTCATGCTAATAGCGCATGGTAGGAATCGAACCCAGGACCATGATATGGGATACTAACCTATAACCTACATGTACATCTGGCAAGTGGGTGCTGGGTTGCATGATGACAGGAATCATGTGCTCTTCATGGTAATAGAGCATGGTAGGAATTGAACCCAGGACAATGATATGGGATACTAACCTATAACCTATATCTGGCAAGTGGGTGCTGGGTTGCATGACGGCAATCATCTGCTCTTCATGTTCAGCGTCCGGTGGGAGTTTTGCTTTGTTGAACTTGCAAACTAACACTGCCAAAACACACACCAAAAAAATAACTGTGATTAGTATACATGTATTGTCAAAATAGTCAACACAACAACTTGCCAAATGGGCACATCCAGTGGCAGAGAAGCCCAGTTCTACGATTCCATCCATTTATTTTTTTGAACAATTTACATTTGTTTTCATAATTTTCTTTCTTTTGAACTTACATGTTTTAATGAGTATGCTTGATGCTTGTTAGGGCAACAAAACAAATTAGCATTAGGGGGTACTTGTCCATAATGCAAACAGCTTACTGGTAGGATTTTGTCATTGCTTAGGGCCCGTCTCAATTCATACCCGGGACGAGTTCCGGACAGGTTGCGGGTGGAATCATTCACTTTGTCCGGAAGAAGCTCTGACTTTGCCCCGGACATGTTCTGGGAAAATTTTCATTAGCAAATGCTCGACTCCTCAATACTGATAACTTCACTGCAGGAAGATTGCGGGAGAAGTTGTTCAGAATCCTGCAACTTATATCCGATACAATCTCCGGAACTTCTCCGGAACTCGCCCCGGATACGAATTTAGACGAGCCCTAACTTGCTCCTGGCATGTTCCGGAGAAATTTTCATTAGCAAATGCTCGACTCCTCAATACTGATAACTTCATTGCGGGAAGATTGCGGGGAAGTTGTTCAGAATCCTGCAACTTATATTAGCAAATGCTTGGCTCCTCAATACTGATAACTTCATTGCGGGAATTTTGCGGGTAAGTTGTTCAGAATCCTGCAACTTATACCCGATACAATCTCCGGAACTTGTCCGGAACTCGTCCCGGATTTGAATTGAGACGCGCCCTTACTTGCTCCTGACATGTCCCCGACATGTTCCGGGGAAATTTTCATTAGCAACTGCTTGAAACATCAATACTGATAGCTTCACCGCAGGAAGATTGCGGGGAAGTTGTTCAGAATCCTGCAACTTATATCCGATACAATCTCCGGAACTTGTCCGGAACTCGTCCCGGATATGAATTGAGACGAGCCCTTACTTGCTCCCGACATGTTCCAGGTAAATTTTTATTAGCAACTGCTTGACTCATCAGTAATGATAACTTCACTGCAGGAAGATTGCGGAGAAGTTGCTCAGAATCCTGCAATTTCCTACATCCGATACAATGTCCGGAACTTGTACGGAACTCGTCCCGGATTTGAATTGAGACGAGCCCTTACTTGCTCCTGACATGTTCCGGGGAAATTTTCATTAGCAACTGCTTGACTCATCAATACTGATAACTTCACTGCTGGAAGATTGCGGGGAAGTTGTTCAGAATCCTGCAACTTATACCCGATACAATCTCCGGAACTTGTCCGGAACTCGTCCCGGATATGAATTGAGACGCGCCCTTACTTGCTCCCGACATGTCCCCGACATGTTCCGGGGAAATTTTCATTAGCAACTGCTTGACTCATCAGTACTGATAACTTCACTGCAGGACGATTGCGGGAGAAGTTGTTCAGAATCCTGCAACTTATATCCGATACAAACTCCGGAACTCGTCCCGGATATGAATTGAGACGAGCCCTTACTTGCGTATCTGCCACAGCAAAACAGGGCTATTATTGACTCGATGCCGATGATCATTTCTTGATAGTTGACGCCGTGAATTGAAGTCGTGCCAACTGGCCTAATGATGTTCATCTGGGTCATGATTGTGTAACGTAACATGACCACAACCAACATGGTAGCATTACCTGCAAGACATATATGAAAATTATTCAAACCCATAAAATGTGATTAAAGAGCGAGGATAAGGAGAATCGTGATAAATCGATTAACCCTAACTCCCTAGGGGGTGTGCAAAATCGTAATGGAATTGGAGATTTAAAGAGGTTGTGGAATGCTCGAAGACATTTCTGTCATTTTTTGGGTATATGTAGCCTAAGGTGTGATGAAATAAAAACGACTATTGTTTCTGTCATGAAATGAGTACAAAGGGTACTTTTAAGAGCTATTTTTCAGGTCCTGTTTCGACCCAAACGTGCAATTTGTGTAAAAGTCGTCGTTGCGGGCAGCAAACAAAACACAGTAAATCGTGACGTAATAAACAGGAATCGTTTATGCTACTCTGCATCGGGAGTCCTGTTTATTACGTCACGATTTACTGTTATTTGTTTGCTGCCCGCAACGACGACTTTTACACAAATTGCACGTTTGGGTCGAAACAGGCATGACAGGACTTGAAAAACAGCTCTCAAAAGTACCTTTTGTACTCAGTTTATGACAGAAACAATAGTCGTTTTTATTTCATCACACCTTAGGCTACATATACCGGAAAAATGACGGAAATGTCTTCGAGCATTCCACAACCTCTTTAAGGAATGACTTCTACAAACATGGCGTCAGAAACGTATTCGACTCCAACTTGAAGACAATTTGGGCAACTGTCTATGTGTCATCGATGACCTAACCCTGCGACGGCACTCTACATGTACATGGACTCACGTACGCATATTATGGCAGGTGTACTTTGTACAACTAGTTTTAATCAGGCATTGTGGAAATCAAATAATGAGTGTTTCACATTCGTGCCATTTACTTCATTCAGTGATAAATGAAATGTTCCAATCCACTCGGCTTCACCTCCTGGCATGGAACATTCCATCTGTCACCTCGTGAAATTATTCTTACCATTGCACTCATAAACATTCAATATTTGTACACCGCTGCACCAATGAGTTTTAATCTTTATTGCAATTTCTACAATATAATTTCTATATCGGAAAAGAATATTCTTGTTTATGACTCATGAAGTTGATACACTAGTGACATCACACATAAATACACAGGTGTTTTAAAGGGAATGTACATCATTGGCTTTTGCTGTAATTTTCAGAAATGAACTATTTGAGGGGTTAGTATAATAGATCAAATATTGTTACACTGACATGTTTGAAGTTTTGTGTTCGAAAATGCTGGAAAAACCAAGAAAAACAAAAATGTTCAAGTAGTCTGGTTCCTCGACTCCACTAAAGATAAAATGGATCAATTCATAGATGCCGGAAAATTGCAAGGTAAGGGAACCAGTCTAGCTGGCCTGCACCCATTCATGAACATGTAACCAATAGCAAACAAAGTTTGGACTGAAAAAAAGTGTAAAGCTGGAGCAGTAGTTGAAAAATAGTTAGGTTTTTCCAACGGTGGTCGGCCGACCACCGTTGGAAATGTATACAAAAATACCATTTTCTTAAAAATGACTTCACACCAGGTGCCATAATTTTACAGGATGCTTTAGACTGTCATTTACCAACATCCTAGTAAGGTATTTCGTAAAAGCTTGGTAGTTTTATTTTTCGATGTTTGCAAATGTTGTATAGTCCCTTTAAAGTGAAATTCGCATTTTAGATGATTCAATGATTTGGGCAAGTTACCGAGCGAAAACATGAACTCGGCCGTTCTGCGCAGGTATCTGGTCTTCTGTGTGAAGTCTAGATACCCGTGTCGTCTCAGCAGTGTGTGCTTGTACTGGAGGTATCGGTCAGCGACCAGAAGGAGCAACCAGACACATGGCTGGCTGAATGCAATGTAGGTGAAGGATTCCTCTAGCTGCACCTCCGTCGAATTGTGGCTGATTTTGGGTTCGATTCCGTAGGGCAGGACAACGGACGCAGATAAGTAAACAATCTGTGGTAAGGAAAAAGAGAGGAAGGTCATTCCAGTTTGTATTGTGAAACTTGCAATTTAAATTTCACACAAAAACCTAATCATTTTCAAGAAACAAAACAACAGAGGTATCTGACTTGGTTCATTTGTAATCAGTGCAAAAAGAAATTGACTGAAGCTGGATGTGAACTTTTAACCGCTGAAGTACCACACTGGCGCTGTACCAACTGAGGTACATGTGTTCTGCCATAGATGTTGACCCTTTCTGAGGGGGCATCAACACTATACAAATAATGAATGTTTATGATTGCAATGGTAAGAATAATTTCAAAAAGTGACAGATAGAAGATAATGTTCCGAAGGTGAAGCATTCATTGTTTTGTTTTTTGTAATACAGCAGCTGTCATCTAATTGGTCAGTAGTTGATCACGTGTCCCAACCAACATTCACAGATGTGTACAATCATAAACAAAATGTGGACTAACTAAATGTGGTAAATCGGAGGCAGCATTCGAAAAGAAAAAAACCTTTTTTTGTCGGCCAACCATCGTTGGAAATGGATACAAAACTTGCACTTTTCTTGAAAATGACAGCTCACCCGGTGCCATGCTTTCACGGGATGCTTAAGACTATCATTCAAGTAACGTATTTCATAATAATTTTTTTTTTTTTTTTTTTTGATGTTTGCAAATTATATATATTACCTTTAAGTTCCAACTTACAATTAATATAATTTGGCAAACCGCCACCCATACGGTGTTGCATTGCTTATAATTTGGCTCCTCCTCTGCCTGTAGATGCTGTGTTATCAACAGTTCATCTTCTTCAGGAGACTGTACAATGCTCGGCTCACGCTCGTTGAAGAAAAACCCCTGTAGATAAAGACAATGACAGCCTTCTTTGAATAGAAAAAAAAAATGTCGATACACCACCAAGGCCGGCAGTGGATATTTGGCCAGCACCATTTTCGAGCGAACCGAAAAATCATCGCTGGATCATATGCGTGCACGTTTCAAGTGTCAGGATGGCTCAGCGCGGAAAGGGCATATTTTTCATCATTTTAGCAAAAAAACGACAAAATCCAGCGATGTTTGTTCTGCGCATATTACGTGAGTATGTCATGAGATGTAGAACGGAGTTTGGGGGGAAACTGTGCAGCGGTTCTGTGGGAAATGTCTGCATTTTGATGGACGTTTTTGTACTTAATTAGTGTTTTGACTTTGTGCTGAAAACGATTTTGCGGGGTTCTTAACATGCTTAATCTATGAGGCTTAATCTACGTGGAGCCTCCACTACGTGGAGCCTCATACTAGTTCTAGGACTAGGACGTAGGCCTACTCGTACTTGTCGTAGCCAGAGAATTTTGGGGTGTATTTCGGTAATCCTTACTTTTAGGACACCTCTATTTTTTACGAGTTCTGTTCAAAACTGACTTTTGCAGATGTCTGTCCAGTACCAAAGTGACTTTTGCAGGCTAAAGCAGTCTTTAGAAGTCAAGAAGGTGTCATTGCCAATTGTTCAGATGTGCCAAGAAGTATCAGAATGTCAATTTTGAGTGTCATTTAGTCAACTGTTTTGGTGAGTCTTTCCCTTTCTATATAGGAACGGGGTCCTAAAAGTAAGGATTACCTGTATTTCCGAGTGTTGGGGTATTCTGCAATTACTCCCCGAGTTGACTCTAGTTGGCAAATGGTCGAGTTGACTGTACCCCCCCCCCCACGCCCCTCCCCCATCTGCAGACTGCACTGGTACTCGTACTCTGCACCACTGCATGCACTGGCGCCCGCGGCGCGGCCGGCCACTGCACCATGTGCACTGGCATGCAAAACCACAACACTCACTATTCTTTTAGGCCTAAAGCAAAGGTTAAAAAAAACATGTATTCACCCCTTCTTGTCTCCCACCGTTCCTTCCATCTCCAAGGCTGACCATTCTGGTGAATTCACCACAAACTTCAAAGCCGACGTCAGGTTTGAGAGCAAAATTGGATCAAATCCACCAACCGGACGAAAAATCTATCATGTTTGTCATGTGCCTCGGACGTCTGGCATCTGATCTCCGCTCATAAATTGGCATGCGTTTCTTTTACAAACGGCGGAACCAGACTACAAATGGGGAAAGTAGGCAACTGCTATTTCATGTTTGTCCGTGGTCAGACGTAAAAAAAGAAAAAAGAAAAAAAAGAAAAGAACATCCAACAATTTGTTTTTAAATCAAATCAAACAAAAATCATAACAGCCCACCAAACAAATTGAATACATTTTGTGGTCGATAATTCGGTGGCAGTGTTTATTTAACATATATATTATCTAACATGAAATAGTTCAGATTGTTAATTGCTCGGCCGTTTCTGTCACTCCGTCCGTCGGTCGGGCTGTCTGTTTGTTGAGCTACACATTTCTGTTTAAAGTGCGTATGCACACGAACTTTGTTGGCAAACGTTTTTGAATTGCTTTGCGTGAAGAAAAAAACTGCGCGCACAGCTCATTATTTATTCATCTTTGCGCGTAGGCCTATAAAACTTTAGCTGTCACATTTTACCATTGATCTCCATAATTTATTTACCTAACCACCAGGCGAAGGGTGTGCTCAGTTTCCCATTATTCATTTCATTCCTCTGCCACTAGCACTGGCCTACCTTGCAGACGTTTTTGCATTGGGTAAAATTAAAATTTACCGCGCGCACAGCTCATTATTTATTCATCATTGCGCGTTTAAAATGTCATGGTTTCCAATGTCTTTAGCTGTCACATTGTACCATTCATCTTTATTTATCTACCATTAAACGACGGTGTACTTTTTCTCAAATTCTTTTTTATTTCTCTGCCTGATACTGTGGACGTACACTTGCCAAACGTGTTTGCATTGTTTGCGTAAAATCGCGCGCACGGCCGGCTAATTATTTATTCATCATTGCCCGTACAAAAATATCATGGCCAATGAAACTTACGGCAACTTACGGCAGTCATTTTTACCATTAATCTCTATTATTTATTTACATAACCACTAAACGAAGGGTGTGCTTTTCTCATCATTTCTCTGCCAATGTACGTAGCCCTAATTGGCAGACGTTTTTGCACTGTGCGCGTAAAATCGCGCGCACAGCTCATTATTTTTTCATCATTGTGCGTATGAAATTGAAACTTTAGCCGTCACGTAAATTAAATTTTACCATTTATCTCCAAAACACCAAATGAAGGGTGTTTTGTCATTTTCATTTCATTTCTCTGTAGGCCTATTGGCAGACGTTTTGCATTTGTGTGTAAAAAAACCCCGCGCGTAGCCGCGTACAGTCAAGCTTTTTTTTGGGTACTCATTGCGCGTATTGTCATGCTTTCCATGTGGTTAGCTGCCACCACATGACATGCGGTGTGCTTTCCTTACTTTCATTTTCACTAGTTTTGAACCAAATTTTTCCTCCAACAAGCTAGTAAGTATTAAACGCAGGTAAGTTTTCACTTTATTCTTTGTTTCTGTCTCGATTCATGGATACCAACAATGACATGATGTTTGAAGGGCTACATTTTTTTTTCAAATAATTTTATTACTGTCCTGATCGTAAACTTCTTAACTTCTAACTGTATAGGGCCTACATGAAATATGCTGCACTGCATGAAAGACACTCCCTGTTCAGATTAAAAAAATTGTGCTCTTTCAAAAATATAGATTTTTCTCGTTTGTGTTACTTTTGCCCTTAGTAACGTAATGCATTTTTTAATGCAGTCCTTGTAATTCTTTGTGTCCCATTGTTCATTTTTCCATTTAAAGGTCATTTTGGTGCCTTTGGAACTATAACAATTATGCTAATGAATGCACCTTTGTGTCCCATTTGACCTTATTTTCAATGTTCATTTTTCCATTTAAAGGTCATTTTGGTGCCTTTGGAACTATAACAATTATGCTAATGAATGTGAATTTCCATATTCATGAGCCAAATTGATGTAATTTAGGTATAAGCCTCCATTTTGTTAACAGCTGTCACAGCACCGAACCCAAAATTTGCCAGAATGTTGGCCCCTGTACCGTTAGTGGATTTTAGCCTTTCAGGGCGAATATGTATTGCAGTGCTTCAATTATAGACACAAAACACACTTAAAACATCAACAAAGTAAGTCGGATGCTTGGCTTTTTAAAAATCACAAGGGGCGCAGCCCTCGCCATTTTGTTTTTATTAACGGACCACAGTGGTCATAATTACCTATTTACAAGTGTGAGGTCAATTTTGTAGGACTAATTTACTTTACAAATAATTATTCATCTATTTCTACACACAGACCCATCAATTTCACAATTTTTTGGCATCTCTCTTCCATATACTGATATAATACAGCGCATAAAAATTGCATCTCTTGTTTTGTTTTAGGCCATAATTTTATGAATCTTAAATTTGAAGATCTGCAAAAAAGTCTGAATGGTGATTATTCTCTTCAATTGGGTTGACAATTGTATCTATGGGGGGTCGTAAAATCTTCATTTAGACAACTTTAAAATGATTTATGAATACATAATGCTAGTAAAACAATCAGGAAAAAGAAACAAGCTAAAAAAAAAGCCAAAAATGAGGAATTATGTTCTGTGCTAGATCTTTTGTTGGTATTCTGAGTTTTGATTCTGTGCTACACATCTCTGCTGAGGGGGAAAAAATATAACTAGGATAAGATAAAATAAATGCTGCACAAATTCTGGCTCGTAACCAAAGATAAGCTTCAACAATGTTTTCAATGGTGTAACAAAATCATACCAGCAAATTCTAAAAAAACAAAAAAAGGAAAAAAAGGAACACTTTTCATTGAAGTTGGGTACAGCTCAGTTTTTTTTTAAATTATAGACAACTTTATGCACTTTACTCATTACTCGGAGGGTTAAAATGACTTGGTTTAAAAATAAAAACCAAGGAAAAATCTGAAACGTGTGGAGACGATAATTAAATCGAGCACAGAATATAATCACTGATGTGGACTTTCCTTACTAAAATGTTGTGGAAAAAAATCATTCAAACATTCCAGCTAAAAAAATTCTTTATTGGATTTTGATGGAAATTGTGTGAGGTCTAAACATCAATCTAGGGAAATGCCAATTTTAAGCTAATTAAATTAAACAATCGGTTCCAGTAATGAGAGGTTTAAAAAAATAATTACTGAAAGTTAGGCACGATTGATTAAAAGAAAATTCCAAGGAGGGTAATTATTATAGACTGTGGATTAAAAAAATTTGAGGACAATATTTATTGAAAAATAAAATAAGATAAACAAGTAAGAAGAACTGGAACAGATTCTTTTAAAATCATTTTCATTGCTCATTTGTTTCATTCAAATTCCATGATTAAATTTTGAAATTAAAATGAGAAAGTCCTAGCTTAAAACTATAATAATAAATTCAATTTAAAAATTCAATTTTTAAAAAAGTCATCGGTTTCATTTTTAAAAAGGCCATTTACAAAACTGTCTGTGGTGGGGATTTTAGTAGTAAAGAGGCTTCATTTAGATTTAATAGTTATTGGTTAATCTGTTTGTTTAGTAAGTCTGAGTAGTAAAATTAATACGTGTAGTAAAATTAATACGTGTAGTAAAATTAATGGTAACGACAGGTTTTTGTAGAACAAAAAAAATTAGGCTACTATTTATGGTAATCGTAATACAGTAATACTGCATTGGTGTAAAATGTCACTATGATAATTAAAACAGGTGAGATTTAGCAATACGTGTACAGAACATTGTACAGTAGTTACAATCTGTGTGGCTTCCTATGCGGGGAAACTATTTTTTTTTCAGACAGGGTTTAGCTAATGGGTATTTTGATAAATTCAGGGTCCAAATTTGTTTTGGTGTCCCTGTTACATCTGTCATCAGATTTTGTAAATTTAGAACACATTTTTGTCATGCCTTCTACCTCAAAGTGTGATTTTGTAATGCAAATTACCTGCTAAACAATTTAAAATAGTTTGAAGTCAATTTCAATGATATTTCCATGTCAAAGTACACACAGGTCGGGTGTAACACGGACGCCAAAATGTCACACTTTTGGACCCAAAATTTATAGAATGACCCTAATACAATGCCAAATGTTCGGGTGTTTTTCATTAAAAAAACGAGGAAGATGAACAAATTACAACATTAAGAAGATATTGCAAATTAATGAATGATAAATGGATAGGTCTGTGATATACATGTATCATGCACATTGCTATTACATAAACATGGCGTCTTCAGATGAATAAGTGAGTATTTGGAACCAAGACGTCTGGTTTGGGTAAACAGCGAACATCTAGTTGCCAGCAGTACACACACTGTTATATATTTAAGTACACCGCTGAGTGTGCATGTGCATTGGGTAACCAAATAGGGAAAATTAGAACCAGCACCAGACTAAAGCCCGGTTCATACTTCACGCGAAAGCGAAAGCGAAGCGAAATTCGTGACGTCAACAATACAATCGAAGCGCGTCCACCATTATTGACGACATGAATTTCGCTTCGCACTTGCTTTCGCGTGAAGTATGAACCGGGCTTAACAAGGTTCTATGGGTTGATTATGAGGCTGCATCCGAATCAACTGTCTAGAGCTAGGTCTAGGTCCACGCCCATTGAAAATGCATGAGAACGCGCTGACAATAGACATAGCCGTAGCTCTGAAGCCCGTTTCGGACACGGCCTAAGCTAGTTCGGTATCTCGATGAAGTAGTCCATGTCAAAGGTCATTTGGGATAAAATCGCTGACGCGCTGATGCGCGATGTTACGCGGATGCCCATTCTGCTTGTAATTATTAACATGCGAGTGTTGTGCGCACGTCTCCGTGCGCGTGCAGCGCCTTCGATGAGTGTTCGATTATCCCGAATGACCTGTGACCCATATCATTGTGCGCATGTGCAGTTGAAATACTGAACTGGCTTCGGGGGCGGAGCCAGGGCAGTTGGGAGGGGGGGGGACATCTGGTCAATATAGTTTAATCAACATTATTGAAAGGTTAAGAAACTAATCATCACCGCATATTAAACATTGACAATCCACTTTTAAATGATGAAACCATGTACCGGTTTTTCCTCACATGTATGTATGTTACTCTGCCCACTGATTAATTTTATGTGCCTTTTCAAATTCTGCAGTAAAGCATAGGGGTTGGGTGTGTACTCCTTGTCATCATGAACCAATGATCAGAGTTGTAATCGAGTCAATCACAAGTCAATCACAAGTCAATCACAAGTCAATCACAAGTCAATCACAAGTCAAATCACAAGTCCAGTCACAAGTAACAGGGGACGAACAATGTCTTTGTCACAGCTTTATTTTATTACCTTGTAACTTGACTTGAGACTGGATGACTTTTGAATGACTTTGTAGGGCTGTCCGTTTTCGCATAATTTAGTATTTGATTACTCGAAACTGTGTTGGACCAAATATTCGGATATTCGAATCTACCAGCTGCAACTGCTTGCTGCGCTGGTCAATATTTGCATGCGGAGCGCGCCAGTTAATGTTGCATGCAATTATCGATATGGAGTGTTTTGCAGTAAGTATTTTATGACCGTCAAGGGTTTTAACCTGCTAAAAGGATAGAAACAATAACCCGCCCTCG
This sequence comes from Patiria pectinifera, assembly GCA_029964075.1. Classification (NCBI taxonomy): domain Eukaryota; kingdom Metazoa; phylum Echinodermata; class Asteroidea; order Valvatida; family Asterinidae; genus Patiria; species Patiria pectinifera. Next base: position 32,119,041 of record CM057150.1, read on the forward strand.
ACAAAAAAGTTACTGTCAACAAAAAGTGGCACCTGACAATAAAATACCACAACTTTGTGATAAAGTAACATCACAGTCTTATGTGTATGTGCATAATTTGTTTTGTTTTCGGAATATTCAAAGCGGCAAAAAGCTATTCAAATATTTGGTTGATGATTGAATATTCGAATATTCGGTATATTCCGGACAGCCCTACTGACTTGTGACTGACTCGTTAAAAATTCTGCCGATGATCACAACTGCTTGAATGTTTTGAACCATGTGTACATGACTAGACAGCAGTCAAATTGAATCTGACCCATTTTAGCCAGGAGCCAGAAATGCCAATTAGAAATGTAAAAACTAGCCCGACTAACTTGGTTTGTTTTGCTGGATGGTCTTTAACCTTGATTCCTTACTTAGTTTTACTAAGTAGGAGACCATGCCCGTCAAAATCCACCACTCATTCTGCTTCACATAATGCTTCAGGACCAAACCAGTTGAAATCAACCACTGGCGCTGGTGGATTTTGATGGACTTGGTACACATTTGGCTGATCTGCCAAAATCCCCAATAATGGGAGATGGATTTTGATAGAGTTGGTAAGTTGAGGGTTAATGTTCTTTGAGTTTACAATGCTACTATCATCCCGTCTCAAGTCGAATGAAACCTGTTACTTGTCAGGTTGGCGTAGCGGTACTTTCCTCGCCTTCTACCACTGTGAACCGGGTTCGATTCCTGCCTGGGCCGTTAAGTGGATTGAGTTTCCAGTCCCAGCCTGATTCCGTTGGTTTTCAACAACCACCCTCTGGGCTTTTCCCTCCCACATCTAAAACTGTAATTTCTTCACATTGTGCATTTGCCTTCTATTTACGGGAGATCAGTGGATTCCACTGAATGGGCTACCCAGTTAAACTAAATATAATAAATAAATAAAGTTGTTACCGACTTGTGATTTGACTTGTCGCTGACCTGTTATTAGCTTGATTACAACTCTCCATGATAGGTACCAACCAAAAATGTAAACCTTGGATGCAGATTTGGCTGGTTCCCAATATATTCTGCCCAGCTTTTAATTTGTTAAAGCCAAAAAATCCTATTCACTTTTAGACTAGTTCCATGATGCCTCAACTGTGATACGTTTTGTTGATTACACTCATTACTTTGCTTAACAATTTCACATTCCTCTAATAATTCCATGTGTATAAAATGCATTATCATAGTGCGGTATCACGTGTGGAGTCGATGTAGTTAATACATTGTCTCCCCTGGTACTGACATGCACCGTTAACAGTGTCGTGCGTACACATTCCACCACATAATTGCCTGTGGAAGATTTCAGAAAAACACCCACATTACTACTGTACATTTCCAATGTTTTGTTTCAACTGTACAAACTTGCACATAATCGTCAAATGCAAATGAAGCACAGCCGAAACCGACCAATCACAAGTCATTCTTCGACACCAATGACCAATCCTGGTGCCCCATAATTAACAAAGAAAACCAACAACATAAACATAACAAAAAGGTGACAGTGATACACTGTACCCATGATCCTTTGCACTCTTCCCATAATGCCATTTGCAAGTGAATAAAAACACACTGTTGTGATGTGGACAGTACAGAAACCATACCAGAACAGGGAGCTCACTACAATTTGGTTTGGGTTAGGGAAAGTTGTTTGGATGGGGAAAAAAACAGAGTTTTTTCCCCTCCAGTTTTGAAACTTCTTTGACTTCTTTCAAGGTATTCTACAACAGCAGAACGCACTTGAAATACTACCATAGCAAGGTTAGGATGTGAAATTTTGGTTCAAATTTAGGTCAGGTCAATTAATAGCATTGAGACGTACATTTTCATCCAGCATTTCAGTTAACAGTTTTTAAAAAAAAAAAGATAAAAGTTAAAAGACAGAAATCAACAAATGAAGAAGCCCCAACTTGTGCCAAACTGGCTGCACATTGCTGACTCAAATTTAGGGGAAAAGGTACCAACATAAAAAGAGTAAATATTAAGCATTTCAGAAAGAATCTCTTTAGTATAAAAAAGAAACAAAAATACAAGGTTTCCAATTCCAAAACAGACCCAAGGAGTAATTACATGTAACTGCCTTGAAACAGACTCACTGATTGGTTACTAGTGGCCAATAACCAGCTTGTTAACTGCCAGCAATGGCCAATCACAAACCTGCTTATAAAATGTGAGCTTATGATTGGCTACTTATTGCCCTGCTAGTAATCACTGATTGGCTAGCTACTTCCATTCGCAATCGCAACCTTTTTGCAAAACCTTGACAACTTCATCTTTCTAAATCGACACACAACTTTTATTGTGTTTAAGGGAGGGAGGTGTATGGTTCTGTTTACTATGGCAACATGTAGTAAGGTGTTTGCTCATGTGGTATTTGAAGGAAAAAAAAGTACACTTGTGGTTTTTAATTTTTTTTTTGCCTCGGTACAGTTGAACATATTTTTTTTTTTAATTTTGCAATTTTAAATATTGGAAATATCCTCCTGAATTTTCATGAAGGTACTATGCAGAAAACTTGATTTACTAATAATACAGAAACTGGGACTCGTAACAAGTATTTCAGAGCCTCGACTTTTCTACTGCTTCAGAGTGCATGGATATTCCCATTAACCCTCCAATGCAAACAAGCATTCTGTGCCAAGTAGTCCTTTCAGTCAATCAAGTGACTGTTTTCAACAGTTAAGAATTCCCAGCCTAAATAAAGCAGGATTGACTGGCTGTGACTGTTGATGTAACTCGATACAGCTTTGCTTTGACTGTGGGTAATTGATAAGCCAGCCGTGCCCACAACTTGCCTGCTTTGTCTGTTCATGGTATATTGACTGAGTTTGACTAGTCAAAGTGCTTGCTTGACACATGATCTGACTGCTGGTGACTAGCCAGTGTTAAAGGTACAGCAGGGGAAGTGGATGGACATTTTGACTGCCAGTGACTGCTTAAATAGCAGGAGGGTTAATGGGTCACTACTTTTTGAGCAAATACTGCCGCTGGGTTAGTGTGCTTGATGTGTATACTGTTCATGATGAAATTAACGGTGCTACATGTAATTCGTTTGCTATCCACTCTGTGCATGAACAGTAGATTGCAGTTTGTGACCACTTTTGAAAGTCCCCATAGGAGGGAATCACTATGTTAACATACTGGCTCATGCATGTATTGGCTCGTGCCCATATGGCACAAAGTACACATGACTACTTTTATTCTGAATGTGCACAAAAACAACCATAGTATCTTCGCATGAGTGTCAGGCATCATCGGCAATGCATTTGAATGCCCCTACAGTGCCCTCCAAGTATCACTTTGTAATTGTTGAGTGGTGCTTGTGCACGGAATCTATGGGCTCCGTGCGCCAACAAAAGAGGGCGCCCTTTTACTTAGCAACAACGTCCCATGGGCGGGACATTAAGCTGGTTGACGCGCGCTGTTCCTTGTGTGTGACGCACGTACACCAGGGGATTTGCACTATGTACACGCTAGTGGTACGGCAGTAGTGCGTCGCGGCAGAATTGCAGTCAGGCAAGATGGCGTCGGTCGGTCACCCCCAACTGTACTTTCTTTGCCGGTGAGGGGTAGTTGTAAACCGAGCGGATAGCACTAAGCAGCTCCTGGTACAACATATTTTAGCCATTTCTTAAAGGTAGAAGCCGGAAGAACACACAAGCAGGGGCAAAGTACAATGTAAGTAGAAGAAACCCTCATTTTTTTTCTACATGCAGAGCTGTAGATAAACCACTTCACAGATTCAGGAGGAAATTTCCACAGCAACGTATCTCACTGGAGTAGGGGATGGATGCTTTTAGAAGAGTCTTGTAGCTGGCTGCTCCCAAACCAACTGATGATGATGGTGATGAAGACGATGATGATGTAGACGATGATAGAATCTGGAGAATCCTTTCTGGTAAGTGAAGATTTCTCAGAGAAATTGTCAATCAGTGTTGATTTTGTTCAGGTGTCACATCTATCACAGAGAGATTTCAACATCAGGGTAACAAGAAACTGAAGCTTTCTTGCTAGCCTACCTCTTTGAAGAGAATGGTGGAGCCCAAGGGAGGATACAACACGGAACACTCGAGGACTTTGCATTCATCAGTTGGGTAGGTATCACACATCAATTGCAGGACCCAATTTTCCATGTATGAGAAGCAAGTCCTCCCCCCTTCAGGTTAATGGAAGAGTACAGTATGTACTTCATCAAGCATTCTTGGGGTCACTGCATTCTTTGCATGGGGTGGTTCCACCGTCGCAACACGGGGCCCAAGAAGAACCCCATAAAAACGGTGCAGTTAAAAAAACACTTATCTACAATGCTCTCTAGCTAAAATAAGTAATCTACAAACATTAACAGAGGTTAGTGGCTCACAACGGGGCTTTGTTGTACCACGCCCACCATTGGTGACTCGTCACCCTGTCTTGTTGGTTGTGTCGTCACTAGAACTGGGTTCACAGAGGCTTGCGCCGTTATCGAGTACCCATACGGTGCTGTCCCCACAGCCGCTGCATAATTTATATTAGCGTTCGTTGCACTCTGTCCATGTATATGGGGGTTACTGCCAGACGTCGTCGTCGTGTGGGCATGGCTGCCTAGTAACGAGTGGGTGTTCCCCCCGTAACCGGCTAATTGCATATTCATGGATCCGCTCTGCGTACAATCCAACTGTCCGTGGTACACATAGCCAGACCCTGTTGTAGCGTCCGAGGCGTTGTAGTGCGCATGCGCTGGCGCACCGGAAGACAAGTTCGTGACGGGATTTTGCGACGGCTGGGGGACTACGATGGTGTTTTGTGTGACCCCACCTGTACTGGAAGGGGACGCGTGGTGCGGGTGGTGCTTACGCGAGTGTCCGTGGGAGTGGTACCCCCCGTGAAAGTGTCCGTGTGCACTGTTGTTTGGCCTGGCGGTGATGGAGTTGCCATCTCCGGAACCCCAGGTTTGCGACGCCGCGGCCGTGCCGGCACCGTGAGTTGCAGAGGGCTCATAATCCATCGTGCCGCTACCTGCGGCGGTGTGCTGGGAGGCATGATGGGAACCACCCTGGTGGGAACCAGTCGTGTTTGTCTGGGATGGATCTGAGCGTGCTCGACCTCCAGACCCTGAGCCCGACCCCCGACTCCCACCTGTTGCTCCACCTAAAAATAAAACACAGAAAATGGTCAATGGAGGAATGGTTGCACTTTTAATCAGTCAATCCGACGAACATGACTTTTTTCTGTAGATGCAATTTTGTGACGCCACATTTCGATTGTATACACTACTAATGCCAATTGTATATTGACGGCAGTGATTACGACTTCGTTAAGATTTCCTATGAAATTCCAAGAGTTTACGTAAGTTCAGTTAACCGATGGTACATTTTTCTTACTTTGAACAACAAAAGACTGTACTATCCATATTCCATTCAAAACCTGTAAAACTAAGTATTAGGTTTCAGCAGAATTTGTGTAGTTTGGTTGAGGCTAACTCTTACATGATGGAACCAAGGGCGGATCCAGAACACAATTTTGGGGGGGGCCAAAAAAATTTTTGGTCCTCCAAAAAAGTGGGTCCAAAAATTACGGCGTGGGGTTCGGGGCCCGCTTAAGGGCGCCGAAAAAATTTTGGATTCTAGATGCTCTGTGGTGCGATCTGAGGCAATTTCTGACCACTTTAACCAATGTTTTTGTGAGGAAAAGATGGTGGTGTACTCATTGCCTGCCTTTTTTGCGATGTCACATATAAAAAAAAAAAAATTGGTTTCGTTTTGGGGGGGGGGCCATGGCCCCCTTTGGCCCCCCCCTGGATCCGCCCTTGGATGGAACATTCTGTGCTTGAGGGTTGGGATGCAAATTTTGACACCTGTTGATGAATTTGCATAGCTCTTCAATCTTTTTGAGATTTTGAAAGATGAAATCTCATCTAGGATGTTTAGGGGGCATTGCTTGGGTGGTGTTGGGAGATGTTACAGATCTCCCATTCACCATTCTTGTTGACAAAAGTGTCCTTATTGGAAAAAAATTGTGTTACTGCTAGCATCTTTAGCAAAAGTGGCTGCCATGAACAACACTATCTATCAGCGCTATGTCAAATGGGTTCAAGTCCATCCACCTTACACAACACACTCTGAAGTCAGATGATTTCAACCCCCCCCCCAAGATATTAGTCTTTTTAAAGTCCATTAAGACCTCACCTGAACTTGAGCCCGAGGAAGCATCCCCCGTTGGGGGCGTGGCAGCCTGGTCCATTGCAGGACTTGTGGAGGGGGTGTTACTCGTGTTCGTGCTCTCGTCCGCCGTTCGCTTGAAGAACGAGTGCTGGAGGGCGTAGTAGGGCTTGATTCGCACCGCTGGGTCATACTCAAGCATTCTGACAGGAATAAAGGTAAGACTTTCATGTAAAAAGATAACAAATCTTACAGTTTAGGTGAAATATTGTCATTAAATAATGAGAGATACATGTAATGACTTTTGACATACAAATTTGTTCAACTTTTTTTTTTAAATGGGAAAATTGCACCACTTAACAAAGTTAACGGATTGTACAAATGAGACTAAAACACAAATCTGTTTGTACTTTATGGATTTTTTTTAGTGTGCACTGTGATGTCCAATCTTCAGCATGGAAAGAAAATAATGTAAGTAAGTTTTCTGTGATTTCAATTGTGAAAGTTTTGTTAAAGTAACACAACTAAAGAGGGCTCTCAGTAGCTCTGTAATGTCAGGAATGGAATGCTGGTTCCTACCCTCTTCCATTATTCCTAGACCACCAAAGGAGGGGAAAGGAACCAGTCTACGTACCAAAATGGACCAAGGCTGAACAGACAAATTAGTTTAAATGGGGTTGGAGCTTATGTCTACCAGAACACTGTATTCCACACACCACATTTTCTTTGCTCAAGTTTCGTAGTCGTGGTCCTGAGAGTCATACCTGACGTACTGTGACCCTTTTGATGATGGAGTTACACCTGTCCAAGCTGACCAGTAGGCAGGTCAGAGACATGCCTGTCGGTTAATTTAACCCATCAGCCCAGCAGAGAGTTTCTGTCTGCTACATGAACGACTGCCTTCAACATTTCCTTGAACAATAATCTCCAGATTATCTACTTCTCTTCTTGAAACATGGCCAAAATACTGCAGTTTATTTTTGTCCATCCTTTGGCACACGGTGGTCGTATCATCCCCGATCAAATTTCTGACATAATCATTGTTTTCCACTCCTTCCTTGCTCAACTTTATATTTTTTTAAATTATCAATCAGTGAGATGAATCTGACGAAGAAAATTACCAAGAAAAGAATATCTTGGGAACTTGGCAACCCTACTCACCTCAGTATAAGGTCCTTGAACTTGAGGTAGTCGGACACCGAGTGGCCCAACTCTCCTGCCCGCCTCCCGCCTGGACCCCCAGTCTCCACCCCTAAAATGTCGTGGAGTTTCCTTGACCCTGGTGACTTGTACTGTAGGAAAACATAAGCCAACAGAAGTGTTATATTTACTTGTTATTTTTTTGGCAATCAGCCAGGATAGCCAACGAAACTTTTTGATTTATTTCCAGGGCTGTCCTGTGGAATTTACGCTTTCTGAGGTAAGAATACCTCATACTTACATTTTTTTGTATCATGGTCTGGCAGTTAAGAGCACTGGACTCATGCTCTGGTGTTTCAGAGGCAACAGTGGCATGGGTTCGAGCCCGTGTCTAGACACTTGTGCCCTTAAGCAAGGGACTTAACCATTATTGCTTCGTCCTTCGAATGGGAATTAAAGTTAAATCCTGTGTGTTGTGTAATACAATGCACATAAAAGAACCCAGTGATACTTATCGCTAAGAGAAGGGGTTTGCCCCGGTGTTTCTGGCCTCCTAGTAAAACTCCCCTGCGGCGTCCTTAGGAGAAGAACCAACCAAGAACCAAGAACCCAGAGAATCACGCAGACATTGAAAACTGCTCTGCGCGGTACTTGAACATCACTTACGTGGAAGGTGAGTAAAGTACTGCTACGCTAACCTGATCCCCATGCATGGTAGCTAATCAATAATCACTAGTATAGCCATTATCTGAATACATACTCTATATCTTCCTATCAGATACGGAATCTTACAGCCAGTACATTGTTGTCTTCATGACCTAGTCTATATCTTACCATACCCCAGGTTGATTGAATCAACCCCCACCCTAAGAGAACATTTTCCCCTACTCTTAACCTTGTCTGGAGGCTATGTTTTAGAGTTACCCCACACGCTCAACGAAAATCCAGGCCATACTGCAGGCCTTAACTACCCTTTTTTCCCCTCCAAATTCGTAGTCTAAAAACAAATCCATCACAAATCCGGTCGAAAATGGATCACAAGTTTGGTCACAAGAACAAGGAATGAACAATTTACAAAAGAATATTTTAATCTAACTTGACTAGAAAATGCATGATTTGTATTAATAAGTGACTTGTGACTGACTTCTGATTGGCTTTGTGACTGACTTGTTACTGACTTGTCGTTTCAGTTTGCGGTAACACCATGTGGTAATAACTACTGTCGCTCAGTAGATATTTAGTTCTGATAAGAACTTGTCCAGCTCATTATAAACTTTCGCTAAGTAGTTTTAGTTCTGATAAGAACAGGCTTGCTTTAAGTTCTAAAAGAACTTGTTTTTGGTTTCAACGTTTCGACTATCCTGCTCTAGGAGACGATGTTACTGACATGCGATAGATTCAATTATATAACCGGCATACAGATCCTTGTCATTTGATTGGTGGAACTCACATCACGTGTCATTCGTTATTACTGTCATTCACGCCGGGGCTCAAAAAATACTATCCGCCCATGGGGAATGGGAAATACTATTGAACAATTAGGATCATTCTTGTTCCATGACGCGGTATTTGTGTGCAAATGCATGCTGGTGTGCGTGTTCAGCGCTACAGCGTTGGGTTCAAACATTTTCGTGAAGGGGTGGTTTGGAAGAGAGAAATACATTTTTCACCAATTTTGTATTAAAATAAAAGTTCAAATATATAAAATGACAAGGATCTATATGTCAGTTATATAAAACAAATACTGAGTGGCTTTAAACTGTGAAATGGGAGGAATATTATCGCTCGGTAAATTCTAGACTTTTCCAGTTCACTCGGCTTCGCCTTGTGAAATGGAAAGTCCAGATTTTACCTTGCGATAATATTCCTCCCATTCCACGCTGATCCACTCAATATTTCAAAACTGTTTTTATCTCCCTGAGCTAAGATCCATAGCTCTCTACCTTCTTGCCGTCTCTCGTTTTCTTGAGCACCCAGACTTTGTCGGATTTGATGAAGTACTTGTGGGCCTTGGGCGCCTGATCAATGATATGCGGCGGGGGCATCCCCAGAACCTCAATGATCTTGTTCATTTGATCCACCTGTGGTAAAAAGCAACAAGTGTAACAACAGCATGTCATGAATGTACCAAAACATTTCATTATTTCATCCTTGGTCCTACCTAAGAATTCAGAATGTGGATCATGCTCCCAGTTCTTTTCTAAGCAAGACATTGATAGGTAAATGTGAATATTTTTTATTTGAAAAATCCATGATCCCTGACCATTAATTAAGAGTTGGTATCATGGTTTCTGCCTCCAAAATCAGATATTCACAGGTTCGCAATGAAAGATTCATACTTCAAGGAATGCAAACGGGAAGCGAATTTGATGCATATAACACTAGCAGTGAAACTCACACAGGATGAAAACAAGTTTTGACATTCGCGTTCATTACGAGAAAGAAATGAAACGGTCCTCAAGAGTCGCATCCAGACTTGACAGATCAACTTGACTAACCTCGTTGGAGCCACTGAACAACGGTTCTCCCGTGTGCATCTCGACAAGTATGCATCCCAGACTCCACATGTCGATTGCCATGTCGTAGGGGATACCCAGCAGAACCTCTGGGGACCTGTAGAACCGACTCTGGATGTACTGGTAGATCTACAAGGGGACGATGGAAAGGTGACAAGAAAACCACGAAAATTAAATATGAACAACAATGGAAGCCTTACTTTTAATTATAATAGACTCTATTCGCAAGTATCCACCCAGCGGGAAGTGTAAAACATCGCAAGGTAAGGTCTCCGTTTTTGACGGGTTCCTATCCATCAGTGTTATAGTAAGGGCCATCCCTAGGCCTCAAAAGTCCATCACAAACCAGCCACAAGCCATCAGGTCCTAAAGTTAAGTCACAAGGAGTGGAGTGTCATGGCCTAGCGGTTAAGAGCACCGGACTCATGCTCTGGTGTTTCAGAGGCAATAGTGGCGTGGGTTTGAGCCCGGGCCCGGACACGTGTGCCCTTAAGCAAGGCACTTAACCATTATTGTTTCGTCCTTCGGATGGGACGTTAAGCCGGAGGTCCCGTGTGTTGTATAAGGCCTAACGCACGCAAAAGAAGCCAGTAACTAAGAGAAGGGGTTTGCCCCGGCGTTTCTCGCCTCCTAGTTATACTCCCTTGTGGAAGTCCTTAGGAGAAGAACCAACCAAGTACCAAGTACAAGCTATTCAAATGAACAGTGACACATGCAGTCCATTGTTATTGTTCATTCTCTGTTACTTGTTAACTTGTGATTTGCTTGTGACTGGACTAATGATGGACTTCGATCGACTCTGATAGAGTACAACACTGCTGGTCCTTCCCCTTCAAAGTTGGCAACACTTTGTTTTGCTCGGTACCTGGACAATGGTTTTGATTACTAAACAACACCACACATGGAGTACAGACATACACAGTTGGTACCCTGCACTGGCCCTTGTTGCTAAGTTGCACAGCGCCCTCATTTGGTCATGCACAAATTGGAAAAACTATCCATTAAAATGGAGACCACTTTCATAATCCAGATTCCACACCTAACAATCCAGTCTCAACAAACTGAAAACGAGTATGAACAACCTGGAAGTTTTTTCAATTTTCCTCACATTTTTTCAACCAAATACATACATTTTCTGAACCAGAAATTACTTCAGAAGGCATACATACTTGTGATGCACAACAATTTGGTTGAGTATACTAACTGGTGATAGCGCCCTCTTGTGACACTCTAAGACCATGTATTTCACATGTGCCAACCAGTTTGAATAAAGAACTTTTTATTATGCAGCAACCTTTGACCCTTACCCTTTGACCTAGCTGACAGGAGCTTCCAAAGTCCACAATCTTGATTGCACTTCGCTTTGGGTTGCACAGCAAGATGTTCTCGGGCTTCAGGTCGCAGTGGATGATGTTCAGCTCCGGCGTGGCCAGAAACAGCAGCGCCGTGCACATCTGCTGTGCAAACTTGCGCGTCAGGTTGAGCGAGACGCCGCGGAAGTTAGTGTTCCTCAGAAGATCGTAGAGATTGTAAGAAAGAAGCTCGAAGACTAGACACAGGTGGTTGCGGAACATGAAATGACGCTTAAGTTTGACTGTGGAGAAGAAAAAGACACCCAGTTAATGTTAAAGACCAAAGAAAACATCTTATTGACCTCTGCCTTTTGCCTAAATTGAATAACATCCGGTACACAGACTCCTTCATGTGCTGCACACATGTCAACTTTGAATTCTCCAGACTAAAGGTACTGTTGCCATGTTACATGATTCAGGCAGGCTCTTTGCCTAGCAACAAGACATTGTCCAATTTGGGTGAAAGTGGCACCAGACCATTCCATACAGAGCTGGAGATTGCTTTTGTTTGTAAACACTGAGCTTTAGTTTTATGGCCAATCATCAGTGGCATAAATTTCAACTGTGGCTGGTGACAGATTTTGCCCCCAAATCACAGTATTTAAAAGAAAGGCTTCTTCATTTAACTCTAAGTAGTGCCTGTTGATTGTTCATTGTTTGAATAGTCAGACAGTACTTTTGGGAAAAATTGATAGTTACTTTTGTTTTGCAATGGTTGTTGCTTTAGATTGCTGACCTTTGGACGTTAAAAAGTGCAGAACGTATCGCAAAAGAAATGTCTATTCAAATCAGACTGTTCACTTGTACACATCAAGTGCAAGTTCAACGGTTGTAAAATAGTGACACCTCACTGTCCTCGACCACACAGTTAACACAATGTGTACAATCATGCTGAAACCCAGTAACCTGACACGACCCGGGCAAATCATCACCTGTGCTTAGGTGTGAAAACTATTCAGGTCGTGTTTCGACACATTTCTGACCTGATACTATGACGCAACTGTCAAACACAACTTTCAAGTGATGACATGATGCTCTTCTTTTTACCATATTTATCAGCCAGGTTTTTTTTCATGACCCTTACATCACCTTTGGAAAATAAACAAACTTGGGCTCTAAAACTATTAATATTCAGCCTGGGAAAGTTTCAGTTTTGGTCATGCTACAAAGCTGTGCACTACCAAGTCATTTGTACATGAGCTCAAACAGTTCACAAGGCAACTTCATTTTTTTTCAAACACCTCCGGTACCCAGTAATGGCATTTTTGCCAAGAACATTCCTGAATTTTCAAAAATCAACGGAGCAGCAACCCAAATGTTCATTCCATGTACATGTACAAGTAGAACACCATTATATTGAACACAATGGGGTCCACATATTTTTTTTTTCATTTTTTTTTTAAGTAGTCATTCGTTATAGTGATTGTGCATTATGTGCTTGGCCAGTTTCAAACAAGTATGTTTAAAACCGGTTAGGGGCCTGGCCCAATTTCATAGCACTGCTTAACAGTTGGCAGAAAAGTTGTGCTTACTATAGCAGAAAATCATGCTGCTGCTTAAGCACTATTTCATGCTAACGGTTGTGTGCACATGGAGATTTCTATTGTTACCGTACGTCACTGATTTAAGCAAAGTTTTCTTCTAGGGTTAAGCGTGCTTTTGCTGCGCTTACTGCTTAACGGTCCCTATGAAATAGATGGAGGCTCGTTAAGCACAAAGTCGGCTGTTAAGCAGCGCTATGAAATTGGGCCCTGGACGCGGATAATGGCCTGAGCTGAAGGCGAGGGTCAACAGATTTTAATATTTCGTAAGCCAAAGGGGCTGTTTGTTACAGCCAAATGTACTTTTTTACATTTTTTACTGTACTTCCAAAGAGCACCAACCCCTTCAAATTTAGATGTACCAGCACAAGTACTGCACTTGGTGTTGATTTTCCAGGTACTAATGTACCAGCTTACTGTTAGATAATTAAATTGTTGTGTGTATCTACATTACACTGAAACCAAAAGAATGACCAGTATTTTCTTGCCAAACGAAAACCAATTGCTTCCCTGTATACACAGAGCATGGAGGTTTACAGGAATAGAATTAAGCAAATAAACACACCACTCCAGATACATTTCCTTCTTGGAAGGGACTCTCCCTTTGTAAACCCGTTTCCTCTTCCCTGGCTGAAACTAAATATAGTGGATGGTGAGTCTTCATTCGCTATCTGTTTGATCGCTTTGCATAATTTATGCATCAATTAATATTATTAACATATTAGACATGTTTATTCATTTAAAGGATGTTCTAGAGCAGGTGTCACTCTATTAAAGCTCTTCAGCTTCTGAAATGAGGTAATTTAAATGGACTTGGAGTTTTTTCCCTCACAAAACAACTCATTTACAGAATTCACACCCATTACAAGAGCTTCCAATTAGCACCGTCATTTATGTTTATTCACGAGCTACTTTGAATAAACCGTGCAAACTAATGCAAATGACTCTTAGAGATTTCCATTTAAGAAGGCTCTATCAGAATTAGTCGTTTGCATAATGTATTCGCACACTCACCAATATAGTACTTGCAATCGGTGTCATGTTTATTCATGAGCTCCAGGAGGCGGACCTCTATCTGAGCTTGATTGAGGAAGGGTTTCTTGTTCTTGATAATCTTGATGGCGACATATTCCTGTTCCTGGTGGTCGTATGCCTTGGCAACCTGTGGGGAAACAATACATAAATCCTTGAGAAAATGTACATTTTACAATAAAGTTTAACCGTCGTTCAAAAATCCTACTCACCCAATTGGTTAAGAGGGGGAAATTAGATTTGCATAATGAGCGGGGAAAATTCAATTTGCATAATGATTGTGTCCATTGCTTACTGTTTGAAATTTAGCAAAAATAAGTCACTTACCATACAAATGAAATTAACCAAAGCAATACAAGAAATTGTCTAAAAGAACTCTGAATTTTTTGGGGGCACATTATAAGGATCTGTGGAAGAATTGAAGGAGAAATGTCATTCAAATCCATGTAAAAAAAAAAGAACATGGAATAGACTGCTATTGATTTAATAATATCCCAGAGATAAGAATTAAAATGGAACACTAAGCAAACAAATTCACAGGCCATGAGGCAGAGATAATAACTATAACCATAAAATACAATTGATAAACAAACAAGCAAGCTGATACAAGTACAACACTATCTCAAAGTTTAACAACATACACGTAGGCCAATGGAAAATCAAAGAAGTCAGAGGGGCTGATGATTCGACCCTGTCAGAGTTTTTCTCGAAGAGTAAAAAGACAGATCCCGCAAGGCTGAAACGTCATGCCCTCTACCAGTAGCTTTTGTTGATTTGTATATCTCGCGCCAATCCAGTCACTAAGCAGAATCTATATATTGTAGCCTACAATAATGATTCTATTGCTCAGAATACATGTAGCTGATTCAATTACTCCAAACTCAAAACTTTCACAGATGATCGTTTGCTCAAATTGGTTTTAGTGATCAGAAATTGCCTCAGATCACACCACAGAAATTGCTATTCTTTAACTGCATGTCTCCCCAACTATATCCCCCATTTACATTTAACTCCCCACATTTTCATCCCCAACACTACGCCCTACCTGATCTATGATCGGGTAAACCAGCTTGTGTACAATGTAGCAGTTTTATTTATTTCATATTTCAAATGCACAAAGGAAATACGCTCTATCAACTCTTCATCAGAAAAAACACACACACACACGTGCTGTGTACACAACAAAAGGCAAAAGAAAGAAAAACATCCATTAAACGGATTGCTTGGGTCAGAAATTGCCTCAGGGACGGTGATATTGTGCGAGATTATTCACATAATCGCAACGGACCTGTCTGTCCGTCGATCCGATACGCAGACATACACCCAGCACTGAGGACCCCCTGCGGTGCTTGCAAAAGTTTGTTGAACCCTCATGTGACCCGCTGAGGACAATAACTCAGTGACATTTAGAGGAAACATGTATGCAGCTTGCCGGGTAATTTCACAATGGCTTATGCATGTGTACTTCAGAATGTTTGCAAGGCTGTTATTTTGTACATGTGGGAGATTCCTTTCCCCGGGCTCAAAACAGGAAAAAATAATTAGTCTTTGAAAAACAAACTGCTTCCCAGATTAGAGTACTCTTTTGCTCTATAGATTCTCAAGCAACACACTGATGAACTCTTGTTTCACAAAAAGTATATATTACATCCACATGTGAGTTAATCAATAAATTTGGGGTCCAAAAGTGTGACCTTTTGTGTGTGCGTGTCCCCGTTAAACCTAACCTGTGTAAATTGCCATTCAAGTATCGTTAAAATTGATTGCACAGTATTTTGTTATTTGTTTGGCATATGTACCGGTACTTTGCTTTACAATATCACTCTTGGAGATAGAAGGCATTGAAGAATGTGTCCTAAATTACAAAAACTTATACGTGTCAGATGTAACAGGGACACGCAGAAATTGGACCCCAAATTTATGGAATGACCCATTTATACATGTACACTAATTACATATTTTTGTGTCTGTGAGTATGTGAACACCGGCAATAGTGCACCTAGGACAAAAGGGTTAGGGCACAATTTCCACAAACAATACCGGTACGTCCACGATTGAAATTCGTGTACAAAACCAATGCAAGCTGTTGCAAAAAAGTTAAGAGTACAAACAAAGGATTGAGGATTATGGAAAATAGGGGTCCACGATTGCCGTATTAAATGTGTGTATATGTGAATGATACCTTCATTTCATATGCACGAACCAAGACAGTTTGTTATTGATCTGAAAGACATTACTACTGAAACAATGGAGGCTCTGCTTCTACCATCTAGGTTTATTTTTGGTTACATTTACGGGATTTTAAGCGCCATTCAAAATCATTGTGGATCAAGGAAACAAAACTGAAATTTAAAACCCAATATCAAGAAAAGCTCACAATTATCTTCTGTTTTCAGCCTTTTGCCACGGTCCCCTGCCAACTGGATCCAGTGTGCAACACGCATAATTCCTGTCTGAGTATTTTTTTAAAACAGACCATTCCTAGTCATTGACACATTTCCAATTGAAATCGGACAAGTCCCCATATAAGAAACCCCTACATTGCAAACTAGCGTGAAATTAACCACCCTACCCACTACCACACTCATGAACATCAATGTGTAAACAGTAATTCAAGCTCGAAAAGGAAAGGGAAAAAGAAGTCAGCTATTTTTAGAAATCCATTAGGGACGACAGAGTTTCCATTTACTGGGAACCCTAAACAATCACATTGTAAGAACCAATGTTCCGTAACGGAATGAGCCAGTGCATGCATGATCATGCGCGGAAAGCTCATAAGGTTTCCATGCGCACATCAAAATTAATTGATTTTTGGCCCCCTGGAATGTCTGTGTTTGAAGAAGACAAGCCACACGTAAATGTATGGTGGCAAACATGCAACAAACTGGATTTTTGTAAAAACTTTTTACCAGGGCCCAAGTTGGCTCTACTAACCACAGAATTCTGCCCTTACGATCAACATTCTGTGGTAACCGCGGCAGTTAGCAGAACATTTTTTGTGCTAACCGCACCAGCATAGAAATTCTGTGCTAACCCTGAAAGCACAGAATGCTTAGTTACGGGATGTACTGTACGCATGCGCAGAAGCCAAAATTCCCGGCCAACGCGTGAAATACGCTTACCATAAGCACAGAATTTTCTGCTAGTGCTACAGTAAGCAGGGATTTTTTGTTAGCAGGCCTGGCACAGAAAGTTGGGTGAATATTGTCAAAATTGTCCATGGCCCATGGGTGAGCTCGATACATGACATCTCACAGTGTATTTCACAGAAGACAAAACATGGGTGTCCATCAAATTTTCCAGCCTTCTGATGATTTTTTTTATAATGTGGACATCATTTTTAAAACAAACATGTTCCAAAAACTGAGCTAAATTTCCCACCAAACTTGGCAGAAGAACCAAAGACATTGACCACACAGTTTTAATAATTAGAACCATATTCTGAAATGTTGGAAGTTTGAATGTCGTAATCAGGGCCCTTCCTTTCCACCCAAAAACAGTGTTGGATTGCAGTCCATTGCAAGTCCTTTCACAAGTCTAGTATTTATAAACTGGATGAACAATGACAAAGAAACGCTTTTGTAACAGTTCACTGAACGACTAGTGACTTGACTTGAGACTGAAAGACTTGTGATGGACTTGCAGGGGCTGGAATGCAACACTGCCCAAAATATGCATCAAATGAAACCGGAAGGGAAAACTCCCTCCATTTCATGCGTGACTGAGCCGTAACCCTGTATGTAATGCATGACGGAATGCACTCAATGCACGGGGTCACATTTTGTGGGTCAAACTGTGTCGTCTAGGGAGCAAATGCCATACATCATACCACAACTAGATGATTAAATCCGGTCAAATCATCCATAGTAATTCCATTTTGATGTATGAGGAAATCAGCTTGAAAAACTGGGTGGATGGGTAAAATGACTTTCGGAATTCCCCTTTTGGAATTCCGTAGAAAAGTAGCCAATTGCAAGAATAGTGTACTTCTTTTGACATGTACCGGTACACTTGTCTCAATGATGTGGATTTTTTTTTTTTCGATTTCCAGCGAAAGATTATTCAAGAAGGTTAAGTTAGTCATTTCCACATCAAAATTGACTCTTTTATTGTTGTTGGGAAAAAGGAAACCTACGGTTGTGCCATCAGATTTGGAAAGATGACATATTTGAAAAGGATGATTGAAAAAAAAGATTCAAGAAAGGTACCAAGGACTAAATTACCGAATTTGTTCACGGCATCATAACTTACGATGGCCGTACCAAATCGCAAGACTCATCATTTCTAATGTTCCAAAAATATGACGAGTTTGGTCAAATCAACCCAGTTTTGCCATGGATTTTAGCCAGAGAGGAAGCTTGGTATCTTTTAGACATCCTGTGCTACCGGTAGGAATGCTATTTGAAAGAGGTTGTGGAATGCTCGTAGACATTTCCGTCATTTTTTGGGTATATGTAGCCTAAGGTGTGATGAAATAAAAACGACTATTGTTTCTGTCATGAAATGAGTACAAAGGGTACTTTTGAGAGCTATTTTTCAGGTCCTGGAATGTTGGAAATTGTGTAAAATACCACTTTTCTTGAAAAACACAGTATACCAGGTGCCATAATAAACAGGATGCTTGTAAATGCTACTCTGCATCAGTCCTGTTTATTATCTCAATATGATTGTGTTTTGTTTGATGCCCGCAACACGACTTTTGCAAATGTTGTATTTTCCTTTAAACAGGCATGACAGGACTTGAAAAACAGCTCTCAAAAGTACCTTTTGTACTCATTTTATGACAGAAACAATAGTCGTTTTTATTTCATCACACCTTAGGCTACATACACCGTATACCCGAAAAATAACGGAAATGTCTTTGAGCATTCCACAACCTCTTTAAGTACTCAATTTTGCTGTTATTTTTTTCTTAAAAGCTTAAAACTTAGCTATTTGGATACCCTATTTTTATTCAATGCAAAAAAAGTCAAACCACTAACACAAACGTTGCCAACGTTCGCAAATGATTTCCCATTTGATATGCACAAAATTATCTTGAATGTTGCCTATGTTGGAAAGGTTTGCACAAGTGGAACGTACACTAGCCTTGGTCAAGGTGTTCGTCATTATTTGTCTGTAACGCGGTAAACGATCGGCGGCATATCCTCGCTATACAGTGCATTAAAAATATAGCGGGAACAGCGACCTCATGCGGCCACTGTTTTATGCAAATCAGTTGGATCCGATCGAACGCCTTGGTCCAATCGTCCACGAAAGCTTATATTTTTCTTTAGTTTGCGCTAGATTTCCAGCGCACGACGACATATGCGAATACAGATAAGCGTAGGCGGGGCTAATATGTGGAGTGTCCAATCACACCTTGATAAATCTCGACGTCATCAAATCATTTACAGCCTTTCGCCCTTTGCGAACGTGTCAGAAACCACGTTTTTTGTGCATTGGTGCGGTGTGTAATGTGAGACATCGACGTACACAACGTGTGTATGTATTTTAGAATGTACAGTACACGTCTCGCCAGTACCGCTTGTACGTATATGCAAGTTTTCACGCAACCATTGACCGATAAGAAAACAACTTTTTTAGCATTATGAGCACCACCCCCCAAACCTCACATGGAGGCGATCGTCTTGATCCAAATGATTCACATAGTGACCATATGAGGTCGCGCTGTATTTTTAATGCACTGCATAGCGAGGATATGCTGCCGGTTGTTTACCGCATACGGACGAATAATGACAAACGCTAAACTTACACCTGTTTTCTTTATGTTTTCTTTATGTTCAAGCTAATTGCTCACCTGACCGAAGGAGCCCTTCCCGATGAGGGAATCAATCTCGTACCGATCTTCCCACTTTTCTCCGTTCCGTATGATGTAATCGTAATTATCGTCGTCGTAGCCATCGTTGTAGAGCCGTTTTTCTTTCTTGTGGCTCGTGTCGTCACCCTGAGCTGGCAGAGCGCGACGCTTCTTCTTAGCATAATAAACCTGTGTTCAAGAACAAGTAAAAAGGTTGTAATGAAAATCTGCCCGAGTAACCAATAGCTTTCAAGTTTCAGGCAATGTCCATATATGGGCTTTCAGACAAAGATCATTTTACCCTCTTTAACTGAAACTCGCTTCCTATTGGCCCTCTCACTCTATCCAAAATATCCATGATGCACCTGGGACGAACCCCCCAAAAATTGGCAACCCATGTCACCCTAGCAATAATCCAGCATGGCTTCTACCGTACATGGTTTTGTACTTTACAACGTACATGGGTACAATGTGGCCTGGTCAGGACTACTTTGAGAGGCTCGTACCAAGTTGAAAATAGAACAAATTATGGCTGGCCTATGAACAAATCAGTTTAAGTATAATGGCAGGCCTTGATGATGAAAACCATGTTTGGAACGATCTGGGTCTGCTACAGGTGGACCCAAGTGGATTTCAACAATAGGTGAGGCAATGAAAAGGCTTCTCACTGCTGTGGCCTGGGTTCAATTCCTGGCTCAAATCATGTACTTTTTGAGTTGTTCGTTGGTTCTCTCCTGTGCCATGAGGTTTTTTCGCGGGGTTCTCCGGTTTTCCTCCTTCTGCAAATATCAACGCTTTAATCTGGCTGTGTTCAGTGGTAAGACCTGGGTCGCATGGCGCTGCCTTTGGCTTGACCACGTTGTAGCTGCGTCCTTTGCAATTCAGCTTCTGCTGCGAGTTAAAGGATAAGCCGCCCAAAGTTATTTAGTATTTGTTTGTCTGCTTACCTCGTTGATATGCTTGTAGGTCTTGATCAAATCCACACTGAGCTTGCGCAGCGGGGCGGTAGTGGCGTCGCGAAACGTCTGTGGGATACGATTCTGCATGGCGGCCATCTCCTCCTTCTGGTTAACGTAGCCTTGCTCCTCAAAGCTGCCTGCTTGCGGACGGGACGAGCGCGTCACGTGATTGGACAGGGAGCCCTGCGCGGTCGCCATGTCAATGGTGTCTAGATGGCGACGGTGAGACTCCACGAGGTCATCGTCGTGGTAACCATTGGCCGCTGTCAGGGTGTAGCGCTTCGCAGTTGGGCCTGTTCAAAGATGAGGTAAAAAAAGGATAAAGAGATGATATTTTTTGTTCGAACAGAAATGCCACATTCACAAGATTTCACAGGGAGTATAGTGTCATTAACTCTTCAAACAATGTGAGCTTTTTAACAATAATTTGGTCGGTTACTTTCATGATGATTGCGATTGAATTTGATTCAATGATATAAATGTGCTTGAGATTGTTGCGTCTTTGCGGAAATAAAAAAGTGTGAGAATTTCTAGTTGATTGATTCCCGATGTCATTGTTCAAACACACTTTTTGGTCCTGGTTCCCTGCTGCACGTGTGCATTGTGATGCACAGCTATTGGTTACCAGCAATGTAACCAACCAGTAAGCTGCTACCATCGTCAAACTTTGGCTGAAATTGTTCTTTAAAAGTTCCTGTTTTTTTAAACAGCACTTGAAAGAGTCCTTTTCTGTGTCCTACCAATTTACTAAGCAACTTTTTGTGTTTCCGTAACTTTAATTTTATTAGAATTATTGTTTTAGTAAATTCTAATAAATTTTATTAACGTTTAAAAACAACTTTTAGCAATGTATGAAAATAAAGTGGACACTAAAATTTCTCAACGATCAATGTGTTTTTTCGAATTGCATTCCTATTTAAGTTTCTTCATTAAGCGATTTCCTTTGGTTCACATCACAAACTGACTTGATGATTGTATTATTTGTTTTTTTATACTTCTGCAGTTCAAATTAAAATTAGAAAGCCAAACTTTATGATGCAAATTATTTTGAATTTCTTCAACATGTAGATGTTATTAATTTTTCAAATGACAAGACCTGTCGTACAATATCTATGATCGATGCACAACATGTATGTAAAGCATACGAAACAACCTTCAATAAATCTTTTCTGAAGTGTGTACATTTTGAAGCCGATAACCCCATTTTTCTTCAAACGCAAAGTACAAAAATCCTTAACTTTGTGCGAACTTTATTTGATGGGTCAAAGGTCAAGTACACCCGCTCAGTGGCTGGGCCTATCAAACGATAGCTTGTTATCAGCCCCCAGAGTTAAGGGATGTTTTTGGAAGCGTGAGAATTTGCACTTGGAGATAAACAAGAAATGTCCACTTTGGGATGTTAAAAAAACTTGTTACACAAAGGGGGCATGTTCCATCAGCATTTCTACTACATTGTACTACATTGTATTACATTGTACTACATGTACATCGTATTTACGATGAATATATAAAACTATAGAGTGATGTTTTTTGAAGCGTGAGAATTTGCACTTGGAGATAAACAAGAAATTTCAACTTGGGATGTTAGAAAAACTTGTTACACAAAGGGGGGGTTTGTTAACCCATCAGCATTTGTATTACATTGTACAACATTTGTATTACATTGTACAACATTTGTATTACATTGTACAACATTTGTATTACATTGTACTACATTTGTATTACAATTGTACTACATTTGTATTACAATTGTACTACATTTGTATTACAATTGCACTACATTTGTATTACAATTGTACTACATCGTTTTCACCCCTTGATGAAATCCATTAAACCTTTGGGTGATGTAGCATTTTATGGCGGTATAAGGAGTTACAGGCATGGCACTTTGGGGGATGTAGGGACTAACATGATGGATTAATATTTGACATTTTCTCACGTAATAAAGAATAATAAATACTCTAATAATTGAGTAAAATCTTGTGACTTAAAAGTTATTTAATCAATGATGAAGTGTTGAGATTTTCTTTATTTGTTAAGTTTATAACAATTACCCCCCCCCCCAAAAAAAATAAAAAGACATGTGGATTTGTGGTTGATTCCACTCAAGCAGAAACAAGATATTTTGCAGCAGTGGCCAGCCCTTCATTGTTTGATCAGACCGATATTTGGCAATATTTTCCCATTGTCAATGTGCAAATATTTCACAATACAACAACTCTACCCGATCACAATGGGGCTGGTGCGATAGTGGGGAAGTGCAGGGCAATTGTGATTGTTTAGCCATTCCATCATGGGACCGGAATGTGCGACTTATGAACATGTAGGGACACGTGTTAATAAAAGGAGACGTGATTTAGTGCTTTTGTTCAATTGCTGTTTGCAAAATAAAGTACCTTTTCAATACATATTAACTGCTCTGTTTCTTCTTATATGGAGTCGGGAACCAGATTATCCATTTCTGAAAATTACAGCAAAAGCAAATGATGTATATTCCCTTTAAAAGGAGACGTGATTTAGTGTTTTTGTTCAATTGCTGTTTGCAAAATAAAGTACCTTTTCAATACATATTTCTCTTTTTATCAGGTTTGGATAGCTATCAACTTAACAAGGTTTTTTTTGTTGAAGTCACATGAATGTTTTTCTTTTCGTGCACAAAGAGCTGTGAACTTTCCTCACTCTTTCAAGGACAAAAGTTCCAGATACAAAAACATAGCACTTCCCTTTTGGGAAAGCAAAACAAGTTAGAAATACAAACAACATGGGCCTACAGAAACGATTTGTTAGAAACTGATCAGCAAGAACAAAGACACAGAATTGACTTTGTTCCTGAGCATTTCAGACGCCAATGTAAAGGAAACACAGTATTAGACAAGCAATATTTTCTGGCTATAGCCTCAATAAATGAAACATGAAGAAAGCCCCTCTTGTTTCAGACAAAGACATTCCGAACATAAACACAAAGTTCCTCTGTCTTCCAAATAAGGAGTTACCAGCTGTGACCAGTTTGCCCTCACCCCAACCCCCCCCCCCAACCGCAAACCCCCCAAAGGGAGATTTACTCAAATTGCTAGCTCTATTTCACCCACTACAGGAAGTATGTTGTGATTTTAATGCAGCCATGTTGAAATACTGAACATTCATGTGCTGCTGGTGCGCTGTAGGGGGAACATTTTTTGTAGTGAATGTTGTGAGTCATGCATTCTTTCAAAACATTTACAAACTTTATATTTCTTAGAATTACATTGCGCTATAAATAGATGTGTTGATTGAGATTCAAAAGGCCAATCTTTTCCCTAGCAAAGTCCAAAACGTTAATATTTCATTATGAATGTCAGTATACAAGTTTGTACATCGGAAAATGAGAAAGAAAAAAAAATCAAACATTTGCCTAGCTCTGAAATCCTGGTTCCCCTTAAACTGTTACCCTGATGTCTTTTTCAAAACAAGACATAAAAGTCTTTTGTAAAAGAGATTTATTCACATGGTGCTACCGCAAACTTATCTTGTCTTAGTATCTTTCCACCATGCCAACCATCAAATCTCATGTCTTGTTCAATTAACAAAATGTTGTTTGTTTGAGGAGAAACGAAAAGGTTCTTTGGGCAACCACAAGACATCAAGCAAACCACTGTTGACAATTTACAAAAGATCACAAGATGCATCAGCAAAGTGCAGACAATGTAAGAGAGAAGAGACTTTACACACTTTGGCCGCAAGTTTACGGTGAATTTTTTCGATCAATTAATTGTTCCTTTTTCGATAACGGTTTCCATTAATCGAAAGGCCGATTTTTTTGTCCCGGAAAATGCAGGTTGAGAAAATTCAACGATTGAAAAATGATATCGCCTATCTTGAATCTTTTTTAACTTGGGCGATTCCATTTTTTTTTTTAGAAAACATCATCTTCGTGGCGATAACATTTTATCACCCTATCATCCAGTGCTACATGTACGTGGAATGTTTGAGATTTTTGTTTTAAGACAGTTTTGGCCGTTCTCTTACACCTTCTGAATGGAAGCCTTTATTTTCACAAAGTGGTTAAATTCGATTAATCGAATAGAAAAATGTAACCGAAGAACTGACACTTTGATCGCTAATAATAATCAAGTCCATCTGCCCTCAGATGGAAGCCCAAACTCCAGGGAGCTGATCCTTAGCTATATTTACACAGTTCCACTGTTTTTAAAAGCCACACGGTCTCCTTTTTTAAAAGCAATTGTGGGGTCACTTTTTATGCTAATCAGCCGGCGTAAATTCTCGCTTGAATTAGTTCACTGCACCCCACAACAACAACAGAGGAGTGTGAGAGATTCCTTCCATCACCCTGCCGGCTCCTTGACTCGCCAGACAGAATCCCAGTCAAAACATTGTCTGGCTGCCCTGGCCGGGTGGTGTCGGCAGGCCGCCTGTATTTGGTTGCTAATCCAATCCCTACCTTGACATTAGAAGACTAGAATACATTAAAGGTACAGTCCATCATTTGCAATTTGTGCATTTTGTTCGTTTGAAGCAACAAAAGTGCTCAAGATCTAAAGAAGGGTGCTGAACAACTAACCTGATGAAGTTTCAGCTCAGCTTTAGCTGTATATTTCGAGATAAACAACATTCTAGGATCTCGATTTCAAATCAAAAGTTGCTGAGTCAGGTTTTGAATTGGGCCTGAATTCAGTGTCCGAGACACGTTCTCACTCAAGCCGAACGCAGCTACGCAATGTCGCGCACTGATCCGACAACTTATAGCAACCGCACGCACGTGTGTGTTATGCCAAAGCTTGCGCGCACTTCGCCGAATTTCAAAAAAAGAACTTCTTATTTGAATTTCCTATGGTGCTTCTATTTCTTCAAAATGACAGCCTGCCAGAAAGAATGATTTCACACAGAGTTTAGTCCCCTTACTATCTTTCAGCCAAGTATGTTTTTCAACAATAATTACGCTAGTTACTTTTTGGATAGCTGCAAATGATGGACTCTGGCTTTAAAGAAGAGGACCAACAGCAATTGCATCTGTTGGATATGTTCAGACTTTTGGGGGGAGAAGAGATCTACGTGATTACATGAGGACGATATTTTACACTTTAAATGACTCTTTACATATGTGCTCGGAGTACAGTTGGATGGAATTTCATTCTGGGGCCGTGGTGGAATGTTTTCCTTCGTGAAGTGACTTTTGGCAGTTGGCATACTGAGGAGCCTGCTGGCTCAGTGGGAAGTTAGTGTTGAGGCTGGTTCGTACGTGTACTTCACACGAATGTCAATGGAATGTGACGTCAGGAAGCAGTTAATAATTCCTGAAACTTTAAACATGTAATGTTTATCGACCCTTAAGCCAAGGTGTGCATATTACTATGACGTCATGATGACATCACCAGGTATGCCGTATCAAATTACCAGCGATTTTTTGTTCAACGTATGACCATTTTCTGTCCTTTATAACTCATTAGAAAAACAGCAGATACGCAAGGGCGGGTGAGGTGTTATATTGTCAAGCTTTCCCAGAGTCTCTGGCGGTGGACGTGTTTCCACGTTAGTGGTTCTCATTGTTTTTGTGCACACCGTGTGTTGAACTTGAACTTGGCATCTGTACAAGGCCCGTCGTCGTAGCAAATATAGCTCTGTGACAGGGCTTCGGGATGTTGCAAAAT
Organism: Patiria pectinifera; assembly: GCA_029964075.1. NCBI lineage: Eukaryota > Metazoa > Echinodermata > Asteroidea > Valvatida > Asterinidae > Patiria > Patiria pectinifera. Next base: position 32,145,175 of record CM057150.1, read on the forward strand.
ATGACGTTACGGTGAGAAGTATCGTACAAACATTGTACAAATGACTCACGAGAGTCAGCATTTGTGGTGTTCCACTAAAGTTTTCAAATTTGGCCAATACATTTTGTCGTTTTCAAATATGGTGTTTTTCAGCCAAAAATGTACGTTAAGTAGTTGTGAATGTACATCAACCCCCACATTTCACAGTTCGCATGCCTATAGTTCCTCTGCTCCACGCTACCCATAGTGCTGTCAAACACACCGCATATTTGATCATCTACCGAAAATCGGATCGGTGCATTTTTTCCAGGTTGGGCGCGTTTGAATCCAGGTTCAAATAATAGACCACTAAATTATTCCAAAATGCACTAGCTGCCCGTGATCAGTGCACATTATTTCTAACATGTGCTGGTACATGTACGGTACCAGCTGTTTGTTTTGCCACTGCCTTTTCTGCCATTTAATTTCTTCACCGTTCGCAACAATAGAATCCTCTTGGTTTTGCTAATGTTCTTTGCCACGAAAGACCCTGATTCATCCATTATCTCTAACAATAGAACATACTGCTGCTGATCCTCAAAATAGAATCGGAGCCTCAGCTAAAACGGATCTTCCTGATCAAAATGGCTGCTGCTCCAAGGCCAACTGTTCACGTACTCGTGTTGCCATGGTGACAGGATAAAAAGCACTTAAGTACATGACACGTGTGGACCACTAGGCCAGTGAACTTCCATGTACTGGTAGGGCACATGAATTTTATTATTTCGCTGACGAAAGCTCTGGTATCCATAGCGACGAAAGACGGTGGCAAAAACACAAGAGGATTTGACAAGCACATTGCTACGTTCTGTTCCTGTATAAAAATGTACTTGCATATGAAGAAATATAGTTAAAAGTGCAAAACCTAATTTGATTTATATCATCCCGACGCAAAATTCCATCTACCGGTATTAACATTGATTTTGTAATAAACAGACAGACAAGGAATTTACAAAATAACGAAATTCCAAGCTACTGGTATGTATGGTAGTTTCTGTTTTTTTCTTTTTCTTCATTCTTATGTCAAATGGCAAAAATTGAAAATCGGCTGATCCAAGGAAAAGATGCACATCTGAAGAAATGGTTCTGATTTTACTATGCAGGACATACCGGTACACCTTCATGTACCGTATATGAACGGTTGTAAACTGATGCAAGAACTATGTGCAAATTGAATCGATGTAACTCAGTCTAAATTGTCAACATAAGTTGTTACAATTTTCTGTAAATTAAATCAGTGTTCAACGTGGTACAAAAAAAAATTAAAGTGACAAGTAACGTTTCTTATCATCGCAAAACGGAATTGATCACGAGTTGCTTTACTTGCACCTCGGGCGGCAAAACCCACACATTTTTCGCGCCCGCCACGCTCTAACGTCATTAGGCCCCCGCGGTGACGCGACATCGAAGAGAAGGGGCCCCTCCGGGTACCGGTGACATGCCCATATCAGGCTAGCTGTCAGAACGGGCCTCCTGTTGGTACTCCGCTCACCGGTATGCAGGGAATGCTGAACATGAGGCTCCGTCATGCCAACCATACCACAGCCCAGAAAAGGAAGGTCCCTTTTTTCTTTTTTGTTAGAGTGGAATTATCGGAATCGTTTTTAAAAGGCCAAGCAGATGTTATCCGGTCCGGGATCCTTTGATCTGATACACGCATATCATTGATGTTAATGCCATAAGTGACGTCATGTTAAGCTCAATCCAATCCATTTTTAACCTGTTTTTTTTTGGGGGGGGGGGGGGGGGGATGGGGAAAGCTGACGGAAATGAGCAAGGATGAGTTAGAGTCAATTAGAGAGATAAAAGCCCTAATATGAACAGGTGCGAATGGTTAATTAGTTCTTTTCTCCTCTTTTTAACATGAAGAGTCGTCATTTTTCCCCATTGTTTTCAAAGGTTGATGGCTATTTTAATTGGATATTTTACTTAAATTGAAATCTCTCTGCAATGTGATTTGAGGATGTGCACTACGAGAGCACAATCTGTAATACCGGTAGTTGTATACAATATGAAGTGAAAATTGCTGAAAAAATAGTGTTTTGGAGAAAAACCAGAGGTGTGTCCATAGGTAATTCTTTGAGCCATCTCGTTTAGAGACATCATTCACTTCAAATGTAATGTACATAATATTTAGTGAATCAGTGCTGTAGTCATGTCCATCACAAGTCCTTTCATAAATCCAGTCACAAGAAACAGGACGAACAATGATACAGGAATACTGATTGTAACAGTTCATATGACTAGCTAGTGATTTGACTTGAGACTGAAGAACTTGTGACGGACTTGTGACGGACTTGTGATGGACTTGTGATGGACTTGTGATGGACTTGCAGGGACTTGTGATGGACTCGACATCACCAGTACATATTGCATCCATAAAACTTCTCCCTAGTTCCCTGCACTGGCTTAATATTACACTCTTGTTCATTCACTAGATCGGACGGACGTGACTCTTCGCGGTCACAGGATCTCATCTGTGACCGTTTGATCTGATGGACGCAAATCACAGTTCTGTTGTGACTGACGTGATGTCATCTGCTTGGCAACAACCACCATAGCAACGTGTATGTCTGCATAGCCCCATTCAACTATCCCAGACTGCAATCTGGCATCAGCCAATCAAAACTCTTCTTCAGCTGCATCTTATATAATTATAATTTTGTAATGAAGTTGAATTTAGATTTTTTTTTTTAAAAACCTTTCATTGTCAATGTGATTATTTGTTTGTAAATAGTGTTGAGATATTGTTTATAGAAAAAATATTACACAACTTATCTGTTTAAAATAACGGAGGGAAATGAATAAAATGTGCCAACATTATCAGACATGAAAAGTAACATTGATACTTATTTTTTTAACTGGTATCTGACAGAAAATCTTTCGAGATAAATTTACAACAAAATAATTTGATGACTGTTTAACATCCGGAAAAATGATTTTAATAACTTGCAAGTGGCTAAAAGATGAGCTTGTGCATCATTGGTTGATGGCACCAGTTTGAAATTCACAGTGAATGAATCAAAAAACTTCCACATAAGTGAGTCAACACTTTTGGGGGTTTTCAAAGATGGGGAAGGATCAAAAAAGCAGGGTGGACGATGTAATCATTCACACGGAATATTAAGAATGTGAACTACTCATCTTCTTTCTCCCCCGTCATCTTAGTAATGGAAGAACCCGATGGCCAAATAATCCAAAGATGACAATTCAGAAATTAACCTCTGGTTGAATTCTCACATCATGAGTGTAAGTCTTAGTCATAAATTCCACCATATTTTCTTTTAAGAACAAGCACTCCAAAAGTGAAAGATACTGTAGACAGATTCATGCACATACTGTATTTCCTTCCTAATAAAAAAAAAATGTATTTATTCAAATGAAAACTTCGAAAAACAGTGGTCATTTATTATTAAAAAGTTGACCTGATGTTAAAATGTTGGCTTCTACCACTCATGGGGGGTGTGTAAAGCAGGGGTGGTAAGTGGAGGTGAGTGCGATAATAATGACGCAAATACTCCGATCTTTGGGATGCGGAATATGACGGATTATCTCCAGGGAGATGAGTGAAGAATTTGACGGGGCTTTTTATAGCAACATTGGCAATGAGATTAAATTCTTGAAGTATTTGCATTTTTGCATGATTAGGATGACCTCTGATGGAATCTTCACATCCAGTCTGGCTTGGGTACCGCCAACAATTCTGAAATGTTCAGAACGGAAACTCTACAAATTCAATTTGACTGAAACATTTCTGAGCAAATTAAAAATCTGGCGCCTTGCAGGATACATCAATAAAATCAACTCTCCCCCCCCCCCAAAAAAAATCAACAAGGTAAATCTTTAAACAGGAAATTATAATAAAATCATTTGTACTGCCGAAATTCTGAATAGAAAATAATCTACAAAATTCAATTAGACCAAAACATGATTTAAATTCAAACATCCCCTATCCCCTAAAGGTAACTAAAAATAATGAAAATAAAAATAATACAATTAAGTTCAAGTAAAAAATATATGTCACAACTTCCCTGACCTCAACAAATCTGTTCTGCTGGCATTTTTGTTTCATAATTTATCAGCTGGCACAAGCACATCCTTCACTATTCAATTTAACAAAACTCATCATAAAAAAGCAGTGCACTAGTGCCATCAATAATTTCTTATCCCAAATCAAGAGCCTCCTTCCCTTTACAAAAATAAATCAACTCAAGTCCGGAAACGATAATTAATATATGAGTGGCTGCGCCAATAAAAAATGAATGGCTCCACCAGCCTGAGAAACAGTAATTAGTTTATGAGTGGCTGCTACTAGGCAAACCATGGATGGCCATTGGCTGGTTGAATGACCTCTGTGTGACCTCAGCTGTGAATAATGCCACAGGCTTGCTCATTAAAGGGGCTCACCATGTACTGCCCTTGGCAATTTGCACAGTAGATGTGTATTGTTGGGTTAGATTTTTTGTGTGGATACTAGATAGGGCCAATTTGTTTTCCCTGATGTCTACAGTAGTTCCCTGCAGGATACATACATCAGTACATCCAGCTGTCTTTCTTCAGGTTGATTGTTGACACTTTTGAAAAGTCCTACATTTGGTAGGCCTACAGATCTGTAGTGTATACATCTAGGACCTAAGGTTTCAGGAATAATAATCAACTTCAGCATAAATCAGACATTAATGATCAAACCATACAGTGTATATTTCATGTACAGGTACTGACAATAAACACAGTACTACAAAAGAGACAAAGAAATAAACACTGGAAATGGAATGTATTCTTTACAAATATTTAAGTTAAAGCGGGCTTAAAAATGAAGGTGGTTTGTTTATTAGACGATGAAAGTTGATTTTACTAGCATTATGTTTCAACTTTTCTTTTTTTTAATCTATATTGCATTTCTATTTTTTTTTTTTTTTTAAATGTTATTGCATTTCAAACGATTAGCATTCAAGAGCCTAGTATCGATGCTCTGTGGTACAAACAGGTTTTAAATGAAAGTTTAAAAAGTATAAAATGCCGAAATGAAAAGCGATACCCTGTGCAAGAAATTAAAAAAAAAAAAAAAAAAAAAAACCCAGATTTTTATTTAGTCATGAATGCAATTTAAATTTAGGGGAAAATAAATTTTGGGAAGTTATGAAAAACAATGCTAGAGAAGTAGAAAAACTCAAACACACTCAAATCATATTTTGCTATGCTGGGATCAAAAACCTTTTTGATGGTGACGCAACATGTTTGGGTCAAATAAACAGCTGTTGTGAACGAGTCTCCATATGACCACGCTGATACAGCTACATGTACATGTACATGTACGGTACGTCCTATCGTTTTATCATTAAGATTTATTGCAAAACAAAACACGCTCTGTTAGTGTCCCCAGGCAAAGTCAGACTAATTTTAGACAAAATATTCCAGCGAACAATTCCATTATTCAGGTCCGTGTGCATACACAGTGTCAAAACTATTGTTTTGTTCATTTTTTTGGGTTCATTTTCACAAAATACCAGTACATTTGATCCAGTAATGCAATGACGCAGTGTGTCAATGATCATTGGGTTACTGCCCTTGTGTCACTTACAATTTATGCATTTATTTTCAGAGAACGATTACGCACTTACGACACCTGTTCCAAATATTGCCTCATTCACTTGTAAAGAACTGCTGATCTGAAAAAGTACACTTGTACACACTGTGTGCAAGTGGCTGATTGTGAATAAAAAAAAACGTGATTGGAAAATAAGGATCTGGTCTTGGAGTTATCCAAATTCATTTGTCAGATCTGTGACGCTACATGTACTGTTCTGTGGGGGACGGACTTGAATTTGGTTGCACTGCATTCGGTAAAAAATGGTACAATTTCATGTGAGAAATAACTGAAATTCTGCTCACACCTTTGACCAAAATGCTCTTTTATAGCATGCACATTTTGGCTGGACTAGTTTTTATTTTTTTTCTCTTTATAGATTTTAAAAACTAAATACATGTATAAAACCTGATGTACTGAAATACATAATCTATCTTTTTCAACTTTAGGAAATACATAATCTATCTTTTTCAACTTTAGGCAAAATGGTGTTCCATTGCATTTTTATAACTTGAAACAAAGAGAAACAAAAGTAAAACTGAAAAGTGAAAACGGTTTCCCGGAAAATTGGTTGTACCGGACTACCTGTACCTAAACACAGCTTGCGTAGTACATTGTAGCTGGGATTATGACACAAACCCAAAGGAAACAGGAAGTATTGAAGGCAAGATTCATCACATTTCCCTCAACGTATTATTAATTCCTGACTGCAGGATTGAAAATTAGGACCAACTAGTACACAATCCTAATAAATTGCATGTATGGGTCATCCTATAGATTTGTGGCCGAGATTTTTCCAAGTGGAATGTCTGATATTTAACCCTAACGTCCTAGCCTTTACTTTGGGATAAAGAACTGAGTACTAGGCCTACAGGGGGCCGTTACACATAAAACAGTCCGCCGCCATAGTCCGACGCCTCGAGTCCGGAAATTTCGCGGACTATGAGGCGCCCGGACTTAGATATAATCATTCCATTTATCTCCGCCTCATAGGTCCGCCGCCCTCATAAAGTCGCCTATAAGTCCGAGAACGGAAAAAGAGGTCGGACTTACCGGGATGAGGAGGCGGGCGTCGCTCTGAGGCCGGAGCGATGAGGCGTCGGACTTATGAGGCGGATCTATGAGGCGCTGGCGCCGGCGATTTATTTGGTATATTTATTTGGTTAGGGGATGCAATTTTGTCGGACTTATGAGGCGTCGGACCTATGAGGCGTCGGACTTATGAGCGGACCCCGCCTACAGAATACTTTGAGTGTTGTGCACACTTATGCTGAAGTATTCATACTACAGTTTACTGCTAGTAGTATTTTGTAGCTTTAGGTGAGGCTAGGGTTAAAGTGCTTTTAAAGGAGAAATTTGAGCTGCATGAAATAAGTCCCTTTATCAAATCATGTGTAAAACTTGCCGCTTTAAACAAAAGTGAGGCACTTGACAAACAATAAATAAAACCGCGTAACTTGGTTAACAAAAGAAAATTGAGAATGTTTTTCATCGTCTCCTTGAGACCACTCGCAATTTGTGAATATTTGAATGGGATTGTATGTATTCACGAGTTGGCCATTTTTGTTGAGTTCCCTGCATTGTATTTCATAAATTGCTTTGTGTTTAATGAGATGGCACCAGACTATTAATGCAGGCATATTGCAGCCTTATTTTACTGTCATTTTTTTCTTCAAATCTGGCTTTAAACATTACCGAAAGTTTAAAATACAAATTTGAGATTATTCACTGAAGCAGACTGGAATTAATTAGAAATTAACTTGCTTTCATTTCTCTACACAAGTTCCAGAAATCAAGATTTTACCTTACTCTCAATCCAATATGGCCAACTCGTGAATAAGGCCCATTAAGAAATCTGATTCGGTTGACAACTGAATATTTGGTATATTATATGCGACACAGTCCCCTACGTACCGGGTACTGTATGCATCATACAGGACTTAAACACTGCATGTAACAGCTCATTCTCGATATTGACTGCTCGTTCAAATCATCCAATCAGTTCGACGTGGTACACAGTAGCAGTGCATTTGCGTCATCAGTCGGATGATATGACATCCCCCCTTTCTCTATATTCTTGAACGAAACGCACAGCATCCTTTTACAGGTAAACCCCATTGCTTGCATACCAATCAAAATATTCCAACAATTCAAATCAACTCTCGCGATACTTGTCTTGCCTTGCACACAGCCAAGACACGAAGAGGTCATCCTCTCGACCACCCCCCCTCCCTCCCCCCTTACACCTTCCCAGACATGCAAGTGACTACGCTCTATCCCAGTGTCCCCTGGTTGACATCAAGCACGCCTAACCAACACGGACAGCGGGTCTTCCGGCAAAATGTCACGAAACCAACGCTGGATTAAGCACCCTCCGTTCCCAGACACAGACAGATTTATTTACCCTACTTATTTCCAAGCGACTGATCAAAGCCTCTCTATTTATTTGGGTTAACCGGCTTTTTTAAAAGCTATTCTGGGCAGCAATTATTTAAATAGGAGATTAGATGAGATCACGATGGGGTTTTAAATTTAAAGCAACTTAACTTCCTTATTTTTTAATTTCTTCCGGGGACCGAAGGCTCAAAGTTTGCACATCCTGGTTAACACATGTGTTTTCTTTTTCCTTAAAGAATGTACACATTGATTCTATTCCAACTTGACAACCTTGACATACAGATAAATATGGTACAACTTTTATCCTGCAATTGTCAGTCTTACATGTACATGTATCAATTTTTTTTTTTTTTTACTCCAACTTTTTTTTTCTTGGGTGGCATCACTGTCAAATCCTTTGTTTACATTTGTACAAAATCAATGTGACATGTGCGCCAAAGTTATCATTAAGGAAATTTCTGTGGACAACTGTATGGAGCTGTATGCATTAGCCACCATTATACATGAAACCCAAAATTTACATTTTTCACATTAATTGTAGACTCCATGAAAGCATAGCAGGATAAAACGATCACAAAATTTGAACAAAATTAATAACAACATCTTTATATTGAACCAATCCAAACTACGAGCTTCCCTCCATTTAAATGTACCGGTACAGAACCACTACAATTCAAATTCCGTGCCTATTGTAAATCACGAAAAACCTTCCACAGCTGCAAAAAAATAAAAAAATATTCTACGCAAATATCTGCCAAGCGCTCACAAAATCGGAGCACGCAGGCACGTACATGTACCGGTAGAACGCAATCTGTGTCCCCGATACCCAGCAATTAATCAGCGAACGAGAACACAAACACCAACCAGCATTGATCCGGGTAATTTGGGGCATCGGAACGACGGACAGACGAACAGGAAAGATTTAATTTGGGAGGGGAGCGACACTGTCTGCCCACGCGATTTCCGGTCGCCACTGATTGTGCATATGGGTGCTGCGTCTTCCGACGGACCACGTATAAATGGTCCGTGGTCTTCCGCACTATCCCAATCACTAGTTATTTTTAAAGGGATCCACTATTAAACGAGTATGTATTTTAATTTCACAAAAAGGTTTAATAACACAATTTGGAATTTCTTTTGGAAGTTTTTCTTTATAACAAATATTGAAGACAGCTTGTTTTTTTCAGGATGGCAACTTAGCAAGGCAATATGCGATTCCAGACTTATTTGGATTTTCTTTTTGGGTGGCCTTTCAAATTTATAAAAAAATAACAACAAATTCTAATCATGTAATTTTTGAGGGGACATGATTTTAATTTATATGGCAGGGACATTTGAGCAGAATATTTCAGCAATAAAATACTGAGAAATATGAAAAAGTTGAGGATGGCTTCGGTACATTTAACAATTTTGTCAATAATTTTCAAATTTCACCGAAAAATGTCATGGTTCCAATTATCAACAGAAAATAAAGATCATCGATTCAGAATCTTTAATATTTCAAAAGATACCTAATTAGATTGTCAGTTTATTTGGACTGAGCAGCTGTAGGAATCTACATGTGGACAACACAGGTCTTTTGAATGTCTCAATAAACACCCCGCAATTTTATTTATTGATGACTAAATTTCATGGTTCCAATTAGCACCAACACAAAATAAAGATCTTCGATTTACATGTAGAATCTTTAATATTTCAAAACAAACCTAATTAGATTGTCAGTTTCGTTTGACTGAGCAACTGTAGCAATCTAAATGCATGTGGAAAAAGTGAGTCTTTTAAATATCTAAATGCACTCTCTGGAATTTTACGTATTGACGACCAAGCCTGACCATTAACAAACACACATGACTGCTTCCGCCGCGCTCAGCTTGGGATTTTAATTTTTTCTAATTGTCCAGATGTTCGTTTGCCCGTCCGCCCACGTACCGTAAGCCGACTGGAGCTTCCATCCGTCCGCACTGACCTAAAAAGAGAAACCTGTCTATGGGAACCGGTGAGCAGACAACCGGCTAGGTGCAGGGCCGTGGCGATTGCTACGTCGCACGCAGGATTGCGGGGGCGGATGAAGGGAGTTGTTTATTCAAAGACGGTAGGGAATAGGAAAAAATAGAAGGCTAAGTACTAGGCATCTACAATTGTCAATTTGCTACATGGGCTAAAATGAAGAGTTTGCCTACCTTTAATTGAAGGGAAAGGTGAACAAATGCCAGTTCTTTGAAATGTATTAATAGAAAAATGTAAGTAAAGTCACAAAATTTAAAACTGTGTTAATTTGATTTATAAAATAAAATGTTTTCCTTATTGCTAAATAGAGGATACATGCATGTTAACACAGTACTGAGAGTTCCAAATTTTCGGACTAGTTTACCCCCAAATAATAAAAAGATATCTTCCAATTTAAAAATTGACATGAATATTGAAATATACAGAATAATAATTTTATTGCTTTTAATTATTCCTCCATTTTTGGTCTCGGTTTTTTTTTTTATCATGCTTTTAAATAATATGATCAGCTGGGATGGGCATTGTCAGTTTCAGTGCAATTTTGTAATTATAGATGTATTTCTTAACTTATTGTCCTTTAATAAGACAACTTGTTTTTAATAAATTGTTGTTGTTCTTTTTGTCAAGGTCTTGTCTTTGTTTATATCTTTGTCTTGATGTAATTTTTTTTTGTAATGTGAGGGCCCCAATAATCAGCTTCTGCTGGATGGGTTACCCTCTTTAAAGATGGTTTTAAATAAATAAATAAAAGAAAACTATTTTAAGAAGAATTTAGAGCAATTTATTTTTAAACAACAGAACTGAAGCAAGGCAAATTTAATGCTTAAAAATGCTATAGCCTTCAGGGCATTTGAACTTCAGCATACATTAGGCGATGTCCTAATGATCTTATAACGCATGTGTTCTTTCCATTAGTGTGAAAGTAGCCACATCACACGTGGCAAAATCCACTAATTAATTTACATGTAGATAAGCTGTTCCATTTAGTGTGCTTGACCTACTGGATTCCATACACGTGCGTATGGAAGATCTGAAGACACCGGTGGTACGTAACGTAGGCACGTTAAATGAAACGAACCGAAAGGTAGGGTAATCCTGTAAGAGTAATGAGACTGCACACCGGCCGTGGGGCAAAGTACCAGCAGATATGATATTTGTCTGGGTTTCTCAATTTAAAACCTGGACGCAAAAATGCCAGAATAAAGCTGACCTTTTCTGTGCACTTTTGTGACAGGGGTGAACTTTTGCATGAAATGCCCTTGAACCAGTCATAAAACTAGAAGCATATTATTCTACTATACTGCATACAAATAAATTATGGAGATGAACAAAGTCATGAAAGAGTACTACGCAAACTACAGCTAGCCTGCGCATTTAGTATTTGATTATTCGAACTTGGACTTCGATTTTGAAATGTAATGATCCAGTTACATATGCGCCAGCCTAAAGCAGGATAACAGTATAATTTTAAAAAAACCAGGTAGCGAAATGGCTGGTATTTGAACAATGTTAATTTAAAAAATTTGAGCTACAGAAGTTCTCAAATCATGTAAACGTGGAAGTGGCTTTCAATAAAAGTATGGCATTTGACAGACAAACGCAACTTATGTGATTAAAACAACATTGTGGACATTTTCAATCATCTCCCCCCCCCCCCCCCCCCCAATTTCAAATCTAAAGTTGCTGAATCATGTTTTGAATTGTTTTGAATTGCAGCTATACGCGATGTCGCGCACTGATTCGACGAATTATAGCAACCGCGCGCGCCTGTGCGTCGTACCAATGCTTGCACATGCTGCGCCGAAAAACAAAACGAACTGCTAATTTAAATTTTCCTACGGTGCGTCTTAAGACGCACCGTTGGAAAGGCCTTCTTTCGTTGATATCACTTCAAAATGATAGCTTGCCAGAAAGATTAATTTCACAGGGATTTAGTCCACTTACTATCTTTCAACCAAGTATGTTTTTCAACAATAATACGCCAGTTACTTTTTCCGATGGCTGCAAATGATGGACTATAATAGCTTTAAATGGGCACACTTTCATCTATTTTACAGAAAAAAATTGTCTTCAAGATTTTCCTGGCATTTCAAGGAAATCAACCTTGATTCCGTCCCCTGTTTAATTGTAAATCTGTGTCGAGCACTGCAGTCACACCCTCCTGTCAAATAACTAATAAATAACCATCTCCAAAGGTTCTTCCACCCAACCAACTTCAACCCAACCGAATTTCTTTTTCATTCACAATCCCTCCAACATACAGCCCACTCCATCTTCCAAAATAGAAGCCGAAATAATTGAAAAAAATCTCTCTGTCCCAATAAGAAGATTAGTGGATGGTGTGGGATGGCTTGAAAACTGCCTATTCAATGTGGGTACTTCTTCCTTATTGCCCCTAAGACCCTTTTTGTGATTGACTTTTTTGTTTGCTGTGGACAATCGCTTTTGTATTTGGACAATCACCAGGTTTTTTTTTATAGGCAACCACAGATTTGCATGCAATGGTGGGGAGGAAGGGTCATTTACCTGGTCTGATTACACAACACAAGCCAGGTTTTTTGTAGTAGTCATGTGCAGGCCATGTGATAGGTCATGTCTGTGGTTTGGAAACCACAAAGATTTGGCGGGAAACTTTAGGTGTGAGAATACTTTGATCATAGATTAAGGTATAGGCTCTGTTGTAAATGTAAACAGCATGGGTTAGCTAGTAGAACTTTGCAATGTTTGTGTTCCTTCCTCCATGCCATAACATTAACAACTGCCGCTTGTAGAGTATTTTGTAAAAAAACATCAGTTCTGGGACTCTGTGGTCAGTTCTTGGACTATGGGTTTGCTTTGAGCGATTCAAACATTTTTTTAACTGACTCCAATTTCACCCAGGAGCCACGATCCCATTCACGTTCAACACCACATTTTTCTATTAAAAATACCCCCGTAAAGCCTCCAAGTCACTTAATGCTACAGTTAGTTGGGTGCGGACAACCTGGCATTTTTTTTTACATTAGCCTTTCTAGTTCCCAGACCCACTTTCATTGAACTCAATGGTTCTTGTGTCTGGAGTGCTGAATGGTAATAGTATAGCAACCGATGAAAACTGGTGTCCGAAAGAATAAATGTTTTCACTGACTGACGTAACACGTCTGCACCTATAGACAAATCCGGCGGCAGCCATTTTCTGCAGTGGTGTAAGGCTTGTGCGAGTTGCGCTGGCTCGGGTAGGGCGCACGCGCTTCGGGCTCATTCAACCAATAGGAATACCAAAATGCCATGTGCCGCGTCTTTAAGAACGCGTGCAGCATGCACGTGAGCGCGACACCCCAGCAGTAAAAGCTTCTTATTCTGGTCGCCGGATTCCACTACAGTTCTGAATCACCGAGTGAAATATACCTTTGGTAATCCCCCTGTTAAAATGATTTTGTAACCACTTAAAATTTGTTCTTAAAGTGTCTGGAATCTAATCTTGTTGGAAATGAAATTGTTACTCCTGGGCCAAAAAGTGAGTGAGGAGTCACATTAAGGCAAGTAAAACTCTGTGCGTGAACCTTACAGTGGCGCATCATGACCACGAAGTGCAGCTGCAGCTGTGGGCCATGGTGCGTAGTGGTTCACATGCAAACAGAACACCGGGTTTGACAGGGCCCGAACCTCAGGGCGTTTTCGAATCCCTGTTCTTGACAACACTCGGGTTAACCCGACACGAGAACAGCGGTCTTGAACATGACGAACAGACCCGAGAGAGCGTTCGCGGATCAATTTTTTTCACTCCCCGGTTGATGGAGGGTTCGGCGAGGTGCAGCTTGAACAAAATGGCGGACTGTGCACTTTCGTAAGTTGTTTTGTGGTGTTTTCTTTGCTAATACCCTTATGATTGGAATAAGAACACCATTATAGTGCAGGTCTCCAATTTCATCCCCGCACGTCCGGTTTTGCAACAGTCGTCCTCGTTCATTTGGAATAGGCCTAAGTACAAATTCAGACGATTGTCGGCCATTTTGCATTGCTTTATATCGATGCGACACGCACCCGCGCGTTCGTAACAACCAGCTCGAGAACACGTTCTCGTGTTACACGCGTGTTGTCAAGAACAGGGATTCAAAAACGCCCTTCAGCGTTCACATTATGGGAGTGTGCACATTCAGAATAAATCATTTGACGTGCGTACTTCGCGCCATGCGCATGTGAACCAGTGCACCATGCAGTGTGTCTCCTGCACTGAAGCTGCCAGAGTGGTGACGAATCGCCATCTTCAGTTCAACTTCATGCAAGGAATTCAGAGACGTACGTTGAGGGGGTAGTGTGTGGAATCCATGAGGTTGCAGGGTACAGACCAGTAAATCGTGTCCCATAGGCAGGAATGCAACTGGGAATTTGGAAAATACGCGGAAGTTCCAAACCACACAAGACTTTGGTTTGTACAGTGTTTTTCAAACGAGGAAATCAGCCGATCCGAGGAAAAGTTGCATGCCTGCATAGACCTCAGTAATTTTTTACGTGCACTTCCAACAATTATTTAAAATACCCACAACTCTCCAGGTGTGGAGCAACCATCAAATTGAGGCTTGTTGTATCATTTTTCATTTTCTGTTCAATTTTCGTGTGGTAATCTGATGACTTTTGGGAAGAGAATGCCACCCAAAGATGATGAATGCCACCCCTACAAGTAGTCCTGTGGCCCATTGCCACATCATGCCTTCGATCAAAATTTAACGGACCAATTTCATCAAAATTTCACAGAAATACGAGCTCGCAGTCCTGTGCACGGCTTCCACCCATCTTTCTATCAAACCTTCAAGTTGATGGCCCACATAATGCTCTAATAAAAATAGCGAAGAAAGTGAAGGCGTACAAATTGTGCTTTGACCCGCATAGGCAATTTTGTACCTATGTACTGGTCTGCACCCTTTATAGAAACAAGAAGAAAATGTGAAGTACGTACGTCTTCCATTGACCCTCCTGCGACTGGCCACGGTGAGGGGGTTGACAGGCAAGTAGGGGGAGCCTTCAGTCTTCCGCCACGAGGCGGAAGTGTCTCGCGACAGCATGCCTTGACTTGGGTCTCCGTGATCTTGCTGAACCATCGGCAAAACCACCGCTTACACCCTCCGCTCCAAAAAAACCAAAAAAAACAAGCAATCTCGGATTTTAGAAAAACGCAATCCCAACGTTGCGGAGTTTGACCTGTTGTCCACCTCTCAGCAACAAGTTTTATTTAGTATTTAATATCCCAGGCAAGGAATAAAGGTATATTTAATCCAGAGTAAGCTTCTGTAACGGTGACAACTTTAAACCACATCCAGGGTTCGGCGTTTTTGCAGCACCAGTGTAGAGTTTTAAGAAAACGTTTGTCCTACCACTTAATATCAGCGACACTGTCATAGTCAATACTGATGTCATCTTTTCAACAGATTCCAATTTCTCCTTTTTGAAACCGCTTAAAAATCCGTACACTAATTCCTGGGGCAAAGTATCTCAATCTGCAGACGTCTAAAGCATCCAGAGAAGCTGATCAGTGTTAAAGCAAAGCTCCCGAGGAAAAAATCTGGAGATGAATTGGAAACTGGGTAGGAAACAAACCTTCAAATTTGTCAAAAGGCAAACACAGTGCTTTTAACATCCATTTGTGCAGCACAATTACAGACAATTTTCCATAAGATCATGAAGGTGGGTATGTAGATCAACGCAATTCCATCAAAGGGGCCTTCGTCATTCGCAGCTGCTATGTGACATTTAAATTCCACAGATTTGTGCGTCACAAGCTAGCATCATGATTGAAAATTAAAACCAGTTGCTGTCGCGTCGGACTCTTGACGGTAGATGTATAGTGTTTATCCAGTTGAGGATGGAGGTCATCCGGGGTATGTAGTATGTTCATGAAGCTATAAAAAGGATTGTTAACTCCACAGTGCTCTGATGTCAAAATATAGAAATCACGTTGCTGTTTGTTGACAAACAAACCAAACAATGCCGCCACGTTCCTTCGTTGACATTCAACAAATGTGGAGGTCACAAACTATGCTGGCACATCCAAAAAAGGTGAACTTCAACAGGGAAGAATTTGAGTGAATGACAGCGACGAAGATGGTGATCCAGACAAGCTGTCCAACAACTCATGCCATGAGCATCGCGCTGATCGCTTCAAACACGACAATGCTGAATATTTCCTTCCGTACTCAGAATTCCCTGTTGTCGGTGTCACAAACTGGAGTAGGTACCGGTGGAATCAAGGTACAATGAAGCTCTATCAAGCACCTCTCTTGTATTTAAAAGGTGCCGCTTTTGATGAACCAGACGCGACGGGCTGATCATACAACCGTCAAAACATGCCGGCGTTTGGCTTATGCCCTTGCGTACATACACAGGTTTTTTCCCTCTAGCATAGATCCAGTGTGATGCACTAGACAGTTAATTTGCCCAAACATGCAGGCTGCTCGATGTAGCTCGCACAGCTATCTGCATACGCCCACCAGGGTACCCGACAAGCCTTAAGACCACCCAGCTGATTGGTCAGACACAATGCTTCTGGGATTACAGCCCCGGTAACAGTCAGCCAATCAGAGGTGAGGTCAGTGAGGGGTGAAGCATTGACTGCCTGGCCACTCAGCTGACAATCATTCTGTGGGTAGAATTTGGACCGTACCATTCAGCCAGACAGGGTGAGTCATAATGAGTGCAGTTCTCTAGGGAGGGGACACAGTTCAGTGGGTAGTAGTGTTAATGTGTACGCCTTGACATGGTGAATTTACATAAATATCCAAATGGTGATGCATAATAAACAGTTTACATAACAGATTACTCATTGTCAGTCATAGTAACAATTTAATCTTATGAATAGAAACAATTTAGTCCCGCATACTGTACATATGTAACAAAAACAGGTACTTATTGTAGGCCTACTTCCAATTTTACAAGTACATGTACCTTAATAAACATGATTAAAAAAAAAAAATTCTAATGAAGCGATTTGTATTAATTATATTCATAATATGATTGAATCCTACATTGTATACATACAGTAAAACTTTGGTATTTTTTAAGAGAATAAATAAAATATAAAAAAAAATTTGCAAAAGAAAATTGTTTTGAGGCATTAATATTTATAGCCTACGCATCAAATTTGAATGCCTTGAAGAATTAATTAAAAGTACCACTTCAATGTACTTTTCAGTAATACTCATTACAAATGCTGAATTTTTTCCCGCAGTTTGGATAAACTTTGCAAAATGCATCTTTCCTGCACAACAAACCAATGCAAAGCATTTTGGCTATTTACACCGAAGACAATTCCAATCAAAGCCATTCTAGAATTAGAACAAAAATCATACAAGGCCGGAGACTAATTGCACCATATTGTAACTCACTAATCACAATACAAACAATGTTGGCTACCTGCTGCGTTTATTATAATGAGGATTAGATAAGATAGGGTAATGTGTTAGCAAGTATCCTATACTAGGGAAGCTTAGGCCAAAGTGGTGCGGCGACGCGACTTTTTTTTTTTTTTTTTTTTTTGCTTAGCAGGATTCCAGTCAAACCATTCATTTTGCCGACGCGCATGGCTACGGCGACGCGCGCGCATACCAGAAACCGGAGACTTTTTTTTTTTGGCCTTAGCAACACTCCCCAATTTTATCTATGATCTGAATATCATGGAAAGTCCAACCGATACCCCTTTCCAAAATTACAATGTCAGGGAAAGATGTCTACTGAGAAACATAGGATATCACAGAAAGAAGTAGTTTCCGAGATGGAATATCTGAAAAAGGTTTCTTTTTGAGAAAAAAAAAATTCAGGGAAAGACGTCTTTACACAATGTTGAATCTGAGAAACTCTTAGGGCTGTGCCAAATATACCAAATATTTGAATATTCAATCCTCCATCGAATATCCGAATAGCAGTTTTCCCATTCATAAAAAATGTGCGGAGTCTCAAGAAGATGATGAAACACATCTGCGAAGTTATTTCAACCCTATACCGATAGTTGCATTGTTTTGGCTGTTTGTCAAATGCCACATTTTTGTCCGAAGTCACTTTACAGTATGCATAATTTGAAGAATTAGCTCTAATTTGCATCTTTAAATCTGTCAAATATCATCTCCGAGTATCATCTCCATAACCAAATGTGAGCTTGCAAATTTTGTGTGACCCCATTCAAAGTTCGATCAGAAATGTGAACTGAGCTGATTGGTCAATCAACCTATCGCGGTAGAATTGCGTCAACGCAGCTTGTAAAATATTGTCCAATTACATGTTATACAAATGGACGCGGAACGCCCAAACACTTTGACAAACAAAATCTAACGTACAAAATTCAATAGGGTTGTCTAAGGGGCGTGGCTAACTCACAAATGGCGATAGGTCAATTCGGCTGCCATGTTTTTGTAATGAAACGGGTTGCTGAAGACACGATAGAGGGCACTATGCTGAAGGGTCAGAATCTCGAGGTCAAGACGCAGTCTTGTTTTGCATAATTATTCACCGAATTTGCTTGCATATCACAGACACTTGCTGTACAATGGGCTATTCCATAGACTACCAGTTGGCTAAACATACACGGTAATGTTAATATTTTTGTAATAAAGCCACTGTCAATTGTGAACAGGTGCAGTGCACACATATTCCGATCGGTGACCCATTTTTATTCCTGACTGGTGCAGGCAGTTTAGGCTGGTGCATGTAAAACATGATCGCCGTGTTTCGAATACGTATTCATATACGTATTCAATCAAATTCTGGTAAGGCCCAAAATAGTAATAACCTTGTCTGTACAATCCAAGCTTGAAGAAAAAAAGAAAAGAAAACAAAAAGCCGCGTGGCCGCGTCAATTCCGGAACTTTGGTCTGACCAGAGACCGAATATTTTTTTTTTTTGGCCTAATGGAAAAGGTGAATACTGAATTATTCTATACTAAGCTATGCAATGTTGAATCGCAGAGACACCACAGACAACTTAAATGTGTATCTTATTTGTTCCATCTTTGCATTACAACTTTGAATAAAAACAGATGTTCACTTTTAGCTTCCGTAGTCTCAGCTTCAGGCCTGCAGTTAATCAAATGTGAAATAAAACATCACAGATGAGACTGAGGCCTAAGGGTTTGCACGCTGGACTTGATCAATAAATGGGAGGTTTTTGGAACACTGTGTGAATGATACATGTGCAGAGGTCTCTGTGTGAGTTTTGTGGTTCTGAAAAGAACCAGGACCCAATTTCACAGCTCTTCTAACTGCAGAATTCCCCGCTTACGATCACCATCCTGTGCTAACTGCGCTAGCAGAAAAGTTCTGTGCTAACCCTGTACAAATGTAGGCACACAATCCTCAGTTGGCCCTAGAGAGGACGAGAGAGAGCACACGGACATGGATAAATGTGGTCAGCTTCGGCTAACCTTCGCCGAGCGTTTATTGCTCTTGATGATACAGTCCCATGTATCCTACATGTATTAACCAATTACAGTGTTTGCATTGTCTACTATTACACTGTATGTTGAGGCCCCCTAGTTCCCCCGCAGGGATTGGTTGAAAGTGTGCAGGCTGCAGCAAACGGACCAATCAGAGATCCCAAACGATTTCTTGCCTACAAGAAGGCTGTTAGAATGTCCACTCACGCCCCCCTGTGCCAAAGGGGTTCTCCGGAGACGAGCACCGGAAAACCGTATTACGGGATGTACGCATGCGCAGAAGCCAAAATTCTTACCGTAAGCACGGAATTGTCTGCTACAGTAAGCAGGGATTTTTTGCTAACTGTAAGCAGAGCCAAAAAATTAGGCCCAGTTGGCTTAACTCCCAGCTTGAATCAATCTGTCTCTTCTCCTTGTCGCAGACAGACAAATATTTGAGTTTTGAAAATGCAACTACAGCGGCAAAAACAAACAGCCAATAATTAAAATGAACGTAAATGTCTGAGCAGAGTCTGTGCACTGATGTTTACTTCAATGACTCATTTGATTGATTTTTCAACTGCGCTTTAACAAAAGAATACAAAAAATTCTTTGTAATTTAAGAAGGTAAGTTACTAGTTTTGTACAAAATTGGCACAGCACCTACAGTGTAGCAGCAGTCATGCAACTGGGAATTTAGAAGAAACAAGGAAATTCCAAACCACACAGGACTTTGTACAGTGTTTTTTTTCCAATTTGTAATGGCATTTCTGAGAAATAAAAACGAGGAAATCAGCGGATCAGAGGAAAAGTTGCATGCCTGTATCAGGCATTTAAAAAAAAAAAAAAAGGACAAAGGATAAGAAAAATTAAGAAGAAGTAACAAATAAAATGAAAAAACAAAATGACCGACAAACCAACTGGACAAGGAACTTTTTAATTGAGCTACATGTAGGTTATTTTTCAGTTTGGCCAAATCCTACAAACAGAAAAAAAACCTACATGTAGCTCAATTAAAAAGTCCAAAAACAAAACAGACAAAAAGAACAGGAAAAATCAATGAAAAACAATAAATTGGTGGCATCCAGACACACGAAATAAATTAAAAGTACATAAAAATAACAATGTAGAGCGTTATTTCATAACAGCCAATTGTGATGCAATTCATCAAAAAATAAATCCTTGCATTTTCCGCAACACTGGGCAACAATAAATACGACCACGTAGCCTGTCCTTGAACCTGCATAACTAATCGAAGAGATTCTATTCTCTGCAGCTTTTACATCAAAACAACAATCGTTGCCACGATGCGTAATCTGCGCCTTGCTGTTGCACAACTGACGCGACCTGCGCTCAAATGCGCATAAGCCACATGTAATTGACGGGGATTCGATATTCGGATGCCGTGTTTCTGACATGCCGTGCTGTGACGCTGCTTTTGTCGATTGTGTTGTGTGCGATAAAGAATGCAAATCTATGCATTGTCACTCAAAAAACAAAAACAAAAACAACAAATTATCAAATTGGAGAACTGCAGATGGAAATGAACTGGCTGACCTTTTCCTGATGAAGGTGCAGCATACTCTCATGAGAAAAACATTGATACTTTTGGTCAAAATTGTATTCATAAATACATTAAACGGATGATAAAGACATGGATAAAGCATGAAGTGAACTTGCTGAACAAAATTGTAATCATGCAAAATTTTGAAACAAACACCAACCAAGCTAAACCATATGACATCCAAAAGCCCTACAATTTGGCTGGATTCTGCAAGATTCGCATTACATTATTGTTGGATTCTGTAAGAGACTGTAGACTGCTTGCAAAAACAAAAACAAAACAGGAAGGCTCAGTGTTTAGTTTTAGTACAATTGTATTTATTTTTTATTAAAAAATAATAATAATTGGGTGTCCATAAAAACATGGTGTTTCTGAAATTGGTACTAAACTGCTTATGGACTCCATAAGCAGTTTAGTACCAATTTCAGAAACACCATTTTTTTTTTCATCCTGAAATCATAAAGGTCAACCTTGGGTCACAATTCTGTATTCGTACAGAACAAAAACAAATAAAAGGGTAGGGGGGGGGGGGGAAATCACCAAACAAAACCTTATTGACTTCGTCTGTCCCAGTTTATATTATCTGCTCGTACTACGTGAGGCCCACTTTTTGCTCAAGACAAACTCTACACAATATACGCTCAATTGCCCAATATTGACCCATTAAACTCTAAAAGGAAGCCCTGCCATTCACAGACACAAAAGCCTTTCAATTTAAAGATTCAAACCTGTTAAAAAAAAACCTGGCCATCGTGAGAACTTTTTTTTCGCGACCTTTGTATTGTCATTGAGTGCTACAATGCGGGTTGTATTGTACTTTATTAAAAGCTCACTTGAAAAATTTACCAGATAAAAAAACGACTTGATGTTAAGGTTAATTTTTTCGGCGGGAAGTACGCTTGACCTAAATAATGCTTGCAGTCTTGCAGAATGCTGTGATTTCAGTGTAAAAAAAGAAAAGAAATTTCCAACAAATAAAGTTAAAGAAATGGGTCTGAACAGTGCCAGTAAAACAGACAATTTTTTTTATTACTACATTTGGTTTGTATTTCTATAAAATTCAAGTAGCCGTTACTTTTCAAGTTTGCTAATAAAATTGGTCAGTGGTGATAGCAAAATAAAATGGAAATGAATGGCAAAGATATGTGATCAAATTTGTAAGGCTAGAAACTCACATGACGACGAATAAGAATTTAATACAAATCGCAATTATGTTGCAGTGTTTGTTTAGGGTTTTTAATTTTAATTTAGGCATGCAAGTGCAATTGGGAAGTAACAACCCCCGAAAAAAAAGGAGAGGGCAAGCTTTGCGAGACTTGTGTAGAGTGTTTTGAAATTGTTTACGTCGCAAGTGTTAGGTTGAAAAACGAGGAAATCAGCTGAGCTGAGGAAACGTTGCGTGCCTGTTCATTAAATTTTGATCAAGAAGGGAGCTACATAGTACAAATGTGGGTACAATAGGTTTATTGTAGCATCCCAGACTGACATGTCACAACACGATTGCCCGTTTTCCGCTCACCATACCAGCCATTATTTTGACGGTTTTCTGCCCTCATCAGTTAAAAGTGGAGCAACGTCTTTGCGTACTGCTATCAGGGGATTTGAGTGTCCCACATCGGGGAAGTCAACTGGCACTATTACAGGCTTAATAGCGCAGTAATAAGGCCAAGTATAAACACGCTCACGCAATCAATCGCGCACCGCGTCGGCTCGGCGGACAAAGTGGGACATGGGTGTCGCGGCGCTGCGCATAATAACGACAATCTGGGGAGCACATGCCAATTTTCACAGGAAAAAACATCATTCCACATCAGGTTTGGTCCAGTCGGGCGTTACGATTTTTCCGGTAAGCTTCATTGATAACGCAAATTTAAGCAGGCATGCTCAATATGACTTTGAATGACAAATCAGACAATCAAATTCCTAGGGGAACTGGCCTAAAACAGCAAGGCATCAGCATCATTGATCACGTATAATAAAGGAAACGAATATTGGATTTATACCTGGAATACCAAGCCATCCAGAATTTGTTTTCATAAACAAAACAATACAAAATCGAATAAACAGTTTCTCAACTTAGTTTTATTTTTTAATAACAAAAGGAGATCATGATGACATCATCACATGTCAAACAGGTTACGTCACATTAAAGGGGCATAATTTCTAAGGCGTATAACTGACGGTCCGATTTTGTTGTAACTTGGTATGTACCCAGTACCTAAACCGGGACTATGTGTTAGGGCCTATACATATGTACAACGTAGATAAAATGGAGTGACGTCATGACGATGTCATCACATGTTACACGGTCGTTTCAAGCAGCCGAACAGGCTGCACTTCTAGAAAACTAAATTGTGATTGGGGTTTGAAAAGCATTTGGGTATAGTCCAAGAATTCTTGCATGCTATGTTCCATAACGAAAATGTTACCCTCTAGTATGATATTCATGGATTTCAGTATTTTTTCTCTACTGTTGGGACTTTTCAAGGAGATTACCAACAAGACTTTTTTGCTTTATAAGTTTTTGCGATGATTATGAAATTAAAGAAAACCCGGTGTTACCAATGGCACAAGAGGGGCCTTTTCTTGGACTCCCCCATTTCTTTTTAATCTGTGAACATTTTTAATCAATTTGTACAGTTATTTTAATGTAATTTTTTAGATTGTTTTTACGTTGATTATTACGGATTATTTTTATGAGCTGTTGAGATAACAATTTTCTTTAACTGGATATGAAGAAAATTGAATTGAATAAAATATTTCAAATGGCTTTATGCACATTTATATTTATAAAAAAAAGACAGGAAATCGGTAAAATATCAATTGTAAGTATTACTTGATGTAGTTCGTTAATACATATTTTGTAAACAATGTGGTTTGAAAAAAATGAATTTTCTTTTGAACAGTAATACTAATAGTATATATATATTTTCTGAAAAAAAAATCATCTTTAGTCAGTTACGTCATTATTAACCAGTTTACTGCTTCTCATTTGAAAGGTAAATTCGAATATAAATTTCATCCATAAAGAAAACTGGACATTACATGTAATAAAAGCAGTTTTGGTTTTAGGGAATTGCCATTAAATATCCATCCCAGGCACGGTGAACATCATCATGCCATTTATTTACGCATCACCGTCGCCTCATGTTGCCGTTTCATTATCCGCCTCTTCGCTTCATGCTCTACGTATCCGGCGCGCGGTGCACACCGCACATTATGCATGTCGCCCATTATGCGTGTCGTGTGCCGGCAGCACTACACCTGTCAAGTTAACCTTTCTGGGCACATTCATGTGGGGGTCTGTTTTGGCTGTTCCATTTGGTGGAACCACTCCCCAGTGTCTGGTTTGTGTGGGATAATAAATAAGCCTGGTTATTGTGAAGCATGAACATGGCCATTCAGTAAAAAGGTAAATTCATGTTCAAATTAGCCCCCAAAAAAGGGTTTAAAGGGGGTGTGGATTAGGGGTGTTTTTTTGCTAAAAATTTTCAGAAAATGGAAAAAATTAGGTTGGAAATATGAAACAAATATAGTTACACTGACTTTTTTTGAGGTTAGATTGAAAAAATGCTAAAAAAAAGAAAAAATAAAAATTCTTTAGTCTGGATGCCCTGACTCCATTGAAGAAGAAACAGAGCAACATACATATATGCTGGGAATTAAAGTACAGTGTTTTCTCTAGCTGGCTGTAAAATTCGCCCGGATTGAGGCATGTTTTGCAAGTCCCTGCAAATCATACATGTCGGAAGGAACAAATGTAAAAATTTTACAATTTTTGTTTTTTAAACCAATCAATAAATATATGATTTTCAACAACACCAAAGATAAATAGTAATGACACATAACATTATTTCTACATTTCCTTTTAGGGAGTGTTATTGCGTAATGAAAAAGGCAAATAATGGGAATCATTTCGAAAGGAATATTGCCTAATCACAGCTCATTCAGAAAGATTTTTTTTTTTAAATTTTCTATCCTTAAATTTTCATTATGTTTTATGTGAAGAGTTTTGTTCACTACTTATGCTGACGTGATTCTTTTTCTCACTACACTCTATGTCATTATGCTTTAAGCTCTGACAGTTGAATGCCATGAACAAATCATGTCTGACGAATCCACGGAATCACTATTCACTAAAGTGACAAAGTTTGAAGTTTGAAATAATTCTTATTCAATTCTAGTGGTAGTTGATCAGTTTACTTGCTTATAATGAACAAATAATCAAATAAGTAACATTCTTGTGAGAATTAATTCTTGATTAAAAAAAACCGGCCCGCTTCATCGACATTGTCCGCATATGATTTTCATTATAGCTTATAACACAAACATCTGTGACATGAATAATTGCAATCTTCAGACAGGCTTTTTAGCTGACAATATCATCACTTCAGGTCATGTGCAATGTCTAAATTTTCTGTTTTCAAACAAAATTCAGAATATTACTGGTGGTTTAAAATATATTTAATATATACAGGTGTAATTTGCAATATTCGCAATATTAGCTCAATTTTTAGTGGCAAAGGAAAGGACCTTCATGCACGAAAAGGGCACTCTTGAAAAAAATGTGTGGGTGGGGGGGCAGGTGTGGGGGGGGGAAGTTGGGAGAGTTCACAAAACTTTCCTCTGTAAAAAAAAAGTTTTCTAGAAAAAAAAAAAGAAAATGTTATTTACCCAACATTACCCAATTTACTGGGCAATAGCGACATGTTCGCTTTTTAATGCAAATAGGACAGAACCAGCTTGTTTAGGGGCACATATACAGACATGTACCGGTATGTGTAGCACCATTTTGTGAATATTTAATAATTGTTCGGATTAACAGCGCCTGTTTTGAATGGTTACACGTAACTATATGAGCCCCCATTTGTAGTATGAACACTTTACACTTAACCCAAGTATTAAAAATCTCAAAAGCAAAAACAACCCCTCCCTTTTGGTGAAAATTTTTTGATCAAGTCAGCATGGGGAGAGGAGGAAATGATTAGTGAAGAAAGGCAAGGATGGGGAGAAGATTAGAATAATTGGAACTTATTAAGCTTCAAGGCTTTGTTTTTGTGGGAATTATTGTTAAATATCCTTAAATTTCACAAGTTGTTTTTGTTTTGTTTTTTCACAATGTGTGTAATTCCTTCGTTTTCTTTTCTATGGCCGCTCTCTTTCTTTGGCATCAGCTTCTTCTGGATTTTGTAAATTATTGTATGTTTTTTATGCATAGCTGTACTCTGTAGTTTAATGATGACACATTATAACGATTGTTTCCAAATATTTACAACAAAATTTCACAATAGACAACATTGTTTATTAAATTAAATAGCATTTTTTTCATGTATTATAGGTGAGAGTGTTACAGCTATACACCTTAACAAAAACACCACAAATTACCTATATACTGTTAAATCCCCTCACCTACGGTCTTAACAAAAATACCACTTTAACTCACTAGTAATTGGAACCCAAATGGTAATCATTAACAAAGTCCAAAAAGAATAAAATATTTGATCTTTAAGATTTGTTAAATATTGGGTTTTTTAAGTTCACTTCTTCTGTAACTCACCATACTGTTACAGCATTATTTTTGCTTTAGAACAAGAATATTGGAGTCAATGCATGTATAGCAGGGTTCGACCTTAACTTTTTTGTTCACTAGCCAGCTGGGCTACTGAAACAGCCTCTAAACTAGCCCGCGGGCATTTTCACTAGCCCGCATTTTTTTTTTCTTATCTCAAATACAAAATGGCGTATTTTCAGCTCAATTCTGAGGCAAGTGTTTTTGATTAACAGATCTAATCATTTAACCCTTTAAAACAGTTGATAAAATTAGACACAAATTGATGGGGTTTTCTTTCTGAATTTAATGATTTATTTCTTCCTGTCCTTTCATCTTTGCCGTATCCCAATAATTTTTCACTCACCAGCCGGGCTAGTTAAGGAATAGTTTGACTAAGGCCCGCTGCTGTTTTGACTAGCATTTGGCTAGAGGGCTACCGCTAATTTCGAACCCTGTATAGTCTTGGAATCATTCTGTTTGAACTCAAGTTTAAATTTCTAAAAACAAAATTGGAAAGAATCGTATAAAATGCACAGTGTTGACTTTTTTCTGTTTCCAGTTTAATTACAAATTTGTAGTCAGCATACAATGTACATTGAGTACCAGCACTGACAAAATTTGAGATTTAATTCGTCACTTTGTTACTGTTAGCTTATAAATTACATACATTTGGTGAACACAAAATTGAATTTAAGTGCACTTCTCTTAATTTGAAAACTTCTGTATTTTTGTACATAATTTGTAATCTTTTTTTATTCTGGCTGATAAGCTTTTTTTCCAAATTATACATGTAATGTAAAATGTACAGCACTGCAGTCCGCAAGACTAATTCTCGGTCATTTTCGCATACTTGGTCTATGAACTGTGACAGTCAGAACGCGGAAGGAACTTATTAATAAGCGTTTCTTGTCTTCGCGGTGACTAACCGTGTCGACTGGACTAACCCAGACAGTGTCTGGGTCATACTGCAACAAAAAAAAACAGATTTAGAACTCGTAGACATGTCTGCACGTGTAAGGTTGTAAGTAGAGATTTAACGCAACACAATTTTGCGATAGGGTATCAAGAAATCTGTCACAATATGATATCGATACGTATTGTGAACTTAAATTGTAGCAGTGATGGAACTATTATGGAAGCTGTTTGACAGAGTTCAGGAGATGTGATTGAAATTTAAAAACAAATTAAAATGCGAAGTTTTTACCACATTTCAACTTGATAAATGGGCAGTTCCAAAGTGTTTGGCACATATTTTGAACAATTCAACAGTGTGCATAATTTGTAGTGATCATAAGGCCAAAAAACAATAGTTCTGCTTCCAGTTTTCCTTCCTATTTCTACTGTACCTTTTACCCTTGACTACAAATGTACACGCAGAAGCCTCCATATGATCATACACAACAAAATTTGAAGAAAAAAAAATTCCCTACCTACCGTACCTAGCCTATTTTCAAATGCTATGTAATCGGAAGCAGAACAATTTTTTTTTTGGGCATTTTCATAAAGTGGATTTTAATTGTAATAAGATGTAATTACAATAATAATAAAATTAAAAAAAAATAAAAATATTCGTCCAACTTGTTGACTGCAGTGGAATTCAGCTTGAAACAACATTTTTTTTTTACTCATTACCTATTTTTTACGAAAACTTGCGAGTAACTTTTTTTTTTTATCCAAACTTAAAAAGACTTTTTACAGTGCTTTTTTCCCCAATTTTAAAGTGTGAAGTGATAAACAAGACAATCAGCTGATCGGAGAAAATGTTCCATGCCGGATATGTGTTTCATTTTTGGCATTTGGATTGTTTTGAAACTGTTGCTCTGAGGTTTATACTTCTGTGGAATTGCCCATGGATTCCTTTAAAACAAAAATTTCTAAAGTTGTCCACGTGTTGCAGGAACTTGCAGGTTTGCACTGAGTTCTACTTTTTGTGATGTCTGTATTAATGCGGTGTGACTATGCTACATGAACCACCTCTTTTGGGAATGGCTGGTTTGGTTTGGTTGGTGCTGGTTTGTACAAAGAGATTTACACATGTAGGCTGAGCCACAGAATACAGGAAAGAAATTTTAAAAGTCTTAGCAAAACCCTGTGAAGCATGCTTGAAGAAACTGAAGAATAAATAATGAATGTAAATCAAAGAAACAGTTGTAAGCGATTCTTTTATGGTAAAACTCATGCATTAAGCATCAACACGTGTCAACAAGTAGTGCACTTTCTAGCAAAAATAAGGTGATCACAATTCACAATACTCAGTGGGCTCCTAAGGATTACTTCCAAAGATATTACAATATTTAAAAGTATCTTTTAATGTGCAATTTTAAGCGAAGAAGCACAACAGTGCTGTTCCTCCGGCCAAGCT
Organism: Patiria pectinifera; assembly: GCA_029964075.1. Lineage (NCBI taxonomy): Eukaryota > Metazoa > Echinodermata > Asteroidea > Valvatida > Asterinidae > Patiria > Patiria pectinifera. Next base: position 32,174,037 of record CM057150.1, read on the forward strand.
GGCTGCCATTTTGTTTGTCTCGGGACAATGTTACAATCGCGCATACTGTGCAAAACGTATTGCCACTGAGAAAGGAAAGATGGCGGCTTCCTGCTGCTGTAATTTGTTGCCGAAAAAAAAAGGTGTTTTTTTGTTTGTGGGATTCTGAGCTTGAGTTCCCCTAACTTTTTACATTTTACGACCAGTAGGAGTCTATTGAATGTGATGATAGCTTTTTTTAAGCTCAAGAGTGCATTTTGGGCTTAACACTTTGCTGACACTGATCATTGTTTGTTGACCCTTTGTTGACGCTAAATAGCATGACCAAAATAAAGGGTTACAAAGCATGCAGTCTATAAACATGAAATAAGCCGTACTAGGCCTACTTTTTCAAGGCCAAATTATATTTTAAACTTTAGGCTATTCCGGAATGCATGACTAAAAGCCATCAGTCCATGTGAAAATATGCAAAGTATTTGAAGCTTCGAACAATTTACAATGTTCTATGTATTCGCACAAATGGTATCCATCCATTTGAAACGAAAACTTTTTCACGTTTATATGCCCAGTCAGTTGGAACCGTATAACTAGAGGGAACTTAAACCATTCTGGAAAGAATGTTGCAATTTTGGATTTTTTTTTTTTTTACCATGTATTATCTCAATGAAGGACAGTCACGACAAAAATGTGGGAAAGACATGAATCTGGGACTGAGAAACATTTCCAAGTTTGTTAGAAAAAACTTAGTTTAAAACTACATGCAACTCTCAGGCATGCAACTGGGAAGTCACAAAAAAAGAGGAAATTCAAATTTGTCCAAGACTTTGTACAGTGTTTTTCTATTTTCAATGGCACACATTGGAAGTGAAAAAAGAGGAAATCAGCTGATCCGAGGAAAAGTTGCATGCCTGAACTCTCTGCAGTGTAGACTTACACAACCAAAGAAGTGGCCTGGATACTACACAATTTCTGCAACCCCTTTCAAAAAATATCACAACAAAATCTGTTTAAAATTAAACCACTATTTTTGAACACTTCCTGAACTATAACACATTGTGTGAATAATAAAAAGAATTTAGCAATAGTGCGTTTTGTTCATCAAACAATATTTAGATTAAAACCACAATATTGGCAGCCACGTTATTTCCTCAAACTCAAGTCATAATAAATCACGTCAACATGGTCAACGATCAACAACAAAAAGTCAAAACCCCGAGTTTACAGAAGCTGTGGACGCACTTTTCATCAAAGAAAAAAACAAAACAAAGGCTGTTCATCATGAAATTCAAGCCGTTGACCCGATTTCCGCGAACGTGCACGGCATAAACTGGGCCATGAGCGCCATTATTATCGCGATCGTTATTTAGCACAGACGCGTGGCCAGACAGAAAACACAGTTCATGATGACAGCGCGAAAAAAAAAATTGCGAGAGGCCATTATGCAAATGAGGCCCCAACGACGACATGGCAGACGTGTTTCACGGCACGCCGATCAGCTGACGAACCAAAACATAACCACGAGGTCTCGGTCAAAATCTGCTGTCTAACAACCCAAAAAGATACAATTTGAACTGAATGTCACACACCAGTTTGTTGCTAACTTATCCAGCATGTCGCCTGTGTACCAATCAGTGACTGATCACGGGGAAAAGTGGGATTTGGGGATGTTTTTTTGAAGACCGAACCCGATGACTGGGCGACCGGTCTGCCGCGCCGACTGGGGCGTCCGGCCGTGTGAAGCTAGCTACACAACGATGCACAAAACAACGCCAACTTTTCACAATTTACACGGTTACAAGTTTAATTGGAATCATCCAAATCACGCCACGAACCCTTCTGAAACCTAAGATACACATATGGACAGGAATTGAGGGATATACAAATATTTTGAGGGGGGAATTGTTGGGCAAATTTTGTGATGATAGCGTGGGCCGTCACAGACGGCAGAACAGTCACCGTGATTCACGCCTCAACCTCGCTGACTCAGCCCCTGTCTCATCTTCAAATTACCCCACCAAAAATGTCACCACCAACCCAACCTTTGGAAAACAAGTACACAGGAAGAAAGCTTGTATTTTCGAGTATCCTTGGTGGTATATCGATTCAGTGATTTTGTCTTCAGAATGTGAAAACACGAGGTTTGAAAACGTAAACAAGGAAGTGCGTTCCCCGCGAATGTAGTCGGGTGCCGGCATAACCGGCGGACTCGCATGAAACAGGGCTAGCGCCCTCCAGAAAAATCACCCTAAAATCTGCTTGTTTGGGAGAATAAATGTCAGGAAAATGCACTTACCTGTTTTATAAAAAGTTAACTATTTAATTCGGGAGTCGGTTGTAGTCCGATCTGAGGTCAGAAATCCCCCAGGGTTCTTCAAACCCGGCGTCCAGGGGTCAATCACATCGACGAGCCACTCGGAAATTGGCGCGCGAAAATGAAAATTTAACGGGTTTGTTGACGGTCGGGTACGGTTCCGATCTCTCCTCCGATCACCTCGAGAAGTACCGAAATAGTCAGGGAAAACTCCGAAATAATCCAGGAATAAAGTTATTCCAGCCTTGGGATGATATTCCCCCTCACCAACAGAGGTCGCATCGACGATGTGGGATTATTTTCCCGTGGAGATTCTCGATTGAGTTCGGCGCCAAAAATATAAAATGGCGGAAAGTCTAGCGCGTCGTTCTTTATTCGAACGTCATCGCGGACGCGACCTCAAGGCCGGTAGCCGTGGCGACCGCCAATCACTCGGGCGGCGCGTTTGATCTTGCCGTGGCCACGCCCATTTTCTATGACAACGCGTACTGCAGCTCCCGGATGAAGATGATGTCATGCACGAAAACAAATGCCGCACAAACATTCCCGGATGTTATGACACGATTTTGCCGCGAAAACTCTCGAATGTACTAGCATCGTAAGCGTGGTTTAATAATGCTTTGCAACATTTTCCCTTATTATTTCCTAAATGTTGTAAATTTAAAGCTGTCGTGCGGCGATCATCGAAAGAGTGAAATACAATTTCAGGAAACGTTTTTCACTGCAACTTTTTCAAGATGCCCTGAGCTGTTTGGTGAATGATGCAAACTAAAACGTTATTTGTAAAGTGGATTAGTCATTGCGCAACCAACCATTGCAAACACGTGTTGTGATAAGTCATGCAGTTTTCTCATTAAACTCGTGACTCACACAACTTTCTCCAACTAAGTTAAAAAAAAATATATATAATAATGATAAATTAAGATAGACCCAACCATGCTGACGAAACTCAGCCAGTCATGTGTGAGGGTGGGTCGATCGCATATCTCTCAATTTTTGTTTACAATTTGTTATTTTTGTTGTAGTTAAACTGAGTGGACCTGGACTTTTCGCACATGATGTATTGTTTGTTTGTATATTTTCAGGTCATGTCAATCCAGTTAAGTGAGCAATTTGCAGCAATTGAATTCATTTTCACAAGGTACTTTCGCGCTTTTATAAAAACAAAATGGAGACCATGCAACCACTAGCAACCTAAATACGTCAGGACAAAGATTTAATTTACTTCGAGCCGGCCATGGATGCATGCAGTGAATGTTGGCTAAATACTTTAGTGTTATTGCGTTAAATATGGACATTTAAGGGGGGGATCTCTCCCCCTCCCGACAATATACGCCTACTAGTGGCTGGGTTTTTTGTCCCTAGTAAAAAGCAATTTGGAATTGTTTCTCAGTCTGAAGCTCAGTTTTATTTGGGTTAAAACATGAACCATGACCAACCACCAGTCACCCACATAAAAGTACACAGTTTTTAATAACTACATTGTACTATTTCATCCTCTTTTCAGATACCCAGTTCATATCAATGACACATATACGTAGAAAAAAAAATAAAAATAACAACAGGACGATAGGTGGCGCTGTGTTATACTTGACAGCCAAAATCGGTGGGCGGGGTCCTCGCTGAAAAGGAAAATTTAACTCGACATCTCTCTGCAGTTGGAATCAAATATTATAATATCCGACGTGATTTACTAGGTTTTTTTCAGACGGCCATTTTAGCTTTTTTTGCTGCATAGTGCATGTATGCCTGGAAGTCATAGACACGGCAGTCACTTTGTGCGTGATGTGATTCTAAACTCGTTTTTGTTTGAAGACCAATAATTAACCCATATCAACTTTTAGAGGGGCCTAGTGGCCGAGCGGTTGGAGCGTGAAGCTACGGAGTGGAAGTAAAATGGGTACCTGATTCGTTCAGGGAAGGTAAGACGGCGAGAGGAGAGGACTGGGCCCTGCCACTCATATGCCGCGCCCAAGACACAGTGGACCTGTAACATCCCACTGCCCCTACGGCCAGGGCCCAATTTCATAGCGCTGCTTAACAGCCGACTTTGTGCTTACCGAGCCTCCATCTATTTCATAGGGACCGTTAAGCAGTAAGCACAGCAAAGCACGCTTAACCCCAGAAGAAAACTTTGCTTAAATCAGTGACGTAACAATAGAAATCTCCATGCGCGCGCAACCGTTAGCATGAAATAGTGCTTAAGCAGCAGCATGATTTTCTGCTATAGTAAGCACAACTTTTCTGCTTACTGTTAAGCAGCGCTATGAAATTGGGCCCAGTAATGGCTATGGGACCTTCACCTTTACCAACTTTTAAGCATGCGACAATTACACGACTACACGATTAAACAAAAAAACCTTCCAAATCCGTTTACAAATTTTCCAAAGAGTTTAAATGAACGAAACCCTAGTTATAAAAGGGGCTTACGTTCACGCGATCTTTCTTTGGGTTAACACACTGCAACAGCAACCCAAAGAAGCCGACCGTCAGTTACAGGTATGTTGATCACGGCCAACACAATAACATGAGGGACAATTTTTACACAATATCAAACATTTTTGAAGTACTGGAAACATAATGGGCAGGCGTCAGGCGCGGTTCTAGAACCAATATTTTTGGGGGGCTAGCAGGGTGGATCCAGAATTTATTTCAGGGAGGCGTGCTGAAATGTAGACCGGTTATTTTCTTCAGACACTTAGGCCTCCGAAAATCAATAGGGGGGGGGGGGGCGCCTCATGCCTTATTTTCAATGGGGAGCGCAAATAAAACCCTGAAATCATTCACACTATATTAACTACAAATGCACCCTTGTCATGACTGTTTCTTTAGGGGGAAACCGTTCGCATGTACATCACAATCCTTCTTTTTGCTAATGCATTTTTTTTTACGGAATTTATTTTGGGGGGGCTAAAGCCCCCCAGCCCCCCCATAGAACCGCGCCTGCGTCAGCCTTTGTTAAATGGCTTAATGTTTAAAGGGTTCTTAAAATATTTGCTTAACGTTAACAAAATTAAATGCAAAGTTACATCCTCATTAACTTTTGCCTGAAAACAATTTGTGTTTGTTAACGTGGGGGCTATTAAGAAATTAAATTTAAAAAAAATAATAATAAATATGTACCCACTGATTGGTTTCCTCACCAAATTAAGATTGTTTTAAATTAAAACTTACTAGAGAAATCAACCTCACAAATTGATATTTTCTTAATCTTCCAAATAAATTTGCTTTAAGGGAATATACATCATTTGCTTTTGCTGTAATTTTCAGAAATGGATGGAATTGGGGGGTTGGAAATATATAGCAAATATAGTTACGCGTTTTTTTTTTTTGTTTTGGGAAAATAAAAAAAAACCAAAAAACAAAAATTTTTCATTTTTCTGTGTCTTCTGTCCCCTAAGAAGAAAACAGAAGTTTACACACATTGGGAACATTGGGGTCAGGGAGGTCAGGGAACCAGTCTAGCTGGCTCATACCGTTCATAGTATTGTAATCGATTGCAAAACAGTGGCGAGTGGTCAATTGGGAAAGTAAAAAAAAAAAGCCAGTTTGCTGATCGCTGATCGACATGAAGAAAATGAAGCAAAATACTACTTTTCTTGAAAATGTATAGTATACCAGGTGCCATGATTGATTTACATGATGCTTTACACTGTCATTCAACAGTCCAGCAAGGTATTATTTCAAAATGATTTGGTAGTTTTATGTTTGCTGAACTGGCCAAGGTGCTTGCAGATAAAGTATCAATCTTATTCACTCTGATTTTCAATGTACAAAACACAGTAAGATTACAGCAACAGATGATGAAACCGATCTCTATCTCAAGCTGAGCAGTGTTTCTTTTATTACAATGCACAAGAAAACAGTCTAGTTTAATTTGTAAAAAAGAAGTTGATTTTGTCTCCTTGATTGTGACACATTATAAGCATTCAGTTTAAGCAGCTGGAGATTTAACAAGATGACCCTTTATTAACTTAACAATAAGCCAAATCAATATTGCAACAGCACATGGGCAAAACAACATTTGATGGTTTTTCCTGTGGCATAAATATACTAGATAAATGCACACAATGGATTTCAAAATTATTGCCAAAATGACGATGAAGACATGATAAAATACATTACACATCGCCTAATGGCTTCTTAAGGTGTCAAAGACGAACTACTGGTGCTCCAGTAATGCTATTCACGATCATTTTGTGATCTGCAAATCGATGGCATTTGACCAGTTTCCACAAGTGTAATATTTTGTATCTTGTAGAGCTCATGTGATCATGATTTGTGTGCAACAAATTCATTTCGTTTCAAGCCAAAATCACACAAAAAAGGAGTTCTCGCGCCCCAGTTACTTGGTCTTGACATGCAATTGCGTAGTTGGAATACCGAATTGGCTTTTTGCAAAAACAATGCTTTGGGGATTTCTTACTATGAAGAGATGGAGTACTGGTTACCAACCATGGCTGGTATTCTCTACCAGTGACATACTGGTTACCAGCCATGGCTGGTATTCTCTACCTGTGACATACTGGTTACCAGCCGTGGCTGGTATTCTCTACCAGTTACATAGTGGTTACCAACCATGGCTGGTATTCTCTACCAGTTACGTACATGGTTACCAACCATGGCTGCACCAGTTACATACTGGTTACCAACCATGGCTGGTATTCTCTACCAATGACATACTGGTTACCAACCATGGCTGGTACTCTCTTGTAAGACAGGAAAGGTTGTTTTTTCCCTTGTGCCAAATGGACGTATAACATTGACCCAAGTCCTTTCAGAGGTATCACTTCATATACATGTAATCACAGCTTTAAAAAAATTTGTTAGAAAGCAGGTCCAGGTAAACAAAAGAATACAAGGGGTGTGGACTAGCAAAGTTAATGGAAACTCAAATATACAATTGATTGTAGTCCCCTTCAAAATTAGTGCATGATTACAGCTTTTAAAAAAATGGCTGAAGAAAAGACAAATTGGTACTCTGTGCTGAAAAAAAGAAAAAAAAGAAGTTCAACAAAAATTGAACGGAGGTAAACAGAAATTTACTGGGTACTAATGTAACCATGGAGACTACAGAAGCTGGTTGAAGTGGGGAGGGAGCTCACTTCTTTTTGGAAGGTGCTCTGGAAAAGAATCACAAAGTGAAAAATTTGAAGATATCAGGGGCGACAATGTTTAAATTGGGAAGGCAGGGCAAAGAAAACAACTAACGAAATTAATGAAACAACTAATGAAATACAATAAAAAGTACTTTATAACAGAAATAAAAAGCAGCAAAAAAAAACAGTATTAGAAGTGTTAAATCCAGAGTCCAGATACCCTGTCTGTGTAAGACTGAACGTGTTCTACATAACCCCAGAGAACCGACACAAAAAGGGAGTTGGGTCTTTTGTTGGAAACTGTAGTAAGTTTGTGTGCTTAGTCTATGGGAGAGTGTTATATTACAGGGACGAATGGAAACAAAGCATTGTCCTCAAGAGTATAGTAAAACAAGAGTGTCTGTTGAACATGTGTATGGCATTATGAACAAATGCTTGCCTGGATGGACAATGTAAGGAACGTGGAACACAGCAAAATGCCGAATGGTCTGCTTTGATCAGATCTTGACTCAAGTCACACTCAAGAATTGGAAGAAAAAGTCATTTACAAATTTCTTATGCTTTTTTAAATTTTTATGTAATTTACATACATGTAGTGTAAAGCTTATTTATAGCCCTAACAGTCCTGAATCCTCCAATTTTAATACGATTTTGCACATCCCCTAGGAAGTTAGGGTTGTCATCTTCTTATATGTTGATTGATGTTTTAACTGTTTTACTCTATGATTTTACACCAGGACAAGAATTCCATGTCTGTTTTAACTTACATGACTGATAAAATGTGAATAATGATTATCAGTCGTTTCGGCAACTTACCTGTAAACTCCTACGACGACTGCGTGATCTCTCTCGTATGGTTCCAGCGTCAACTGCTCTTGCGGCTTCAGCTTCTCTGCTATGAGTTTCTTGACTTCACCCGCAAAGACCACCTCCGGTTGGGCCGTGGAATCAATACAGTTGGCCTGCAAAACAAAATCAAGTATGACGTTGCGATGGCTGTAGAATAACTTGCAGGAAAGTGGACAGTGCACAACACCTGTAGACCACTATGGCCCGAGAAAAGTACAGTCGAGTCTCGTTAATACAAACTCGTTCGGACCTAGCCAAATTGTTTGTTATATCAGAATTTTGTATTAAGAGGAACATCAGTCCCATTCATTGTGCACATAAATGCACAGTCGGGACTAAGGCTTTATGTTTGTTATAACTAGAATTTTGTATTAACAGAGTTTGTACTAACGAGATTCGACTGTACTTATTTTTGTTGAAATAAAACATACAAGCGGAAGATCACGGACAGTACAACTGTAAGTTACATGATCTCATAGTCTATAATTATGGTCAACTGAGTGTGGGCCAATGGCAAATTAAAAGATTGGCAATTTAGCTAATTTAATTGTTTCCAAGTGATACAAATTGAAGATTGTAAACAAAAATGTAATCTTAACCCTCACCGCCCTGAATCCTCCAAAATCCTTTTTGCAAATTGGAGGAATTTGCAGGATTGAGGTTACATGGCCAAAGTGCGTTGCTGATTTCGGAGCACGCACTGTGTCAAGGTCTTGGGCCGGACCTTGTGTTGTTTATGCTCAGCCGTGCGTAAATTAAGTCCTTGATTATTCTTGACATCCTCCGCACTGCTCCAGGATGTCACTGCCTCTGCCTCAGCCTATTGACAGTCAAAGCCAGAGGATTTTGCAGGATTCAGGCAGTGGTCACCCCTCCATGGGCCATATTCAAGAAACAACGGAGGAATTTGCAGGATTGAGGCTACCGGTATATGCTATTTTTCCATGAGGCCAATTGGAGGATTTTGCAGGATTGAGGCTACATCCTAGCAAAAAGGCCTAGGGAGTTAGGGTTAAAATTATATCAACACGTAAACTTATGTCAATAAAACTTGAATTCATATTTGTTTATACCAAAATAATTATGGCGTATTGTACATGATATGGAATCAGAATTGATGTGTGCATGTTTATCTTTTTTTCTACCTTGATGGAGATGACAAAGTTGCCTTCGTTCTTGAGGAAGCTGTGTGCGTTGATGGCCACGATACGGGCCTGGTCGGGCTGGGCCACGTCGGCAAATATACAGTCAACCATACCTGCAGGAAACATTACATTTGTGAGAATTATAACCCATTGGTACTTGTATTACATTGTATTACAGTGTATTCCGTTGTATTACATTGAATTACACTGTATTCTTTTGTACTACATAGTATTCCTGACAGAAAAAAAAGAAAAAAGGCTGTGAGGTTTAATCCACTAGCTCTTGTATTAAATTGTATTACATTGTATTCCTTCCGGGAAAAATGGCTAAACATTGTAAGGATTAAACCATTGGCACTTTTATTAAATTGTATAACACTGTGTTCCTTTGAAAAATGACCAAAAAGTTCCTTAAAAAAATATAAATTAATAATACATGTATCATGTATCAACACTTATACTTTAACTTAAAAAAACTTTTTTTTCCTCTGCTTTGCTTAGTCATTATTTTACACATTGTACCGGGTCTCACTCTTAAACCTATTGTCCTGTCTTAGTCCATGTGTAGTTGTTTAAGTTTTGTTCTGTCCCAGGGAAAGGTACAAAAGCAGTGCTTCACCTTTTTCCTTTATGTTGACATCATTTAATATTTACACTTAATTACATACTGTCTGTGAAGAATGTTTTGTTTATACATATATATACTGTTTTCTGTCTGAATTGTTACCGAGGATGTCAATGTGAAAATAAATGTCGAATTGATTTGATTTGATCATGATGTCATTTTGTACTTACAAAGTACCATTAGATTCTTTGTGCACACTAAGTTTCATGACAGTCAGACCTTGTCTTATATTTGTTTAAAACATTGCACTTTTTAAAACGGCATAATGATGTCACACACTTTCACAATTCTGACAGTTATGTTTCACAACATCTGGCCAAAGCTAAAGACAAACTACAGTGAAACACCGCTATAACGAACATCGCAGGATCCACAGAAATTGTTCATAACAGCGATCGTTCGGTGTAGCGATTTTAAGCTGCTGGTGCTCTGGTACTCACTTTCAACGAATAGCACCCTCCAGAACTTCACCCTGCCCTGGTAGTTACTGAAAGATGACTCTGAACACGTGCCAACTATTGAATTATGTAATTACACAGTTTTTGAGCTTACTCCCTACAGCAATGGGTGGCTTTTCCCTTCTATTCCTTGGGGAAATAATAGCCACTTGTCGCTCTTATGTTGACAATTTTTTAAAAACAATGTTTGGTACATTTTGTACACAAAAATCGGGAGCCAAGGCAATGCTCGGTACAGCCGAATGTTTGTATAGCGGTGTTCCGTATAGCGACGTTCCACTGTACTTTGATTATACAAGGCTTTGCCTTTCCCGCTTTGCAGGGAAGTCAAAAGGACACCTGGGCTAGGGTTATTGTGTGCACAAATCCAAAGGCGTTGCACTTTTTGACACTCACCGACCAGCATTCTGTATTTGTGGGGATGTCTGGCATCTTCAATGATGGGGATGATGTTGGTGCGCTTCTTAGCAACGTTGATGAGATCCCGACCCGATCTGTGGGAGAATTCTACAGCGTAGACGAGGCCCTCCTGTGAAGACGACAATCGAAACCAAAATCAACACAACTATTACTCAATAAAAGGTCTTTCAAACCTGTGTGGTTTGTGGTAGATGTGTCCTTGGGCAAGGCACTTTATCAAAGTTGCTTAAATAGCCCAAACAGGAGTAAAATGGGTAGTTGTGATCGAACGTGCTGCACATATTCTGATCAGATGTTTATACTCCATGGAACAATGGTCTGATGAATGCTTTTGGTTGTAAGACATTCAAACATGAAGGGTTAGAATTATTTTGATGCCCTTGCTGCGCTTACAACTGAACTTGTTAATTTTTCAAGTGATTTACATACATGTACTAACAGATATAAAGTAGGTGAGTGTATTGACTTTAACATGAAGCACGATTTGTACTTGTGATTGCCTTGTGCATGACTTGTGCATGACTTGCGATTGACCTCTGCATGACTTGTGCTTGACTTGTGCATGAATTGTTCATGAACTGTGCGTAACTTGTAATCGACATGTGTTGGACTAGTGATTGACTTGTGACTGACTTGTACATGACTTGTGGTTGACTTGTGCATGACTTATGATTGACTTCTGCATGATGATGATTGACGTGCGATTGACTTTTGATTGACTTGTGCATGACCTGCGATTGACTTGTGCATGACTTGCGATTGACTTGTGCATGACTTGCGATTGACTAGTGTATGACTAGTGTATGACTTGTGTATGACTTGTGTATGACTTGTGTATGACTTGTGTATGACTTGTGCACGACTTGCGATTGACTAGTGAATGACTTGCGATTGACTTGTGCATGACTGGTGCACGACTTGTGCATGACTTGTGAATGACATGTGCATGACGGGTGCATGACTTCTGAATGACTTGTGCATGACTTGCGATTGACTAGTGTATGACTTGTGTATGACTTGTGCATGACTTCTGAATGACTTGTGCATGACGGGTGCATGACTTGTGCATGACGGGTGCATGACTTCTGAATGACTTGTGCATGACGGGTGCATGCCTTGTGGATGACTCGTGATCGACTATTGATTCACTTGTGATTGACTGAAGTTTGACTTGTGATTGACTTGTAGTTGACCAGTAACAGATTTGTGAGAGACTTATGATTGAGAGGTGATTAACTTGTGATTGTTGTGTGATTTACTTGTGATCAACTTTTGATTCACTAGTGATTGACTGAAGTTTGACTTGTGATTGACTTGTAAAAGATCTGTGAGTGATTTGTGATTAAGCTGTGATAAACATTTGATTAACTTGTGATTGTTGTGTGACTGACTTGTGATTGAACATGTGATTGACTTGACTCACCGGTCCGACGAGATCGGAGACATGTGACACAGTTGTGCCCGAGGCAGCCCCAAGGTACAACACCTTCGATCCAGGCTTCATGTGGATCTTGTCGATTCCGCCCAAAATGGCCGCCGCCAACTTGGATCGGAAGGGATTCCAGGCTCTGTATTCTGTCTTGATGTCGCCATCCTACGGACGATAAAGCGAGGAAAATTGACTGAGAAGGGATTCGAACATGTAACCCTTGCAATGTCATTCCAGTGATTTATCCACTTAGAATCAAAGCCTAGTTTTCCATCTTCTGATTTGAAAATCACAGGTGTGTGGAAAAAGGCACACCTGTGATTTTTCTAGGCTTTGGATTTTTCTAGGTGTGTGATTCTGTGGTCCAAGCTGGGACTGAACAATCTGGGTTTTTTTTTCATAATATTCATCTTGGTTTACGATAAAGCCGTTTTCTCTTCACTGACGTACTTTTTTTTTCACGGAAAGATCCCAAATGTGGCCATCACTTGTCACCCTGTGCACAAGCCATATGAGACTGGTCTGAAAATGAGTGTTTTCTCAGTAAAATACTTCAATATTTTCCGTGCTCAATTTGACTTTTTAGGACGTATCACTTTCTCATGACTGATAGGTCACTGAAGGGGAAAATTAGTGATGGCCAGATATGGGAATCTTTCCTTTTTCACAAATTATGAAGTGTAACTATGCCGTAAATGTATGCCGATGTGTGCGGCGGTACTGAGGGATTCAGGTGTGCAATTATTCGCACTTCTCGGGAAGCTTTTAGACGTGTGATGGCGTGGGGGTGTGATCGCACGCCTCAAAACAGAAGGACTGCATCTTGAAAACACCGTCCTAAATTCATGGAAGAATGAAATGTGTCCAAGATAGGATTCCAACGTACAACTTAACCCTAACAACCCTGAGCCCATCAAGCTCCAACAGCGGGTTTTGCTTGATTTTGGCAGGGTTGGTACCGAACACTGGCCAGTTGGTGTTGGACTTTGATTGACTGGGTACCAAAGGCCCAGGGAGACCCTGTTGAATTTTGTGAGGTTCGGGGCAGAAGGGCATGAGATTTGTGAACACGTTGGAGTTCACTGGCATTTCTTCGTGGGTATGCTCACCCACGGTCCTCAGCACAGCTTGTGGTCAAATGTGCATGTACATATTGCTTTATTTTGTTAGGTTTGGTACCATCCCTATCCAATCACTCGACAATGCATAGGCCCATCCATACCAAGTCAATCAAACTCCAACAGTTGGAGTTTGGCAGGCTTAGTACTGTTCCCCGTACAAGGCCTGTTGGAGTTTGGCAGTTTTGGTACCAGTGCTTACAGACCTGTATGCAGCTGTTCAAATTTGTTAGGTTTGGTATCCTTTCTAGTGCAAGAGCCTAGGGGGTTAGGGTTAAGGACATGTCATTAAAGTGCTCTACAGACTGAACTAACCAACCCGGTGTTGACATTCCTTTAAATAACGATTCAGACTCATTTTGTATACATGTAGTTGGGTCACATTTGCACGTTAGTACCAACGTTACCTCGGCAGAGATTTTCTTCTCTCCGTACACCGTCTCGCCGGGTACCAGGTTCTTGGTAACCAGAGCGTCTTCCTTCCCTCGAGCAATAAAGACTCCTTCCAATCGATGCGGCTCTATGATGACTTTTCTGCCTCCCCTCATGCCACCTCTAGCACCTGCCATGATAATGGAATGATCCAAAGTTCAAAGGTCAGAGTTCAACTTCATTGCACTGGATGACATCTCTGGTCAATTTTACAGAGCTTCTAAGCACAGAAGATTTACTAAGCCCAACAATTATGTTTGGCGTGTCAAAACAGGTAACCAGCCAAAGTGCCATTCAATGTATATGGGTTGTAACTGGTACCCAGCTGATTCATGCTTAGCAGAAAAAAAAAAGAACAAATAAAAACAGACTGTACACAGTTCCTACAACTAAGACCTTTATCTACAACAATAAGTTTTTTCTAAATCTGGCTGAATGTACACATGTACACATTTCACAAGAATAAACAGTTTTCCTCTGACCTCCAAACTCTTGTGACCTTTAATATCTATGACCTGTGACATGTGTTGTGACCTATGACCTTACCTCCTCTCCCTCCTCTCATACCACCTCTGCCTCTTGGGGTGAAACCTGAAGACAAAACAAAAGTCGCCTTTTATTTGGCACTCAAACTCTGAATTTAAGTGAAAAAGACAAGTGGCGAAATCTGCCTCTGCTTGGATTAAGAACTAAAAGCCTAAATGATAAACTTGATTTCGAATCCGCACACTGATCAAATTTCTTGTACAGAAGACTTATACTCACCCCCTCTTCCTCCTCGTGACCCACCACGCCCGCCTCTGAAGCCCCCTCTTCCCCCCTCCCCACCTCCACGGAAACCGCCGCCGCCACGGAAACCTCCCCCTCCACTGCCACCGCGGAAACCACCTCTCCCTCCACCTCCTCTGCCCCCCACCCCTCTGGATCCAAAGCCACCGCCTCTTGGCGAAAATCCTGCAGAGTTAAAAAAAAAATAGAAAACAGAACGTGAAATATCAGAGTGTAATGCAATGCATTTCCATTTTACAGCTATTAACCCTAACTCCCTAGGCCTTTTTGCTAGGAAGTAGCCTCAATCCTGCAAAATCCTCAAATTGGCCCCATGGAAAAATAGCATATAGCCTCAATCCTGCAAATTCCTCCGTTATTTCTTGCATATGGTCCATGGAGGGGTGACCACTGCCTGAATCCTGCAAAATCCTCCGGCTGTGACTGTCAATAGGCTGAGGCAGAGGCAGTGACATCCTGGAGCAGTGCGGAGGATGTCAAGTATAATCAAGGACTAAATTTATGCACGGCTGACCATAAACAACACAAGGTCCGGCCCAAGACCTTGACACAGTGCATACTCCGAAATCAGCAACGCACTTTGGCCATGTAACCTCAATCCTGCAAATTCCTCCAATTTGCAAAAAGGATTTTGGAGGATTCAGGGCGGTTAGGGTTAATTAATGAAAGATTTCAGACAATCCTAAACTTCACTTTCTTGGTCTGTCCTTGTTTGAATTATTCACTATTTGATTCTTCAAAACTGTGGTTGATTGAATATTCGAATATTTGAAACTCGTTGATCAAGTTCCACACCCCCCAGCAGCAACTGCCTGCTGTGCTAGTCAAAAGTTGCGCGCAAAGTGTGCCGGTGAAAATGTGCGTGCAGCAATATTTTTTGTGACTCTCAATACTGTGTATGAGAGTCCCAAAATGTAAAGAATTGAAAACATGCAAAACAAGAAAATAGACCGGCACCTGAAACAACCTGTTCAAATCAACAACCCTTCAGTACTGCATCAATCAACTGTGCCAAAAAGAAACATCTGGCATGTCTGGTACTGGTCTCTAATTCTACACATTTCTCCATAGTCAGCCACCAGACTAGTGAGGAGGTAAGTCTTTTCAAACAGTTGGACCATCATCATCATCATCTTCCTACAAGGGCGGATCCAGAACACAATTTTTTGGGGGGCCCCAAAAAAGTGGGTCAAAAAAATAACGGTGTGGGGTTCGGGGCCCGCTTAAGGGCCCCGAAAATTTTTTGGATTCTAGATGCACTGCGGTGCGATCTGAGGAAATTTCTGACCACTTTAACCAATGTTTTTTTTGAGGAAAAGATGGTGGTGTACTCATTGCCTGCCTTTATTGCGATGTCACATAAAAAAAAAAAAATGATTTCGTTTTGGGGGCATGGCCCCCTTTGGCCCCCGCCCCCTGGATCCGCCCTTGTCTTCCTATACTGTGCAGAAACCTCCGCTGGAGTATACTCGCACATTGGTTGAAGTGCAAACAAGCAGGTGCAGACAAAACTCCAGGCATAAAAAGATGAATATGTGCAAGTAAAAACAGCTATTTTGGGACAGGTTGGTTATCTGAAGGTGACACCGTTCACTCTGGTCTTGAAGACATCCAGGGTTGGCGACTCAACAACCTGCTGGGGCAGTCTAGTCTTTCGCCTCACGTTGATATCACAAAATATTGAAGATAAGTCTGCTATAAATGGTGAATGGTGATTGAAGCACATGAGGATTTTGGAGGATTGAGGATGAATGGTGATTGAAGCACATGAGGATTCTGGAGGATTGAGGATGAATGGTGATTGAAGCACATGAGGATTTTGGAGGATTGAGGATGAATGGTGATTGAAGCACAAGAGGATTTTGGAGGATTGAGGATGAATGCATTTTGAGGCAGGACTGTCTGATGATTTTGAAGGATTTGGTTGTTGGTTATCCTTCATTTAAACACAAGTGCAAAGTTTTGGGATGAGGAGGATTTTGGAGGATTGAGGATGAATGCATTTTGAGGCAGGACTGTCTGACAATTTTGAACAATTTAGGCGGAGTTGCAAAATTTTGGAAAATTTTGGAGGATTTTGGAGGATTGAGGATGGTTGTAAGCAACAAGGGCCTAGGGGTTAGGGTTAAAAATAGAAGCAAGTACCGGATCTCAGACAAGTATGCTGAACAAACTTCTGATCTGAAGATTAACGTGCACGCTTGCAAGACCGTTTCTATGCGATGTATGTGGCCAGATGTGCATGCACGTGCGCGCGTGATTGTTCGAAAGTTTGTCTGACATCCGGGGTATGCGGGTATACGGCGCGAGCAAAATTGACGCCATTAGTGTGGAGTGCTATTTTGTCAGCCTGATTGTGTTTTGCATGTTTCTGGACTCGATGTCACAGACTGGTGGTGCTGAATGGTGATGTGTGATGGGTACTAAGGCCAGGTTACGGGGCTAACAATTTGCCGGGATGGCCATGAAAAGTGGGCACTGAGGGAATACGACTTCAGCAGGAGGCATTGTTGGATGTCGGTTGACGTGGTTGCATGTTGTCTTGGGAAAGATTTCCATATAAATACGAAGTTCACTCAACACCCTGTGTACAAACCCTATGAGATTGGACTGAAAAATTCTAAGTGTTTTCTAAGAAAATGCTTGTATTTTCTCACTGCTAGCTGCTCAAATTGACTTTGGTGACATGAAATTGCTATCTGGGGGCTTGTTAGTCAATACAGAGGAAAATTAGTGAACTTCGTATATGGAAATCTTTCCTTGTCTTGTTGTCCTGATTGTCTACGTTATTGTCTAAGTTGCAAACCCTGGTCGTTATATTTGGTGCAGCAAAGTGTCAACAAAGTGGTCGTGCTATTTACAAAGTTTAGCGTCAACAAAGTGTCAATCAGCATCTACAAACACGATCAGCATCGACAAAGCGTCAACAAGCTAAAAAGCTTCCAAAAATTCACGTCACAATCGCACACAAAAACAGACTTTTTAATTTTATGGCAACACAATCACGACGACTAGTTTAGTGGGAGCTCCCGCCTTTGTAAATTGTTTTCCCTCTCCTCTCGTGATTAATTTATACCATGCCACAGGAAAACAAGATGATGGTCAGTTTTGCTGGAAAAGGAACCTTTGATCATATGATGTCGTAATTTTTCGCTTAAATTAAAAATCGCACATTTTAAGATTTTTTTAATTTTGTGATCAGCAGATGGAAAGATTTCCATATACGAAGTTCACTCAACACCCTGTGTACAAACCCTATGAGATTGGACTGAAAAATTCTAAGTGTTTTCTAAGAAAATGCTTGGATTTTCTCACTGCTCAAATTGACTTTGATGACATGAAATTGCTATCTGGGGGCTTGAAGTTGTTAGTCAATACAGAGGAAAATTAGTGAACTTCGTATATCATTATCTGATTATATGGAAATCTTTCCACATAACATCTTAAGCTAAAACTGAATAACATGTTGACGCTTTGTTGACCCTGTTGACGCTTGTTGCTGATGACGCATTGAAGTACTGAGTAGCAGGCCTCGTGTAAGAGTACGAGTTTGTGAACCAGTTGGCCGCGTACGTACGTGTACGTCGACCAGCAAATCCCAGCAATGCAGCATGCACTCGTGGCACAGTCATGTCGAGTTCTTCATGTTCGATTCATTGTTTGCATCGGTAAACAATCTTCATTACTTTATTCTAGATCCCCACTGCTACTTGTAAATATTCTACAGAATGTCATAATTAAAACCTTCAAACAACCGTAGATGTCAGTTTCAAATTTATTGTTAAATATGTAAAAGTTTGCAAACCTGGTCTACCCATTTTGATGAAAGCGTCCTCGTCCCACGTGCAGCTTGTGCGTTCAATGCAAAATGCTCAAACACGAGAGGGCGGTATAATCATTAAAGGGCGATTGAAAAAAGTAAAGGTTGCATGCAGACCAGTAAATAAACTCCCATAGACGTAGTTTTACGCCCAATTCCAAAACTTGTGAAAAATACTCACAACTCTCCAAGGTGCTTGAGACACACATCAAATTAAAGCTTATTTCATCATCTTTCATTTTCTGTGCAATTTTCAGAGAGGTTAACCGGTGACTTTTGGGTAAAAAATCCATCCAAATATAATTATCATGATCACCCCTAAAAATGTCCTGAAGCCCATTGCCATTATGAAAAATAGAGCAATTTTAGGGCCTCAGATTTCTTTTCACAGAAATATGAGCTCGCAGTCCTGTTCACGGCTTTCACTCTTCCTTTTTTGTTTTTTTTTAAACTCTTTAAGTTTATGGCCAATAGGCAATTTAGGACCTATTTACTGGCGTGCATTAATATAATCAGGGCCCAAAAAAACCCGATAACTTCAAAAATATAAATAATACAAGATTGATATACATATGTTACAAATTTCATAATTATTTACAAAAAGTAAAACACTTTCCAAAATATATCATTATTGCGCCTTTTTAATTACACTACTACGTACTAAACAAATATAATTGAAAAGCTTTGTTTATTTTTGTGAGCTATTTTTTATATAATAAGCTACAAGATCGTATCACAGCTATTCTACAAAATGTTAGTGCAGTGATGCTGCAGCGAATCTCAATCTCCTAAGTGGGTCGACCCAATCGAAATCAAGATGGGCTTTGCTTTTGGACCATCATATCTGAGTGCCTATAGCTCTGAAGTTGGCGCTTTCTTGTTATAGGAGGCAATGTCGCTTGTCACTGGGTGACGCCTGTATAGCTGTCGTCATCCAGGACTAGTTAATAGTACACGTCCGGGGCCAGGAAGAATCCTCGGGTCAAGTCTTCTCAGTGGCATGCACGTCCATTACCACCTGCGCCCAACGATTATGTGTGATCCACTTGTCTCTGCTTCACATTAATGGTTTTGATTTACTTTTATTGTAGAATGATCTCTCATCTCATGTAGGCCTACTACACACGAGAACATGAATTAAGGAAACTAAGTGACAGATATATGCCATCAAGTTGAAATGGGGGCTGATTCCCGGGCATGGACGAGCTCAATATAGCTCTCTATATAGGCATTATCCTATCTGCTGATGACACACATTGACAAGGTTACCGTTCGAATCAGGCTATATAGCCTACTTATTCTTTTAAATGTGTGTTGGCCGGCTTGGATTGACATAGGCCTATAGTGCTTCGCCACGTGATGTGCGATAGCCGGATTAAGATGACATCTCCTTCTCTTGCACTGGCTCTGCACGTTTCAAAACTTTACGCGCGGAGTCCGATGGGCATACACGATCTGTGGATCCAGAGACGAGCATCTCATGAGCAGTGTTGTAGTCGAGTCCTCCTCATCCGAGTCCGAGTCCGAGTCCTTGAGCAAAGGACTCGAGTCCGAGTCCGAGTCCTTGTCAATTTTTGATGTCCGAGTCCGAGTCCGAGTCCGAGTCCTTGAAAAAAGGACTCGAGTCCGAGTCCGAGTCCTTATGTATCAAATTCAAGTCGCGGTTCACCAATACTATATTAACGTTTTCAAAATGTCACTATCAAATGTCAGGTGATAGAGAAGGGGTAATGGTTTTGGCTGTATGCACTATGCAATGCATTCATTATGTTTATAATGTACATTAAAAAAAACTTGCATTAACTTTTACCTTAGTATGCGTAGAAGCCTACAGATATTGACGCAGATACTACAGTAAAGTGACAATTACAATTAGCATATGATCTTCAGTAATTATTCTTCACATTTGTTGCTTTTCTTTATTTCCCTTTCTTACAGTAAAGGTTAAAAAACTTGTAAATAGCATAACTGTTAAACAAACTATCAACAGAAGGCAGAGCCACAGATCAAGTCTACAAAATATGTAAAGACTAAAAGAAACTGAAAAAGTCTTCTGTAATATGAAAAGTTCTAACTAACAAACTTGTAAAGATCATAACTGTTAAACAAAACAATCAACAGAAGACCGAGCCACAGATCAATTCTACAGAATATGTAGAGAAACTAAAAAAGACCCGATTTTGCCGGACTCGAGCCGGACCGTCGAAGCCGAGTCCTCGAGTCCTTGGGGTCCGAGTCCGAGTCCGAGTCCTTGAGCAAGGACTCGAGTCCAAGTCGAGTCCTTGAAAAAAGGACTCGAGTCCGGACTCGAGTCCGAGTCCCGAGTCCGAGTCCTACAACACTGCTCATGAGCGGCCAGAGACGAGCACCTCGAGTTTCGTTACTGTAGGACTTCGCGCCGGGGAGTTCGGCTCGGAAGTAAGTTGCTGGTCAACGCACGCGGTCAGTTCAACAGGCATCCATGTATTTCATCAATGTGATGATGCACATACACGGGACACAACATGGATCCAGAGACGCGCATCCAGAGACGGGAACACCTAAATGAGCGAGGTGAATTACCTCGGAAAAGTTGCTGAACCAGCCGCACGCGCACGCGGTCAGTTCACCGGGCATCCATAATAATTATGCATCTCAACATTTTGATGTGAGATGCACAGTAATGCCAGAAGTCTTCGATACATTAACAGTAAACACGCCAAATAACGGAGAGATGCAGGCCAGGCATTATTCCCGAGCCGCACGCAGATGATAGCAGTCCGTAAGCGCATGGTCCAAGTCTAGTCCTAGTTCGCCGAAGCGAGTGATATGCAGCTGATATGATGATGGACTGAGCCTCGTCTTCAGCTTGAGCAAATTAGTGAGATACGCCACCGTACCACAACCGCCACGACAATCTTTCAAGGATGCATCTGCAATTCAACAGTATAGAATCCGCTGACGATCATTTCAATCATTTTTTTAAAACACATTCTGCCAATAAAATAATTATGGGACTATGAAGTCTTATAAAATTATGGTTAGGCCTAGCCTAAAAGCGTATGAGAGCCCCAAATAACGTTCAGGTAACCTATAGCTTGATCATGCATGCAAGTTATATAGCCACTCCTTCCCATCTGACCTCAATATTGCGTACGGGAATTCGTTTCAGTCAAGTACATGTACATCTGCGCGTGTTACAACTGATCCCAAATTATAAGATCAAGATCTGAATGATGTTCTAGAAAAAAAAATAAAGCTTATAAAAAAACAACCAGATGCATATATGCCGACTGGGAGCCATCCGAGTCATATGACTTGATTTACAAGATTTATAGTCATGAGCGTCTTGCATATTAGCCCAGGTTGGACGACGTCTTCATTGCATTACTCAACGGAGTGCAACCTGGGCTACTTTACTTGCATATAGGCATCTTGCATTATAGGTGTTCTCTCCTAAAGTAAAAGCATTGCTGCTGCCCTGGAGAGGGTGGGTGGCAATTCCATGTGTGCTCTAGTGTGTAGTGTTCAGCTGGGTGCTTGATATTATCGGATGGCGGTAAAACATGTCAATTTGTCCTGAGAGCCAAGATTGGTAGCTCCATGATCCATCCCTCTGTATATATAACTTTATAACACCTCACCCACAGATTCTGTGTCTTGATTGGCCGAGAGCGAGTCACATGTTACTTTCTAATTTTGCTATCTTTCTGTGCACGGCCAAAAGTACTATGCGCATAGCAACCAAAGTACTATACCATTAGCAACCAAAGTACTATTTCCACGGCGCGGTATTTGTGTGCAAATGCATGCTGGTGTGCGCGTTGCGCGTTGTGCGTAGCGCGTATTATTCCAAAGAGAGCGCGCCGCAGACTTGGGTTCAAACATTTCGTGAAGGGTTAGTTTTTAAGAGAGAAATACATTTTCCACCAATTTTGTATTGAAATTAAAGTTTATTTCAACTGTGTTCAGATTTAAATAATGTAAAATATTAAAATCAAGCAGAATCTGTGGGTGAAGTGTTATAAAACAAATATTGAATGCTTTATCCCTCGGTGATCCATGGACCATTCTATTTTCCCTCGGCTTCGCCTCGGGAAAATAGAATGGTCCATGGATCACCTCGGGAGGCTAGTTTTACTACACCACTCGAAGCATTCAATATTTGTATACTAGTCCCACTAACTGATAGGGCGCTAGAACGTCCTTTCTTTTTTCTTTTTTTTGACATTTGGGATGCTGTAACTGTGTCCAAAAAAAAGGAGTTCTAGCGCCCCAGTTAGCGGGACTATAGGAGCACTCCAATATTTTAAGTTACCTTTTTGTTTTATTTTATCTTTGCATTGTAATAAAATAACACAGTGACAACATTTTACAAGAAAAACAAACTTTGATGGGCCAAGTGAGTTTAGTCTTCGAGTCCGAGTCTTCACGGCCGATTGACTCTCTGAAGACTGAATTGAGATCTTTACGGTTGATAATAGCGCCCCCTCTCCTATCCGCATCGGCCGGCCCGACACGTACCGTACACTAGTACACTCAGGCGCCGGACTAGCATGCACAAATGTACTGGCTGCACATTTTGTGTGTGATCGATCAATAAGGTACACGATAAACAACCAAGCCCATAGGCCCATGCGATCTCCAACACCTGAATAAACGCCCAATCATGCCAATTCCTAACAAATCGAGCGACGATCAAGGGATCCTACATCCATGCTGAGTGCGTCTGTGATACAAACAGGATGTGGAAGAGGCTTTTTCGGTCCATATGAGCGTGAGAAATGGTAAGTGAACCACCAAAATATCGGCCAGAAGATGAAAATAATTTAGGGTTGACCCGGTAAAGCCAAGTAGGCCTATCGGTGACATGAAACCTTGTGTCAGCATGGTGTGAGGGCGCCCTACATACGTACACCAGGTTGTAGAATTTTCCAATAATAACATGAACATTTAGGATCAAATTGAGCATTGGATACTAAGGAAGTGCTCCCAAATTTGTTTCTGGATTGTAGACAATTCTGTAAAGAATGTAGGCATGGTAGGGGGGCCTAAAAGGGAATGACAGTCTGATGTTTATATTTAGCCTAGGCATGTTATTGCCTACTTGTTTTACACTGTAGTCCCATAAATGTGACGGTATTAAATACTGGACTACCTCCGTATTAACCGTCACAAATCCCACATGTGGTATTTGGATTGAGAGTCCATTGCTAAGGGAGCCGAACAGCAGTTCCAAATCGCAATTATTTTGTCACTTTATACTCACACAATCATGACAATCATGACAATGCTGTCTACAACTGCTTAATAATAATATCAACAAAACGTTAAATTCGGCACCTTCAATCAGAGGTCTAGTTATCTTGTAATTTCGAGTTGAATTTGGACGACTTTTGCAGCCATTGTTCATGAAAGCGTCGTATTGCATGACGTCATGGGTTGTGATAAATCACGCCCTCACTAGCTTGCATCAAATTTTGACAATGTGCATTGATACGGCTGTTGTCTGTCATTCAGTTTTGGTAAAAAAAAAACCATGTATACGGACGCATTTTTGACCACTAACATCGCTGGGTTCTGTCGGATTTTAGGGCAAAATGATGAAAAATATGCCCTTTCTGCACTGAGCCAACCTGACACTTGAAACATGCACACAGAGATATATGATCGATCGATGGTGTTCGGTTTGCTCAGAGTGCGCCAAAGGGGGGGGGGGGGGTACGGTACAAGCGAAATGATAGTATGCGCATGCGTAGGCCTACAGTGCAAGTACCGTACACCCCCGCGGCGTGCTCCGAGCGAACCGAAAGTCATCGATTTATCATAATCTCTGCATGCATGTTTCAAGAGTACACGACCAGCGTACCGTGCGTGGGTTACACCTCTATGTCCAGTCACCCTATATGTTCCGACACCCCTATGTTCCGACACCCCTACCGGTATGTTCCGACACCCCTATGTTCCGACACCCCTATGTTCCGACACCCCTATGTTCCGACACCCCTATGTTCCGACACCCCTATGTTCCGACACCCCTATGTTCCGACTGCACATATTATTCCTATTTCTTACCCTAACCCTAATTCTACCTCCATGCCCTAACCCTAACCGTAACCGGGAGTAACACAATCTTGTGTGCGGGTTGTCGGAACATAGGGGTGTTGCGATGCAGAGCAGTCGCCCCGTGGGTGCCCTCGGCCTCAGCAAATCAAAAGTTTAAATCAGCTCATACATTTGTTGTCTTGTCAAGGTCGTTTTTTTTTCCCCTCAAATTTCTAGGCAATGCAAGATCCTTCACTCGCATGAATTTGCAGAAAGCTTTGTATGCAAGTACTTATAATACTTGTGAAATGTCGTGGAGTGTACATGTATAATTTACGCGAGGACGAAGCATGGCGCTGTTTACAACGCCACGTTCAAGGGTAGTCTAACTTGGACCCTACAAGGTCCAAGTGAACTGGCAGTGACGTCACACATAATAAATGATCCAAGATATGCCACCTGAGATACACTAACAAGGAACAGAAATTATACATGTTCCAGGTCAAGGTTTTGGTAAAGATGTCAACTTGCAATCTATCGCCAAGGGTTAATCCCAGGGGTGGACCCAGAAATGTTTGCCTGGGGGGTTCAGGCCTGTCAGATTTTTGTATGTTTGACTGTTGCAAACAGGCAGACATACATACCGGTACATGTGTGTTGATACATGTAGGTAATGCAGCACCTTGTTACTGAAGCACTTATTGTTATGAATAAAACAAAAAATCGGTGTCAGAGCGGGGTGTTTTGACACCCAAAATCCCCCTCTGGATCCACGCCTGGCTCCGTTGTGCGTGTTGTCGTCATTGGGCTTCATTCAACATGGCGTCCGGTATTCAAATAATGATCAGTACTTTACGAATATTGGTATTCAAATAATGATCAGTACTTTACGAATATTGGTACTTTGGCCTCGGCACCGCACCTGGTGCGGCATACACTGCTTGCGCTGCTCGCATGACCAATCCAGCATGTGCTGGCCATGGCTACCTTTTGAATACCGATACTCGAATACAGTGCAGGCGCCATTTTGAGTCAACACATCGACGACAACATGCGCGACGGAGCCAAAGGCTACCCAAGAACTTCCGTTGGTACTGGATCTGTCATTCCCAAGAAATTTGGTAGAAAAAATGGAGCCCGATATGAACGTGTTAAAAATGCTGTGCCCGTGGAATTTCTTGGGTAACTTGCACAGAACCTGCAGGTGTTCATCATTAATCTTTGGGACTGTGTAAGGAATGTCTTCATCCAGGCTTTCAAAAGTTCAGACATGTATGGCAAAGACGCGTCGCTATGTACCGTTGCTATCCGTTATGGTCGAATGCTCACAGACATCAGAGGTTTTGAAGGAGTTGATGGTACTGGTACATGTACTGCACAGACCTGTATCAATTGTAAGACACACCTCCTGCATCAGAGTAGTAAGCTACACATGCATGCACCAAATGTATGGATTGACACAAAATTTAGCAGCATTTTTGACCCACTTTTTACGGATTGCGATGTACCTGTGGTCCTGTATCTTGTGCGGAAATATGACGCACCTCATACAATGTAGATTGTTTGACACACCGAATCATGAATTGACTCATTCCAGCTTTGACGGACTCGACACACCCTCGAAGCACCATTGCTACAACATGTAGGGGTGGGGGGGGGGGGGGTTGCGTCAAGGGGCCTGTCAAGGGGTCTGTCAAGATTACAATTGACGGGTGCATTTGGCAGTTGACGGTATGACGGTACAAGGGCGTCAATTGCTTCTCAAAAGTGAGGGGGACATACCGGGTATATTTGTACCTTGATCTGAATCTAATGCGAGCGTGAAGTCCTAACGGCGTGAGATTTTGGGTTTCGCTTATCTCTTTCGCTACGGCGAGCTGCTCACAGCGGCACATACAAATTGTACAGGTCGTACGGAGAGCCGCTGGCAGCGGCTCGGTTGCGTCGCTATGAATAAACATGATGTCCCCATGACGTGGGCCATATCTACATAATTTATATAGTATAACCTCTGACCCTAGTTTGAGCCGCTGCCAGCGGCTTTCCGTCTGGCCGGGGTGCGCTTTTTGTTATTGTGAGCAGTTTGTTTACGGAGATACATTCAAAGATGGCGGCGCCCACATCGACGCTCGGCGGAATTTTCAGCTTTTAATTACGTCCAGTTGGGACGAAAAAGGTAAACTTAATTCCGTAGCGAAAGAGTTAAGGGCTGAAAAAATGTTGGATTCTAGATGCTCTGTGGTGGGACCTCATCTGAGGCAATTTCTGACCACTTTAAACTAATTTATTTTTTAGCAAAAGATCATCATTTAAACATCATTTTCGAGTCTGGAGTGATTGAAACAGCTAATCTGAGCTATAATTCTGGGACGAAAAAAAGTGGGGGGGGGGACAAACGACATGATGTCACATGCTATTAGGAGATACGACCTTGTTGCAGGGACACGACGAAACATCATTTCTGTACATGTAGGTCACATGTAATGATTGTGCATTAATTTACAGGCCCTGTTCTAGTATACAAGAGCAAAAATAGTCATTAATTACAATGTAATACTAGATTACTGGGACTTACATGTACCTGTACCTGCCAAAAATGTTTTGGATAGAGGAAGAGATTTTAAATTATTGAGGGAATTCTTTGGGTAAACACACAATACAAAAAGCCTTCACCTCGACAAAATCCCAGCACTTAGGGTATAAATTAAAACGAAAGCACCTGTCTGGTTTTATGTACATGGTCTCCTGGACTTTTACTACAAACAGAAGATGTAGAATTTAAACAAAGGACCTTATGATGTAAAATCTGTCAGAACGGTCTTCAAAAGTTTGCGATGGTCTACAGTGTTCGTACAAACTCCGAGTCCTACATGTACTACACTGGCAAACTTACCGGTACCTGACTGCAAGTATTCCGCCGGGAACATTGGCTGGGAACACAGTGCTCCCGTCGTATTCCAGGCAGACCACAGCTTGGAACGGTCCCTACAAGATGCGGAACGCTCCCGCATTCCAGTCAGAACAAGGCACGTTCCAACGGGAATGTTGAAACTGGACCACAAAGGTTCCCGACTTTTGAGAAACTCCCCTTTTTTTTGGAACATCATATAAAGACATCCATGCTGAGCCTGTTGAGTCTTGGGATAATAAAAAGGTTTTATCTCAAAGCAAATTTGAATCCTCGATCTTGATTGGTCGGTCCATGGCAACAATACTACAATTCATATCGGACTCCACGTACACACTAATATTCAGAGATGTGCACGCTATTACTGCCCGACGCACAATGTATCATACCGGTATGTATCAGTTGGTTTAAATGTGAGATTAAAGCTCATTCATGTGCTCAGATGTAGCATGACAACAAACTAGTACATGTACATTGTAATATTCAGGTGAATAACACACAATTCAGCAAGGGCTAACATTAGGGAGGTTTCGCAAGCGAACGGATACGCTTACACTTATGTTTAGCTATCCGTATCCGTTTTTTACTTATGTGTAGCGAGCGAGATATGCGTGTTGTCTGCACGCTTAGCGGATAGTGAGTGGCGTGTGACGTCATACGTGCAGACGACACACATACCTCGCTCACTACACGTAAGTAAAAAACGGATACGGATAGCTAAACGTAAGTGTAAGTGTATCCGTTCGCTTGCGAAACCTCCCTAATGTTCCAATAGATCCACTTAATAATATCAAAATACCAATTACCAACGAATATTTTTTTAAATGTGAGCCATGTCGAGCAGATGACGAAAAAACGTCCTTGGTGTTGTAGGCCTATTCCTATAGAAAATGAACTTGGTTTAATTGTTTTTCATATGCCACATTTTTGTGAATTTAAGCCACTTTACACGCATGATTTGAGGGCTTCTGTGAAAAAGTTAAGCCCTAATTTGGATCTTTAAAATTTTTCAATATCAGCTAGTCAAATGGAAACAATGTGTATTGATACAACATGATAGTCATACTTTGTTTTGGAAAAAATGTTGCAGCCTGACGCATCATCTCAATAAAGGTCAGTCGATCATTGCAAAAATGATGATAATTAAGACCAGAATCTGGGACTGAGAAAAATTTCCAAATTTGTTAGGAAATATTTGGAAAATGTCTTGACTCTTGAAAGTATAGACTACATACACAACCGCTGAAGTGGCGTCAGGTTGCAACATTTTCCCCTTTATTTTACAAGGCTCAATGTCAGTGTTTGAATATTTGATCAAATCCAGGTTCCAATAATCGACTACTTAATTATTCGTCAATGCGCAACGCTAGCAAGGACTTACTAAACATCAGCATCCAATGGCAGGCCAGGGGCCAATTTCACGGCGCTGCTAAGCACAAAAATTTGCTTAGCACAAAAAAAGTCTGGCTTATAAAAGCAGGTTATTTGATTTTCATGCTAAGCAAACAACAGCTGAATACTAATCACGAGCAATTTAATGTACAACCCGTGGAGTTTTGGCTGGTAACCTGCTTTTATAAGCCAGACTTTTTTGTGCTAAGCAAATTTGTATGCTTAGCAGCGCCGTGAAATTGGCCCCCAAATCCCTGATCCGAGGAAATGGCATAAAACAGCATCTCGGTAAATCACGATAAATTCTGTTGGACAGCCAGTTCGGGATCTTAAGCTCTTTGGCTTCTTATCTTGAAGCCACGTTGTCTCATTTTGTAGGAGGGGACCATATTTCTTCCCATTTTACGACTATTTTTTTCCTGTGCTGTATTCCTAGAAGACCCATTTAAGCTTCTGAGTGTCCTTTGGGTTTGCTTTCTTGTACTGCCTTTTACGCATTGCAAACATGAAGAGTTTTCAGAAGGAATAATGTGAATGTGTTTGTAACCTACCAGTACAGTGTATACATACATACTTGTACATTATTTAGTGTATCTCCATCCAATAAAATTATTTTGTTGAAGGTGGCTTCAAAAAAGGGTGTTCAGGGACGCACTTTTTTTTTTAATATTCGTTAGCAGTGGAAAGTGGTTACGAGACCCAAACAATTGAGCATATTGTAATCAAACATTTTCTCTGAAAATTTTCTCAAATTTGAGCTGAGATGTCAACAGGTTGTTTGTTGCACGAAAAGTGAACGTACAAATTTACTGTACCTTTAGCCAAAAGAGATGGATACAACTTGTCAAACTGTACACCAACATTTTATGATTTGGGAACAACCCTCTGATCGTAGGATTTGATGTAAGGATGTTGGAGACAATCTAAGAAATTGCAGTGGTCAGAAAATGCACCGGTATAGATCTGTATGTTAACTTAAATAATCCATCCTGAGTGACCAATCAGAGCCAACAGCATAGTTGGGTTGGTGGGGGAGGGGGGGGGGGGAGGATTGACACACCCCCGATAATTTCTCCCAGTCTGCACATGTAGAGTGTTGGTTGACAAATGGGCAATTTGGGTCATTCGGGCCATGCAATTACATACGTGTACATGTACATGTACCGGTATGTAGATAAGTGGTTGTTGTTTAGCCTAAGGGTAAAATATGGGCTAGTGTTTTTTTTAGTTTTTTCCTCTACCAACTTGAAAGTGACTAGGACAAGAAAAAACATTATGTACAACTTGGAGATGACGGTAGGCCTATCTTTTTTATTTGAGAAAATAACGCCAATAACGGGTCTTTTTTTGTGTGTTATACATGTCCCATGTATACATGTACGTACGTAACATATGGACAGACACACTGCAAGAAAAAGGGTGCTTAGTACAAATTTCATTTTCTAATTGGCAATTTCATTTGACGTCATCAACTCACATTACTATCAAGCGAAAGTATAACAGTTTTTGCACTGGCTTCAAAGTTATGATGTGATTAGGGAACCTTACGTACAGGGACAGACACATGATTTTGTGACAAATGTCCTGGCTGTTTGTACGTTAAACCCTGATTATAAAATATCAAATAATTCTTCACATTGACTCTGAGTCTAGGGTACATCTTCTTAAATCAGACTACGGTACCGGTACATGTACATAAACCTTTAATAAATATGTGATACAGTAAAAAGACAATCACAGCACTATACATGTTATTATTGCCACATGTTACAAATTACTTGAAGAACAACTTCAGAACATGGAGCTATAAAAAGGAGAAGAGAACAACACAATTCACAAGACCGGACACCGACTATAATAAACAGTTTGCCACAATTAACAATCAAAATACTACATGTCAAAAAAAGAATGTCCTACTTGTGATCCTAACTAAATACGCTGTTGTTTACCAATGGAATTAAACCAAAATTTCAGATCATGTAAACAAGGCATGACAAATTCTGTGAAGCAAGTTTCATTAGCTTTGTGCAAGAGGGTGAAATTTAAACACCATGGGAAAAAATACTCACTTTCAGAATGTTGATACAGAGCTGGAGATGGTGGTGGAAGGCATGTATGTTCGGCGACCAAGAACTTCTGAGGAATGCAGGATCACTCCTGATGTCATTGCACAACACCTTGATCATGTGTTGCGCCACATGATCAAGGAGGCATGTCCAATGACATCAGGGGTGATCCTACATTCCTTCAGAAGCTATCGGCCGCAGCAAGCGCTTTCCGCCAACGTCTCCAGCGTTGTGTCAATATTAGAGGACGCCAGATTCTGAAAATGAGCATTTTTTTTTATGGCGTTTAAATCTCACCCTCTTGCACAAAGCTGATGAAACTCACGCCATAAAATTTGTTGTGACTTGTTTACGTGTTCACATGATCTGAAATTTTGGTTTAATCCCATTGTTAAACAACAGAGTTATTTAAATGTAGGCGCAAAATTAGGACATTTTTTTTTTAAATCGAGGATTTTCTTTTACAAGTTCCTCTTCCCTTTTCCTTTGTTTGTACTTAAACTTTTTTGCGACAGCTCTCATTGGTTTTGTACACGATTCGGTTTCTGTCCTCGATCTATCGATGGTGTTGCGCCTGTGTGTCCTCGATAAAGTTAATAAACATGCGCATACATGTGTACACACTAAAAGTGTCAAGTTGAAAACAAAATGTTGTTTTGTTGATCTCTGAGGACACATGTACACGTATGCATCCTCAGAGAACTTATAACATGCCACACAGTGTTGTTGAATGTGTGTTCAAAGAGTTCATTCATGTACAATGTACTTGTACAATAAACCCTGCCCCAGCGTCCAGGGTGCCTGGGTACTGGGAACAAGTGAAGTGTAACAATGAGGCAAAGCTCATGAATGCCCATGGGTTCTGCGCAGTTTTGACACACCTCTTATCTATCACAGCAGTTGCCGTTTGTTACACGTGTCACTGCCAGAATATTATACAAGCATGGTTTGGGAAGAAAAAAAAAACACCTCAGAGTCAGACAGATTCCCCCCCCCCCCCGAACCCTTTGTACAATAGTTTTGTCCTATGATCGCTTCTTTGTGTATAAATTTACAGCCATACATGTAGTCTACTACATTGTAATTTGTATGTACATGTATACTCAGCCACATTGTATGTGTTATTTCTGACTGGTGGTACATGTACGTGTACATTTATATGGAACAAGCATACTATGAGGGATGCCGGGCCATGCATGGCACTCATAAGGTACAATGGCAATTTTGCCATTGTTTTCTAAGGGTACGGAAAATACAAACATAGCTCACCGGAAGAACTGTGCATTTTCAAATAATTTTGCATTCTGCATTCAAAATTGGATTTGATAATTGAATTTTTGAGTATTCAAAACAAACAAGCTTGTATACCGCCTAATTTATAAACTACACCAGTCGGAAATTGCACACGTACCTCTCAGGAAGTGAATACGCCCGCGGCACGCCCTCATTGATATTTGATAACATTGATCAGGAAAGGTATGGTCCACTGAGCAGGATTTGCATATATGAACAATGAGCTTAATAAATATCAGGAACATCGTGTACACAATATAATGATATTTTGTTATGTGACTCACTATGTACACACGAATAGCTGACACTATTAAAGATTTTAAAGATGCAAACTTATAGTTACGATTATAATGAATTCACATGCATTTCTCTTTCAATCTTCTCATAGCCCAAACAACAGTCCTGAATCCTCCAATTTCAATACGATTTTGCACACCCCCATTTTTAGAATATCCAAATATTTGAATTTAGCACAAATGGCACAAACGCACAGGACGCACAGGGTGTCCATCCCTGCAAGTCTGCAACAGTATTTCATGCCCGTTAATACTGAAATGATTGAAACCATTTCTGGCAGAGCGCTCTGGGAACTGAATTTCAACTCGTACATTGTACGTGGTATGCTTTCGGACCTGTCAATGCGCACAGACAGTTTGAATCAATTGACATGATCGTTGAACATATTGAAATGAGTTGGAATGGAATGTTATGGTAAGCTCTAAATGCAATGTGAGCATGCGGACCCATGCACACCATTTGATATCGTGGTACATGTACCGGTTCAATGTATGCACGATCACCCATGTGCCTATATTCACGTGTACGTTTACGCAGAGCAAACTCAAATGTGCATGCCGGTGTATACACACATGTATCTGTTTTGGCGTATCAGATTTATTATTAATGCAGATCACTGAGAAACTGAGGGAGTCTGTTTTGATAAACAATACATAGTACACGTACATGTAACTCTATTGAGATTGTCGGTGACTGCTCTATGTTCCGACACCCCTATGTTCCGACAACCTAGATTGTGTTACTCCCGGTTAGGGTTAGGGTTAGGGTTAGGGTTAGGAATAGGAATATGTGCAGTCGGAACATAGGGGTGTCGGAACATAGAGGTGAAACCGAGATTGTCAGCATAGGGAGGAGATCTGGTACATGGACAGCGTGTACATGTAGTAGGTTTTATCGATGTGAGATTGTCAGTAACATCACCCAGCACAGGGAGTGATGGAGGAGGAACTGAGTGAGTCTCACTAAGATTGTACCGGTACAGTAGGTTTTATCGATATGAGATTGTCGGTGACCATGGTGACACCATCCAGCACAGACTGAGTGAGTCTGTGTACATGAGTCTGTGTACAATGTAAAAATAGTAGGTTTTATCGATATGAGATTGTCAGTGACATCACCCAGCACAGGCAATGACAGGGCGTGATGGAGGAGGCACTGAGTGAGTCTGACTAATGTACAATTTATAAAAAGTAGGTTTTATCGATATGAGATTGTCAGTGACATTACCCTGCACAGGGAGTAATGGAGGAAGCACTGAGTGACTAAGATGTACAATTTATAAAACAGTAGGTTTTATTGTTATAAGATTGTCGATGACATCACCCAGCACAGGGAGTGATTTGGTAGGCACTGAGTCTGTGCACAATGTAAAAACAGTAGGTTTTATCGTTATAAGATTGTTGATGACATTACCCAGCGTTTAGGGAGTGATGGAGGAGGCATTCATGAGTGAGTCTGACTGATGCACAATTTATAAAAAGTAGGTTTTATCGATATGAGATTGTCGGTGACATCACCCAGCATGGGGAGTGATTGGGGAGGCATCGAGTTTGTTTCTGCATTCAATAGGTAACATTGAACAATAGAGGACATTGAACAACAGAGGACAATAGGGTCCCCACTTCCCAAGAGTTCCCCAATTTGGATTCGTGTACTAAACACAGGGGAGGTCTTCCTAAAAAGTTGCAGGCAAATACACAGGTCTGTGAGTGAGTCTGTGTACAATGCAAAAACAGTAGGTTTTATCGATGGTGAGATTGTCAGTGACATCACCCAGCACAGGGAGTGTTGGAGGAGGAACTAAGAGTCGGTAAGATCTACAATTTATAAAACAGTACCGGTAGGTTTTATCGCTACGAGGTTGTCGGTGACATCACCCAGCACAGGGAGTGATGGAGGAGGCACTGAGAGTCTGTAAGATGTACAATGTATAAAACAGTACCGGTAGGTTTTATCGCTACGAGGTTGTCAGTGACATCACCCAGCACAGGGAGTGATGGAGGAGGCACTGAGCGAGTCTGTAAGATGATACTCCCATTGAAGCGAGGCCTGCATCTTGTTTGTGGAGCTGCTTCTTCTGTATCCTCCTCTGAAATGTCTTATGTATCCCCCTCTGAAATGTCTTATATGTACAGTCTATACACATGTACAGTGGTGTAGATGCACCGAAGTGCTTGAGAAAGGCTAGAAATGGCCCAGAGATGCCAAGATCACACAATTCAGCTGGGAGTGTGACAGTGCAACCGGCACTCAGCAAGGGCGGATCCAGGGGGCAAAGGGGGCCATGCCCCCCCCCCCAAAAAAACACCATTTTTTTGTTTTTATGTGACATCGCAATAAAGGCAGGCAATGAGTACAACACCATCTTTTCCTCACAAAAACATTGGTTAAAGTGGTCAGAAATTGCCTCAGATCGCACCACAGAGCATCTAGAATCCAAATTTTTTTCGCCCACGCCGTAATTTTTTTGACCCACTTTTTGGGGGGACCAAATTGTTTTTTGGCCCCTCCCAAAATTGTGTTCTGGATCCGCCCTTGGCACTCAGGCCATCATAATGTAACCATATTGCGTGGTGTTATATAAGGTCCCCCCCCCCTTGGTGATGAGCCTGATCCAACCCCACCCCCCTCTCCATTGCTACCGCACTGATCCATTTGTAACCTTTGTACAAGTATAAATAATAGCAAGTTGGAATCTTATTATTTCGTGTGTGATTATGTAATAAAATCAAAGATCTTTTCATTTGCTTCTTACTACAGACACTGATCCATTTGTATCCTTTGTACAAGTATAAATAATAACAAGTTGGAATCTTATTGAGCATGGAAGTTTTCTTTCCTGTCCCATTATTATATCAATTAAATAAAAGATGACAGTCCCAAAAAGGTATCTTTTATTTAATTGGAATCTTATTATTTCGTGTGCGATTATATAATAAAAGATCTTTTCATTTGCTTCTTACTACAGACAGAGAATCCATGACATGATTTTGGCAAGTATCCAAGTCGCCTCACCGGTGCCTGCCTATGACCTCTGACCTTGCCCAGTGAATTATGGGCCTGATAGGCCTCTGCATCACCAACACCAACGGCAGTGACAGAATGGAGATGCAAGTGGCAACTCGGGATGGTTTCATTCCCTTGTTTCTCTACACCCGGGCTCTGGGTTCCCAGCCTTGCTTCCAAGTGCCCTATCGCGAGGGTCTTACGACAGAAGCGCTGTGTTGGCTCGCTGCCAGGGAATGCGGTATTCCACGCCTCAGCGCCAACCTGTTTGCCATCTTCAATGACGCTGAAGAAGTGTGGCTCGCGCCCGCCGCGAAAATCAAACCCTCGGACCGGTCCCTGATCTTTCGTCTCCGGTTCCACATGTCGCCGTCGGCAACAAACATCACGTCCTTGGAAGAAAGCGTGGTGGCGTACATGTTTGCCCAATACCGCCACGATTTCTTACACGACAAGATTCCGAAAATCACCATGGAGGAACGATTGGGACTCATGGTGTTGGACATGGTGCGATACGCCAACGAGAATGGACGCAGCGTGCAACGCTGCTTACGTCGTGGTCTTTTCAAAACGTTCCTTCCGAAATCTCTCTCACAGGAGTTGAAAGTGCTAGATATCTGGAAACTGAAAAAAAAAGTAAGAGAAAAAAATATTCTCTGTAGGAATTTTTTTTTCGTGTAAAGTGCACAGTTATTTTATGTGTACAGGTAGCCAGAGATATTGGAATTGAAGGCCTTTAGGTCACAAAGGTTAGGTAAACGTTTTCAATTCCATAATTTTCCATTCCATAGTTTTCTTATTCATAAAATGTCTGCATTTGAAAGCAGGAGGTCGTGTGTTCGAGTCCCACCAGAGTGATTTTTTTCCAACTTTCACTCGGGAGGTAACACACCGAGTACGGTAAATTACGTCGGTGAAGGGCAAAACCTAATGTTGATTTACATCACCCCAATGCAAATTCCATCTTTTTAAAGCCCGAGTCCATCATTTGCAGCTATCCAAAAAAGTAACCGGCGTAATTATTGTTGAAAAACATACTGGTTGAAAGCAGTGTTGTAGTCGAGGCCACAACCTCCGAGGCCGAGGCCAAGGCCGAGGCCACAACCTCCGAGGCCAAGGCCGAGGCCGAGGCCGAGGCCACAACCGTAAGGCCAAGGCCGAGGCCACCACCTCCGAGGCCAAGGCCGAGGCCGAGGCCGGCTGTCAAAACATGTAATACAATATAAATCACTAAAACAAGGCTAAGATTATGTTGGAGTTTTAACATCTTTTTATTTGAATTCACTGAGTTTTGGAGTGCGTGGCTTACAAATTTACAGCTTGCCATGGGTTTCCTCTTGTAGGGAGTCCGGCGAATTTTATTTTTTAGGTAAGAAATCTCAAGTTTTGTATCACTGAAAGCAAATTACACAACAAAATCAATGGCGTTTGAATCAGGCTCATAGGTGTTTGCCCTTTGGAGATACAACAATTTAAATGGCCAAATTTTGAGTTTTTATTCTGTAAGATTTACATTATTTACTTTTAGCATGTTTTATAAATCTTATTTTCAAAACCTATCAAAATGCTAAATAGCATAGGAATCCCCATTAAATAAACAACAACTTGATTTTTGAATCAGGTTTTTACCACTCATAACCAAAAAGTTTCGACCCCCCCCCCGACCTTCGCACTGTCCAGGCGCGCGCCGAGCAAACACCGCGATGCGACCAGACAATGCCAGACGGCCCGCCGTTACGCACGGGCAAAGCATAGTTCCAATCCCGCTCCACACAACGGGATAAGTGTCCACGCATTATCACTGTTAATACCGCGGTACCAGACAAAGTCTGGCAATGGCCAATCCCGCTCCAAACAACACGGCAACACGGAACATGCGTGCATGATATCACTCAGTTCATCAAAATGACCATGAATTCTCGGATCATCCGATTTGAATCCAATGGCTTCGAAGAATTTAAAGATCATGGTAAGAGGTAGGGAGTCCAGAGGTTTTGGCCGTATATCTGTAACCACGCAAAATTAGTCAATTTCAAACCGTGCTTATACATGTAATAAGTATCAACATGGCTCTAAAAATACAAAAAGTATCCTGGTACCACGAGGAATACTGATTCCTATTATTAAAACATTCATTCAGAACTTCACATTCATTAGGATGGAAAAACGAATTCTGAAATCGCGCTTTCCATATCGACCATTTGCGCCAAACATTACCGTGTGAGCCGGAACGTTCATTTAAATCACCGTGTAAAAATAAAATCTACTTGATAAATCGTAACTGTTTTTATGATATCTTTATGGAAAAAATGGTACGGACTAGTACACTCGATCGTACCCAGAAAGTTCAGACTTTTACTGAAACAGTGGCCAATAAAAAAAAATTAATTAAGCTTGCCGCTCCTTGCCGCAAATCATTTTTAAAGGTCGGGGTACAGAGGCGAAACGAAAAAATGTTGTACAATACTGCAACCAGACTAGTCTACTACCACATGTTATTGTACGCAGATGGGATTGGTGCCAGACTTATGTAGTCTGGCACGCGGTAACAGATATAACGTTTGCACGCACGTAGAAAGCTGAAGCGCAGGCTAGGCGAAGATGCTACGTAAATGAGTCGAGTACGTTCAATGCAACCATTTCCAGTTCATTCGTGCGTACATTGTATATGCGTTCGTTTCACGGAACCCACTGCGGCAGAATCTCGAGGGTTTGATACGGTAAAAAATTAAAATTAATTAGAATAGAAAACACATCAAAATGGGCGGCCTCGAGCCGGCCTCGACCGATTCACCGAGGCCGGAAGGCTCCGAGGCCAAGGCCAAGGCCGAGGCCTTGCACCTCCGAGGCCAAGGCCGAGGCCAAGGCCATGAAAATCGGCCTCGAGGCCGGCCTCGAGGCCGAGGCCGGCCTCGAGACCTCCAACACTGGTTGAAAGATAGTAAGGGGACTAAACTCCCTGTGAAATTATTCTTTCTGGCAAGCTCTCATATTGAAGAAATCAACGAAAGAAGGCATTTCCAACGGTGCTTCTTAAGAAGCACCGTAGGAAAATTTAAATTAGTTGTTCGTTTTGTTATTCAGTGCAGCGAGCACAAGCATTGGACCGACGCACAGGCGCACGCGGTTGCTATAATTCGTTGGATCAGTGCGCAACATCACGTAAAGCTGCAATTCAAAACAATTCGAAACATGATTTAGCAACATTTGATTTTAAATTGAGATCCTAGAATGCTGTTTTTCTCGGAATATGAAGCTGAAGCTGAGCTAAAACTTCATCAAGTATTAAGTTGTTCAGTATCCTTCATTAGATTTTGAACACCTTTGTTGCTCAAAACGAACAAAATGCACTAATTACAAATGATGGACTATAGCTTTAAAAGACATTATGGTCGTTCGGTACGTGCATAGTTTTTTTCTTTTTCAATATTCAAATTGGCAAAAAGCTATTGAAATATTCGGTTGATGATCAAATATTCGGTGTAGTTGGGACAGCCCTTACTGTTTTCATGTACTTTTTGGTAGATGCTGTTGTTCTCATTGTTTGTATGCTGACAAATTTGATAATAATAATGAAGTCAGTTTTACCCGTGATTTGACTCGTGATTTCTCAGTGTGATTTCTCACTTTCAGATTCGCAAGAGCCTCTGTGAGTTTGAGCGGTGTGAGCGGGACGTCAACAAGTACCGCATGATGTTCCTGATCTCGCTGATGGAGGAAAACGAATCTTGGGGCTCGGAGGAGTTCAAGACAGTCAGAGGTCAGCAATTCGCTGTTAGTGCCGCGGCGAAAGGAGTCAAGCAGATTGAACCAGCAAGTCAGGTATGGCCATGTTCAAAACAGGGTCATTTCGTAGATTAGGGTCCAAAAGTTTTGAATTGAAATTGAGATCCTATGGGCTTGGTGCGCCAACAAAAGAGGGCGCGTTTTTACCACTTTTGAGAGCCCCTTGGACGGGAGATTCAGCATTGCACTGTACAGGTTCGCGCGCGGATTACGCACAACTTCCTGAATTGTGCCAAAGCTGTGTACATGTACATGTGTTAGCCACAGCATCTTCGTGTGAGTGTCGCGCGTTGTCGGCGCGCAAATACGTTCTAACTTAACAGACTAATCTCCACCCCCAATAACTTTAGATCGTTCAAAATATGCAGAGGATGACCAGGAACCAATCTAGGTCTTCCCCAACCCTCCTTTTCTGGCCGTTGAAGGAGCACTCATGCACGGAGTCCATATGATTGTTTTCTCGGCATGTACCGGTACATTCATGTACAGCATTCACAGAACTAATTAAACCAAAATTCCTGCTTACTATTGCAGAAAATTCCGTGCTTACGGTAAGTGTATTTCACAGGTTAGCGAGGAATGTTTGCTTCTGCGCATGCGTATATCCCGTTAATAAGGATTCTGTGCTTACAGGTTAGCACATGATTTTTCGGCTAGCGTGGTTATCACAAAATTTGTGGTCGCATGCACATATCCTGTTAATAAGGATTCTGTGCTTACAGGTTCGCACATAATTTAGCTGCTAGCGTGGTTATCACAAAATTTGTGGTCGTAAGGTTAGCAGAGCCAAGAAATTTGGCCCAATTCATACTTCGAATGCGAAGTGAATTGGACGTCACGAACAATTCCTTACGAAATTTGCTGTAGTTGAAATGTGTTCGACTTTTGTGAATGTGCAGCATGCAAATTCTCATGACTTCACAAATTGGTACTCGCATTCTCTTTCCCACGAAATATGAACTTTTCTTATAGCAGTGATTATAATACAAGAATTACCACAATATGGCATCAAGATATGAAATCTACCGGTACAGGGTGTCCTGAAAATAATGGTGCATGTACATGTAAACCCGCCATTTTCACCAATTTACTGGTATTTACAGGAATTTACTGCAAATGTTTACACGATCTTCAAGGTTACAGATTTAGCTCGAGCATACCGTTTGATTAATTAAGATTGCTTTTGTAAATCCAGAGATATGCTGAATAACCGCAAAGCCAAAAAAACCCCATTCTGTGCCACTTTTAGGAAAGTGCTTCAAAGATCAGACAATGCCAGTGTGGCTCTTTTGATAAGATTATCCCTATGGGTGTAGGACAAACATTCCATTCACACGACAATATAGGGGTTTGTTCTTATGTTGAAACAATGTAATAGGCCTAGTACAGACAGGTTCACTTCTTGAAATCTTCAATGTAAGAGTTCAATTTAATATAAATAAATATTGCTCACTCTGCTTTAAAATGTTAAAATCACTAACAGTAAAGTGATTTGGTTTTAGACTAGGACTATACTGATTTTAACTGCTTCACAGAATGTGGCACAAATGGATTTCTTGGCTTTGTGGTTATTCGAACATACATGTATCTTTGGATTTTCAAAAGCAATCTCAATGAAACAAACGGTATTCTCAAGCTAAATCTATTACCTTGAAGATGGAGTAAACATCCGCGGAAAAATTTGGTTTATAAATTAGCAAAGACATGGAGGGGTTTACATTTACATTGTACATGCTTCATTGTTTTCAGGACGTCCTGTATACTTCTGTTTTCTGCTTACGTTATGTTACATTCTACCCTCCACATTTCAAGGGGGAAACTGGTTGGTTTGTGGAAAATAACAAGCCCCTTGACAAATCAAACATTAACCATGGGAGTTTCCCCATAATTTTCCCCCTAAGCACTTACTGTACAGTGTAATTGTAGTTTTGACTCTGTTAAATTTTACATGCGGCCACTGTTGATTTCAGAACCATTACTTCAAAAAGCACTTGACCATATTCAATTGTACATTGGACGTGGATAGAGTGGTCGAGTTTGGAAAGGCAATTTACATTTTTAATAATATTTTTCAAATTTCAATATGTTTGCGCATTTTGAATGTGGTACCGCACGGCGAAAGTTTCAAATTTTATTAAAGCTACCGGTAGAGTCCATCATTTGCAGCCCTCCGAAAAGTAACTGGCGTTTTATTGTTGAAAAACAAACTTGGTTGAAAGATAGTCTGATAGTAAGGGAACTAAACTCCCTGTGAAATTATTCTTTCTGGGAAGCTGTCATTTTGAAGTAATCAACGAAAGAAGGCATTTCCAACGGTGATTCTTAAGAAGCACCGTAGGAAAATTTAAATTAGTAGTTCGTTTTGTTATTCGGCGCAGCGCGCACAAGTATTGGAACGACGCACATGCGCTTGCGGTTGTTATAATTTGTCGGATCAGTGCGCGACGTCGCGTATAGCTGCAATTCAAAACAATTCAAAACATGATTCAGTAACTTTTGATTTGAAATTGAGATCTTAGAATGCTGTTTTTCTCGGAATGTACAGCTGAAGCTTAGCTGAAA